>JARHVA010000646.1:4095000-4695000 GCA_037957365.1 Torreya grandis
CCCAAATCTCAAATATATATAAATTTTATAAGTCAAAATTCATGGTTAAGGAACTTAAATCGCATTATTATTGCACTATCATCTAACATATTTCACTAGTTATTCACACACCACCATAGCATGGGAGAATTACATAAAGTTTCATCCCTCTTCAAAGCATTAGTATGTAGGTAAAGCTCATCACATGATATGTTGAGTTCTTTCCCAAATTTAACCATTTAACCCTTTTCCTATTTATTTTATATTAGTATTCACATATTAAGTGACTAGGCTTTTAAAGGAAAATTAGACATATAATGGTCTATAAAAGTGATCATAATCTCCCACACAAAATATAGGCTCTAAAAATGAAGACACAGAGAACTTATAAACCCTAATTTCCTCATTATTAGTAGACAAGAGTGACCTAAGTTAGATAGGAGAACCACCCCTATAGTTTCCTTTTCAAAATTATGTTTTCTAGGTCTAAATCCAACTCCTTATCCCTTATTGTAGTCACTAGACCTCCCTACACAATAAGTTTCATCTTCTTTTCCTCCTATAGATACAGTTTCTAGCTAAGTATTTATTTCTCATTAAACTTTTACTATTTTTAGTAAGTTTATAGATTATATTAGTTTTAAATTAGTGAATTCTATTATTTTTATATTATTCTCTTGATTTTTCACAAAAATGTTATCATTTAGGGTTTTCTATTAATCACAAATTTTTTAAAACATATTGGTGAACCTATTTATTATTTGAATGTTTATAAACCCTAACCATATATGTTACTAGGGTTTGTATCCTTATTTTTTTATTGCCACTAATTTTTTTTATAATTTTTAGATGTGTTAAATTCTATAATACTTGAAATATTACATCATTTTATTTTATTTATCATTCAATTTCATAAAATTGATTTTTTCCTACTTTATTTATAGTGTTACACCAAGTCATTCCCAAGATGAATATTTAAAAATTATATTTAATCAATCCATAATTATAGAATAAGGAAATATATCTAATGCTATAGATAGGAAGTAATTACATGGGTTTCTCTCAAAGAATAAGGATATGCAAGATGATTTTATCAAAATTATTAGAGAGGAACTTAATAAATCATCTAATGGACAATCATATAAGACTTATAACCCTATTTCTCTATTGGATAAAATATTTATATCACCTATCAAAATTGGGGTAACTCAAGGGATCCAAAAAATTACCATCCCAATTCTAACTCCATTATTTGGAACACTACCTTAAGTTAACACACATTCCTCTTTTCCTTATGTACAATCCCTTATGCAAGAGATCTAATCTCTACAAACTAAGGTGTTACATTTGGAACAAACTTATTTGAAATATAATCAAGCACTAGATTCCCATGTTTTATTTCACACTCCCTTGGCATAACATATAGAAATATATCCTCTACCTACAAGGTTGGTGGCACCTAATATTTCACTATATGATGGAAAGGGTGATCCTAAACAAAATCTTAGAGCATTTCATGTATCATGTTTATACTATGTGCCCAATGATATAATATTTACCAAGATAATCTTGAGAAGCCTCAAGGAATATGAATTAAAATGTTTCTTCTATTTACTACAATTAGTACATACATTTGATCCATTGGCTGATATGTTTCTATCACACTTTTCAATCAACATAATCAAGAAGGTTTCCTATGCTTAAATCGCACTACTCAAATAGAAATATAATGAACCTATTATATAATGTGTTATAAGATATAATACCATTTTGTCCAAAATGACAAACCCTATGGTAGATAGATAATTACAAGATGTATTTAAGAAAATTTTACTTCCATCATGGCACAAATCCACTATGTTCAACAAATTCAACTTATTCATAGACTTGTGTCATAAGTCAATTTATTGGTAATGAATAAGCTTAAGTATAAACCAATTAAAATAATAATACCAAGAGTTTAATTAAGCCACCATACAAGGTAATGCCAACTAATAATAACAATTATCAAGTAATAGTACATGTAGTTTTAGAGAATACTCCATGCATTGTCCTATCAACTCCTCTAAGGAGATAATTAACTAATCTATAAGAAGCTCTATATAAGGTTCTCAAAACACTATTAGAATGTAATGTCATATCTCTCCCTCATATTAAAGATGTTGATGTGAATCAACCTCTTCCAAAAGGTTTTGACCAAAAATGCCTTTTACGATTACCACAAGGCATTAGGACATAATACTAATAGATAATTTAGTTTGAGACATAAGATTAAGGATTTGATAGATACAAAAATCATTAATTTAGGCACACCAACTGAGAGTAAAATAGTCCCACCAATTAAAAATAAAATATTGAAAATATTTAGTGATCCTTTTCCTAAACACATGGATAATGATATAATTGATACATCATTCATACACTATGTATATAATTCTCACCCTCCATTAGTTTCTTACCATTCCCATGCAGAGGAAAAACATCCTTTAAATGGTATCATAGGTGTTTATCATACTTCACTACCATCTAGGACACTCATCACATTTTAAGAGCATGAGATAGTTAATGATGATCAAGATTTACATTCTTTATTTGTTCAAGCTCACATTGATCACCAACCTATTCAATGATATGGTTGACAATGGTTAAAGTGTGAATATGTGTACCAACACACTTATTTATCATCTTAGATACACATATTAGGATATGTTTCCCACAACTATGGTCATGAAAGCATTCAATGGTCACACTTAGAGATCTTTTAGTGAGATTACATTACCATTACAAGTTGGTCTCATCCATGTGGCCATTAGATTCACATTCATACCCAGTAAAGGGGTCTTTGACATATTATTAGGGCACCCTTGGGTTCAAAAAATTCATGAAGTTCCTTATAAATTTCACATATTATTGAAATACATATATGATAATTAGGTTATTATAGTTTTTAGTATCCCTTGTGATTACCCTCTAACATAGACATATTGAATTATCACACAGCAACCTATAGTTAATCCACCTAAAAAGGTACAACCTACTCAGATATTCTCACCACAAATATCTACATTTATATGGAGGATTATCCTAGAGGGGCCTTCATCAACTATTCATCGCATATTTTAAAGATCCACCCTCTATTCACATCCTTGATTGGTATTATAAAATATTAGGGATACTTCACATAAGGCACTCAGTAAGATTAATTTACCATAGCTCATTATGATCAAATACAAAGATAGAATGATATATATTATAAATATCTTAGTGGTATTTATATCAAAATTGGTGTTCCATATTTATATTCTCCATTGAGACCATTACAATCATCGCAACATAACCCTTTCCCTTCTTAAAATGTCAGTATTCCTTTCCTTGACATAGGGCCAGTTGATTGTTATTCCCTTGCAAGAATCATCAGCTAGTATATCTCTCTCACCATGTACATATTCCTTACATATATGTGAAAAAATACAAAAATAATAAAATATTTTAAAAAACAAAACTAGGACCTATGCATGATTATCTATATTTTTTCATACATCAGTATAGTTGTGCATAGTATTTTATACATGATTTACCTATTTTTATATCATATATGATTCCCAATCTACATGAGTGATTGTATATTACATATAAAATCATTTATAAATTTAATTTTAGGTATTTTCATTGTTACACACTTAGAAACTACATTTAGATAGGAGCATTGTGGAGGATAGAAGCACATTGCTCTATATTTCCTCACCCTGATATTGTCCTAGTGAACTTAGACTATCACTACTCAATTTTAGAATACACATAGGCTTAATACATCATGTACATTCATAAATTATCTCAATGAGGTAATGTTATACATAGGTTCTATCCTTATTTTCCCACATTATCTTACTCGCATCTTAGATATTTACATATAATTACATATTTTGACATTGTTTATTCACTAACATCATGATATACTACTATTTATATCAGTTATTAAATATAATTAGGTTAAAACTTAACTCTTGTTGATCCAATTACATAATCATGCTAGCTTTTACATTAATTTTTATAGCTTCACCTATCATATGCATTATCTATTTTATTTTGGGACATTTGAATATGTCATTTATGAGTGGCTCTAATCCTTTGTATTTATGATTGTATGTCTAATCCTTTGTATTTATGATTGTATGCATGTGAGTAAATTTGAACATATCATTATGTGTGCTTTTTATTTTATGTGTGTGGAAAATTTAACATGTTCTTCCTTAGATTTGGCTCTAAGACTCCACTGTTTGCATCCGTGTGTGTGTAGGAATTTGAACAAGTCCTTATATGTGTTTTCTATTTGAATGAGTGAAATTTTAACATATCCATTTTATGTGGCCCCTTGGCCTCCTTTTATGTTTTATATGTGGTGTACATGTACTTTTTGATTGTGTGTGTCATGGACATGACACCTTGTTTACCTCTTTCCTCAGATTCTTGATGCCATGATGGACATCATGCATCCACCCAACCCTTCCAATGCCATGATAGATATCATGAATTCCTCCCTAAGTAGTTATAATAAATGTGCATGATTCATTATCACATCTATCTAGACACACTTACTTGAAATTCATATTTATAAATTCATCTTACACTATTACTATGTTCAATTTATATACATTATGATGCCATGATTTGCCATGTTGACAATATTACCCAAATTTCCATTATTACATCACAAAAACCCACTATATAACTTTTTTTTTGAGTTAATTTATTTTTTAGGATTAGAAACACACCTCAAATGAGGGGGAATTCATAGAGGTTTATCTTATAGACTAGACTTCCCAGATCCATATACAGATAGGATTTAATAGAGATTACATAGTTTACATAGTTTAAGATTCATAAAATACACAGAGAGTCATCTTGGATAGGAGCACCACATTGTATATGAGATAAATCCTCTAGTTTCATTCCTATCACTATTATACAAATTCCTAAAATAGGTATTTATATAATTTCTTAAAACCTAGTTTACCAAAAATAGTAATCAGTAGTTTTATAGTCTTAGTTTCTAGAATCACTCAGTTCATCTCAAATTTGCTTAGTTTTGAGGAGATCATGCATGGCATGTTATTCTAATTTATCACATAGGTTTTAAAAAAATTAAAATTGTTTAACTTAGTCTCAAAATATATATGCATCATATATTAATTGGGGGCATGTGCATAACACATTGTTTCCTCATGAGTCAATTTGTTTTGCACCAATCTTGTAGATGGAATAACAAATTCATGTTGTTATCCATGATGTATACACTAAAGATATATTATATTAAACTATTTTTCACCATTTTTGTGTTATTTTTTTACCATAATTGAGCCTTATTCCATTTGTAGTGGTTGTTTCACTATTTACACTATTATTTTACCAAAAATGTCTATTGTAATTCATACAAGGATTCCAAATTTTATTTTACTATCCTGGGTATGTGATGATGTATCCAATCACACATTTATTTCTTAATCACACCCACTTATCAATCAGTATTAGGTCATGCACAGTCAAATCCAAACTAGTTAACGTTAATAAAACTCTAGGGGTATAACCTACTATAGTCACTATTTTTTGCACTAGGAAAGCACTATGGTTCACATACCAAGTTAGATGTATTCATTCATTATCTATCTATATTTTATTATCTTTAATTTTTATATATCCATATTAAGTAAAGAGTAATATTACATATGTTTCATTACAATTTTTTTCAAGGAGCATAATTTAGGGTTTTGGCTTACATCTAGGACTCTTATTCACATGTAAGTTTAGATATGCACTCTTTTTCATTTTACTCAAGTAATTTTCTTTTTTGCATTACTAGAATAAATGGGTAAAAAAGAGACACATAAATTAAAATTTAATCTAAAACCATGCACTTGTGACCACTCTCTTACACACTTAGCTTGAAACCTATCTTAGGGCCATTTTTATCACTTTTGACCAACTTACACACCCTTATAAGTCGATAAATGACCCTCGAATGTACTCATAACTATTATTATGAACATTAAAATATTTTACACCCTACCTAAAAAGAGTGTCCTAAGGTACTATAATGCATTCTCTAGTATCCTTTCCCCCTCTCTTATCTTCCTGCCCAACAATGGTTATTTTAAAAAATTAAAATCTCTAGGAAGGTCAATCTATTTCCCTAATGAGCCCCTTTCAAAGGAATTTAAAATATATTACTATATAAGAAATTTTGAAACCATTTTTGGTATGGGGAGGTTTTAATATAAAAAAAATCACCATAATCATATTTGTAAATTGAATACTCATTTCTCCAAATTATGATTTCATACAACCCTAGTAACCTAGAGCTCAAGTATGAATACATTTTATAGGTCACAAGTAATGTTTAAATGACTTTAATCACATCAATAATATACTATAACCTATAATATTACACCATTTATTCAGACCCTACTATAGCATGGGATAATTACATGAATTTTGTTCCCTCTTCAAAGTATTTCTATGTAGGTAGTGCTCAACACATGGGGTGTTGAGGTCTCACCCAACTTCAACATTTGACCCCCTTTTCCCCAATGATTTTTTATTGGTATTATCATGTCAAGGAAATAGGGTTTTTATATTAAAATCACTCATATATAGGTCTCTATAATTGATCATAATATCATATACCCAATATAGGCTATATAGATGAAGACATAGAGAACCCAAAAACATTGATTTCCTCACCATTAGTAGATAGGAGTGCCCCAAGTTGGACAAGAATACCACCCCTATAGTTTTATATTCCCAATACTATTTTATATTTCTACATATATTTCTTTATCCTTAATTATAATCATCATACCTCCCTACATAGCAATTTTTAGCTTCTGATTCCTCTCACAGATACAGTTTCTAGTTTTCTTTATTTCTCATTACAATTTTTCTATTTTAAGAATATTTCTAGAATAAATTAGTTCCAAATCAATTAATTTTATTATTTTTATATTATTATCATAATTTTTCATAGTAATATTGTCATTTAGGGTTTTTTATTAATCATAAATTTGATAAAAACATAAATCAATAAATATCTTATAGCAAGCAGAATCCTTGAAAGTGTGAACTATAATGAGAAAGTCTTCATCCTCCATGATCAAGGAATAATTGAACATATCAATGTATATTCACATAAAGTATCTTATGGCATTAGATATGAACCATCTAAAATCAACTTAACACTTGTGACACTTTCACACTTTCTAAGAAAGCCTCATCCAACATTGAAACATTCTTCACTCATAGTCCCTATGAGGACCATGCTTCCACCCATCCTTTCATCAATAACATCCATCCTTTTCACCATTTTTAAATTAAATCTCCCACACCCATTAATTTGAATTGATAAAATCACTTGTCATCATCCTTATTCCATAGCAATCAAATAATGGTAGAATTCATGATTGACATATAGCCGGAAGATTATAAATGGCATCAATACATACTAAAGAATAGAAAACATTCCTCAATAAATATGAATCCAAGAATCCATAAAATTAAATTCCAAAATCAGCATCCCCTAGTGAAACCTTATTTAAGGCACTATGAAATAATCAAAGTTAAAATCTTGGAAACATAAAAGAAAAATCCCCTATTAAAACCTTGTATGAGGCCTTATGGGATAATAAAAATAAAAATTCAAAAATCCAAGTCCCTTAGTGAAAAACTCTTTGAGGTGTTATTCGACCAATATCAAAAAATCAATTTCTCTCCTATGTTAGCACAGTTGTAGGATAATTTCAAATCACAAGTTACAAACACCATCAGTATAGAAAGACATCCTAAAATCATCCAATTAATGGCTACTCTTAGTCTCATAGAATGTGAGATTGTTGGTCCCAATCCCCATTCACATTATGATCCCCACAACCCTCAAAATACTTTAAGAAATCAATAAACATCTTCCATTCAATACAACTTCCACTTCACCCTCATTGGTATCACCCTCTTTCATAGGGGATATGACAACATCCTGATCAATTTGGAGGAATCCAATATAAAAATAAAGGAATTTTATGATGACATCTATAAATCATGTACTTGAAATATCAAAGTGAGTTTAGATGCTAAAAAATAAAACTATAAAGATAAATAATCCATCCAATGGTGAAAACCATTCTTATGGCACCTTTGATAAGTACCAACATGAAAAATGATTTCTAGCATCATACATAATCAATTCATTATCTTCAAGTACCTTTACACTTGGGGGAAACACATTTCCATATTAATATTTTGTCCTACACATCCCTTCTAAATCATGTTCAACCATTCTTAACCATCCAGGTCCTCATCCTACATCATCCTCATATCCATCATATTGTGCTTGTCCTTAATGAAGAAGTGGAAGATGTTTTGAGCCAGGTTTTAGGGAAAAAATTGGCCTATCCTCTTAATGTGACTTTGATGATAGGACACTTGGTTCCCATGTGACGTGGTCCTTGGAGATCCCTAATACATCCTTCATCATCCCTAATCATTACCCATCATCATCCAATATAATCCAACATCATCCTAAATCCATTCCATTTATTATCATTTCCCATCCTAGTGATATAATAGGTTTCTATTTTACTAGTAGCCCTTATACATATATCCAAAATAAACCCTTGTATTTACTTATTCCAAAAACCAAAAACATGAAAAAATCCAAAAATCCCTAAAAATAAGAAAAAGTCCAAAATATATATATAAAGCCATATAATCTAAAAACATTTATCTTATTATAAATCCAATCAAATAATTTCGTCTACCATTGGGATGTATCCTTCCCAAATCTACTCAACTTGGGGAAATTTAAAGTAATCATTCATCCAACCCAAACTCACAACTTCTACCCTATTTGGGTAAAATCAAGCATGCGACTCATCATCAATATATTTCATTCACACATCTACCCCACTTGGGTAAAATCATCATTCCAACCTTAATTTTTTATTTACTTGGGGGCACCATCTATATATTATTACTATTGATCCTTCACACATGGAGTTGGAATTGATTAATGACAAGATGTTTTTTGTTGATTTTGTTTTCAAGTTTATGTGTGTTTTCTTACATGCTCATTTGTTTAGTTTTCATTTTGTGTCTTAACGAAGTCCATGTGCAACAACAATATCATCATGGTTCTTCCATATCATGATTCCTCCTATCACATGATTGTACTTGATTATATCCATTAGCATAAGACAATAATTTCATCCTAATTTTTCATATCATGGTGTGTTAACGTCATTTTTTTTTGGATCAAGGGCTAGTCCTTATGCAAATTATGGCTAGGTCATCATGGTTTTTTATATCATGGTGTATGTACATAATATTTTTAAACTTTATCATTTACTGACACTTTCTCTCTTGAAAGAACATGTCAATTTTTTCTCTCTGAGTGCGTGACTTAAAGGGTGAACTAAGAACTAGTGGGAAGACCATTAATGTTTTTTAAGATTATTTATCAACTTTATCATTTCTTAAACCCATTATAAATCCTATTTATCTAAGTCCCAAGAAATCCAAACCCTATTTACACATTTCCCTAGGAACTTCTCCTTCAAAATAACCCATAATTAAGTAAATACCCAATTTTATACTAATTTAGTTAGGTCGATCTTGTTAAAAAAGATTAATCATATGTTATGGAACTAAGTCAACTTAATTATCTTAGTTTAAGACCTAACAATAACTTTTTCCAATTAACAGGATCAGGTTAGTTGATCCAGTTAGTTAAAATTCTAAAAAGGTTAAGTCTTATCCATTGCTATAAATACAAGGATCATTTTAATCCAGTAGGAAGGAACATTCATTTTCTCATAATTATAGTTCATAATTATGATAAATATGAATTTAAAAGAACCATTGCTTAGGTTTTACCTTGGAAATAATATTACTTGTCTTGTGGGAATTCTTAGATGTAAATTAGGGGTATTTTAGCCTAGATCTATTGTTATAGTGTAATCCTTACAAGCCACTATAACTGATTGAAAATAACCATTAACCAAGGGAGAGATTGTGACTTGGTAGATTTTCTCAAGATAAGTATTCCTAACTCTTTTTATTTCATTTGATAGATATGTATTATATAAGTAATATGTGTTGTGGATGTATAGTTCCTTACTTATATTACCTCTATGCTTAAATTTAGTATAGATATATTATTTTATTTACTTTCCATATTTTATTTTAGGTGATCTAGACTCTTATTTGCCTACCATGATCCCTTGATTATTTATTTATGTTTAAACATCCCCCTTTGTGCCACAAGCTTGGTGAGCACTAGTTTAGTTTTTACTTTATATACTTAGACCTAGATAGGATTTTTTCATGGTTGTATCTTCATAGAAGATTTTGAACCCTCTCCTTTGGTTTTGTGGTAATAAATCCCTTGGTTAGGTTTATCGGATCCAATTTGGTCATGTTCCCAATATAACATGTATTATAATGGATGTTAGTTGATTACCTTATCTAATCTTATGTTTTAATAAGTTAGATAAGATTTAGATATTTATTAATTATAGTGAGACCTACATGAATCTAACATTTGTATATTTTTAATTTTTCACTTAAAATCAACTATATCAGGCTAATTGATCTAGTCTTCACATCTATCTATAGATTCAAGATTCATGATCAACTAGATCATGATGGTCAATCCTATTTGGTTTTTTATTTGTAGGTTTTATTTATACAATCAAATATATCAATATATCCAATCTAATATTTATTTTTATTTAAAGGATTTTCTTTTGTAGTCAACTAGATCAAGTTGGTTGATTTAGTCTTTTTTCTATTTGTAAGTCCAGGGATTATATTTAACTAGCTCAGGTTGGCCAATTTAGTCTTGTCCTTTATCTTTTAGGGTTTCATTTATAAAGAGTCATGTTGTTCAACTCAGAAGCCTTTCATATTTTATGAATTTCTCACTTAAAATCAACTAGATTGATCTAACTAATTTAGTCTACTTTAATAATTTTTAATTTTTAGCTTTCAACAAACTAGATCAGGTTGGTTGATGAAGTTTCATTTTACCACTTTAAATTTTTAGATTTCTAACAGACTAAATCAACCCATAAATCTCATTTAACCTCTATTTTTTTCATATTTTTGCCTCTGCATAACTCAATCAAGTCCAAATAATATAATTATCATGCATATTTTTAGCATTTTAAGTTAACCTACTAATTTGACCTAGTTAATCTAGTTATATTTTATAGGTTCACTCTAAACAAGCTTTGTAAATTTTTTTGTCAATTTATCATTTTCATCTTTCAAAAAAATTAGTCATAATTTTCAACTTCTAGACTGTCTATATCAAATTTTTATTTTTTAAAAACTACATCACACAAATAACTAAGTCAACTTGGCCAACTTAGTTATGTGTCTATCTTTGTTTCTAAACAAATTAAATCAACCTGGCTGACTATGTATTTGACTTGTTTTCACAATAGATTAGATCGACCTACCCAACTTTATTCTATTTTATTTTTCAACTAGATTAGTCTAGTCAATCTTATTCTATGTGTTATCAATTCATCATAAGAAAATAAATGTGCATTCATTTCTCAGTAATTAATCTCACATTTTCTTTGTAAAATGTTGGATGCCTATTTATTTATTTTCTAAAAACATTGTAAATTGGTTTTCAATAATTATTCTTCACCTTTTAATTTCACTTTGTCTTGATTTCCTTAGAAACTATATACTGATAGTTTTAAATTACTTAGCTACTATCATGAATGGTTACATGATACTCTATTTATGGTCCTTATTTATCATTTATAGCTATCATGGCATGAGGGGCTTTTCCCATTACTCATAGCCATAGTATAGAGGTACACATGGTCTTTATTTTCCATGTAGCTCATAATATTTCAAAAAATCCTAAGATTACCCTTTAATTAAAACTTAATAACCCATCTATCCATTTGATTATGTGATTCATTAGTTATTAGTTAGCATTGAGAAGTTACTTCCAACTTACCCTTAAAACTAGGTTTAGTGGGATATGAAAATGACACTTCTTACATAGTTAGTGCTTTGAAACATTATGTCTTCACTATCCAATGACTAATTAAGTATCTTTGGATGCCTACAAATCAATAAAAACCTTTTATTATAACTTCATGATATTCTTTTTCAAATAATTAGTTAGCATTAGTTGTTACAAAATTACAATTTATTTTTGTTATTTGTCATTCTTTGTTGTATTGCAAATTATATTGACCGACATCAATATAATTTTGTGTAGCATGGTAGATATTTTAATACTTTGTCTACTTTTTTTTGCCTTTAAAAAATGCATAGTTCAAATTACTATTACAAAATTTCTTGCCTATACAATTAATTCAACTAGCTCGACTTAGTAAGTTGTCCAGAATCAACTAGATCAATTAAGAAGATCTAATATAATCTTGTCTTTTTATATATTTTCTACTTGTACAACCAAGTTGACCAAATCAACTTAGTATATTTTGACAAAGTTATAGATTTCTTACTAGTATAACTTATTCAACTAGCCCAACTTAGTAGGTTGTTCAAATTGTTATATTTTCCCACTTATATAACTAAATTGACCAGTTCGACTTAGTAGGCTACCGGATTTTTATTTTGTAAATCACACTAAATGAACTTGGATGACTTTTTATGCCCTAATCAACCTAAATTTATTTTTATAAAGATTTTTTTATATCACACTAGATTGGCCTAACTAACTTCATATGCCCTAGCTGATTTAGTTTTATTTTTTAGCAAACTTTTCTAGAACACATAGATCTTCCTAGCTAACTTTATATGTCTTGGCTTAAATTATCTTAGTTTTTTAAAATATTTTAAACTCTACCATATTGACATGGTTGATATTGTTGCTTCTATATAATTTAGTTTATTTTATCAATATTTTATTCTCTTAGCTTTATAGCCTATTATTTTTCATACCATCTTAATTAGCATCATGAAATCACCCAATAGGATCTTTTTCGATAGACTCAACCCATTATAAGTGTACATGGGTGTTTATTTTTTTCCTGACTTATCTACCCAAGAGGATATCCCTTCATGGTGTAATTAATATCATCCCTCATCTAGGTCAATGGAATTCAACATGGTCCATATCAGTCAAAATTATGATATAAATAATCTTAACTTAAATGGTCATATCTCTAAACTCTCTTATTTTACCATTGGATAAATTGATACCAATGTAGATAATCCTCCTATGGTAAACCCTACCATAGGAAATACTCCTATCACTAATCCTAGGGGAAACCCTCCAACCAACAATAACATTCCACCGCCCAACATTAATAATCACAATACATTTATAGATACAAGTCAAATTCTTGCTCAAATGGTTTAAAAAATGAATTCTATGTAAACAAATTACAATGCTCAAATGTTCAAAATGTAAAACCATATTCTAAAAATTACAAGTCAATACCTTATCATCATGTCTCAAAATAATTAAAATTTTGTTCCTTCACCTCTTAGATCTGCCAATGGGAATACCATCCCTCAACCCATCATGCATAACAAAATGCTTCAACATATACAAAATAAACCTTTAGCCCCATTTATTGTATCCATCCATATTGGAAATATTTATCCAACCATTAAGTATGATGGAACTAAATACCTAGTAATACTCCTTAAATCATTTGGTAATCTCTATAAGGATTAGGTTCAAACCAATGTGTTTTTTACCACTAAACTTCTTATCAAAAATCTTATAGGAGTTTTTGTATAATGGTATAATAAACTTCCACAACACTATATATGATAACTATATGATCTCATCAATGATTTAGTAAAATAATTTCAACAAAATGACCTTATTAAAAATTGTCTTAGTCATTTTATCAATGCTAAGCAATTACCTATTAAATCTGCACATACCTTTATCAAAAGATGGAAATAATTATCTCATAAATATTATCATAACATGAGTGATGAAAATATTTTTAAACTATTTATTACCACTTAAAACCTTCTCTTAAATACAAGGCTATAATAATTTCTTCTCAAACCTTAGAAGAGGATCTTGATCAAGCTAAAATATAATAGTTCCTTATAAACCAATTTGAACCATCTCATAATTTACTTAAGTAATATTTCAAAACTATAACTAATGAAATCACTATCACAATTTTTCAAACTAAACCTCCTTCAACTAAAATATGAGTAGTCAAATTTGACACTCAATATTACTTCAACCCACCCTTGATGGTGTTCGAAATGCATAAGCTTTTATCTCCATCTAAATATTTCATTTATAGTAATATTGCTCCCCCATCATGGTATGATTCAAATAATTTATTTTGGTTCAATGTTGATATTGGTCATTCTCATGAAACATGTCACCAGCTTATAAAAAAATTAATATTTTTCATGCTAGGTGAGGTATTTGATCATGATGCTATGATTAGACTATGACATCTTGATTATTTATTTTTATTATGGTAAAATAAGGTTTTTTAAAATATAGACCTGACCCTATACAATAAATAGTAGACAAGGCTCTCAAATCATAGATAATTATAAAATTATGTTATAAAATAAATATATTACAACATAGAAGAAAGACAACAAGAAGACAACACAAAAACAACAAAAGAAAGACTAGAATATTTGGTCTCCAAAAGCTTATTCCTAGCTATTGATCATTATACTCAGCTTCGTGTCCAACCTATAATACATCTAAGATGACTACTCAATATCCTTGTTACACCCATTGTATTTAAATTTCTTGTTGGTATCACCTCTTTGATTCAAATATTCCAAAAAAATCCTAAGAGACTCAATAGCTGCAAGACTATCTTTCATGGATGCTTTGCTCACATCTATAATAAATTTGATATTGTCCTTTAGTACCTTATTTTCCTAAGAAATTTTTTTGACCTATTCCTTCAATTAATAAAGTTCCCACATGAACCATCTAAGGATATATTTATAAATATTGAGTTCTTCCTCAATTTTTGCATCCCTATTTTCACCCTTCCATATTTCCACTACCTTATTAAACTCAGTATTGAGGTAATTTTTGACAGTAGAAAAGTTTGCTTTAGATTGAGTCATCTTCATTTATTTTTTCCCTTTCCTTGATTTTATGCTTCCCCTACTCTTTTCACTCCATTTATGATAAGGTATTTATTGACCCAAGAAAATGGAGACCCTCTACTGCCATCTCCTCACTATCATCCTAAATATCCATCAGAAGGTCTCAATATTTATTTCCAGAGTAAAACTTACCACCACTTCTTGGACCTTTCCTATTTCCCCTTAATGCCCTTATTAATTTAATTTTATAATTTCCCATTAAAAAGTCATGTTTATGTGGGATGGGGAAGCTCCTAGGTTCCATAATCATACCCTTGAAATAATTTTGGATCATGTAGATGATAGATTGATACAAAGGTTGTTTTTTCTTCCCCCTTTTCACATCTAAAATGGATCTTTAAATGAAGTACAAAACATAAAATGGTAAGCTTAGGGGAATGTGATGATGAAATTAATTGAGAAAAATGAAATGAGACCAATGCACCACATTTTTCCTACCTTATAACATTATGTACAGCATGACTTTCTTGGCTAATTCATCAAATGGATGAGGTAAATCCTCCCTATATAAACCATTTTATAAGTGAATGAGTTATTCCCCATCCATAATAAATTTTTATTTTTCTTGTTTGAAGTCTTTTCTTGTTTTAAAAACCTTGGTGACCTCTATTCTAAGCCTTATAACCTTTCTTATGAGATCCTCTATGATATCCACATACACACCATTTAGAAACATCATCCTATTGTTCCAATCCTTCACAAAGGACTTTAATACATGTTTATTATGACCCTCCACCCTCTACATGAAATCATCTAATCCTTTTACCTATAAAACTTTCCAAACCTCCCTATTTTTCTTTATATAGTCTACAACAATAGGCTCAATCCTCAACATATCCCCTCCCTTTTGTATAAGTTTGAGGCATAATTAAATTATGAAGGTATTATGGATGCCTCCTTGCATTAACACACATGTAAAATTAATTTGTTTGAGGCTCAATAATAATCTTAATAATTTTCATGATTTTAATATAATAATAATCTGACTTAGAGTGCCACCAAATATTTGTAATTACATCATTCCCATAAACCACTATTAATATGCTAAAATAAATATACATAATGTCCCTAAATATGAATGAATGTCCTCTTAACAATTATTAGAGGCTTCTAAGTTTATCTTATAACAAACAAGACTAGGTAAACTTTTTTATTAAACCACCTTCTTAACTCTAGATAGACTACTCTTTCATTGGCAAACCAATCAACCACAAAGTTTCCTTCCCTATAAACATGTTTTATGATGGCTTACTATATATCACCAATAATCAAAAGGGATTCCTCTATAATATGACTTATTATCCAAATAAGTATACTCTTTCTAGATACACAATTGATAATATTAATTGAATCACCTTCAATCACCAATTTATTAATCCTTAGATCTTTCGCTGATCTCAACCCCCATAAGGTTATAAGTGTTTCAACCTAATGGTTAGTCTAAGTATCCATTCCTCCCATATAGGTTGTAACCAAATTTATTTTATCATCCCTTATAATCCCTCATCCTCCTAAATCCCCTAGATTACCCTTGGATGGCCCGTTAAAATTGAGTTTCACTCATCCAAGAGATGGGACCAACCACTCAACTAATCTCCTAGATTCAACTCTTGGGTCACTTACTCTCTTGTTTTGGACTTCACTATGCCAATTTAGAGCAATTTTAGACTCCTCATTCATTCCTTTGTATTTTATAGAAGGGATGATTTTGAAATTTTCCAAACTTCTAACATAAATCTTGTTGTCAACCACTAGACTGGGAAGTTTCTTACCTTTGAAGATCCTATTATTTCTCTCTTCAAATACCTTATAAAATATGAGGTAGTGAAATTTGCCAATTATTTCTCATAATCTTATTTTTAAAAGGAAGATACCATAAATGTGAAAGTTATAGAGCTATAATAGGTTGCACCCAATAGATTTTAAATTTCTCTAATAACACACTCCATACCATATATATAAAGAGAATCCAATCATCAAATGGGCTATAATTTTATTCCTAAATTTACATAAAGGACACTTTTTTACAATTATCATACCCCTTCTTATAATATTGTTTATTGTTGAGATCTTATTTAGATAGATAACCATATAATATTTATTTTGGGATGAGATTCCTATCCCATAACTTTCCCCAAGGGATATCCTCTCTAGGATGATTTGAGATTAGCTTATACCCTGATTTGACACTATACTACCCATCAAAATATTCCCTCCAAACCAATTCATATTCTTTAATGATATTAGGAATATGAAAATACTTTATCATGATATTCATATCTTTCAAAATATCATTTCCTTCTACTCCCAAATCATCGCTCCTCAACTATTTCTAGATCCTTATTTTTTCTTTGACTTCAAAATACTCTTAAACTTTATTACTAAAATCATGTTGAATAATAGCTCTAACTTGATTCCATGGATCTACTTTCATAATAGGATAATCCAATAGTCGTGGACCCTCCCAAAATCTTACCTTCTACCCATTTCCCACTTTCCATTTGAAATCATTTAAAATAATATCTCTACTAAAAGACAAAAAAGTCCAAAGAAAAGGGCCATTAACAAACTGTTCTTCCAAAAATCTTAAATCTTCTCTTGAGCCTAAGTATTTATCCTATAGTATACTATACCAATATGTTGAACTTATAATGAAGTGCCAAGATGACTTGGTAATAAGGTATTTGTTCATACACTTTTCTCTCCTTAATTATAGTCCTTCATTACCCTTTGGGGTAAAAATTATATCCCAAGTGACCAAAGAAAACTTATCTTTTTCCTCTATTTCAATCCATAAAAACCTTCTATAAATTTTTTATAAAGTTTCCACTACACCTTTGGGCATATTGAACATGGACATCAAGTACACCGATAGGATTTATAAGGTACTCTTAATGAGAGTGAGTTTCTCTACTTGGGAGAACAACTTACCTTTCCATCTAGCCATCTTTTTCTAAAATCTTTCCAGTAAAGGATTATATGCCACTAGATGAAGTTTCCTACTAGAGATAGGGATTCCAAGATAAGTGAGGGGGATCTATTTAATCTGACAACCCAAAATTCTATAATCATGTTCTACCTAACCAAAGGGGTATTAAATAAATAAATTGAATTTTTATCAAAATTCATTTTCTATTTTGAAGTTGCCTCATAATTCAAGATTATTATTTTTAGCTCTCTAGCTTCCCTAAAAGAGGACTCTAATAAAATTATAGTGTCATCTATAAATTATTGATGAAGATCTAGGTCAATGATTTAGGCTAGTCATCTACATGGGATAACAACTTACCTTTCCATTTAGCCATCTTTCTCTAAAATATTTCTAGCAAAGGATTATATGCCACTAAATAAAGTTTCCTACTAGAGATAGGCATTCCAAGATAAGTTAAGGGGATCTCTTTAATCTGCCAACCCAAAATGGTTGCAATCGTTTTCTACCTAACCAAAGGGGTATTAAATAAATAAACTAATTTTTTCTTAAAATTCATTTGCTATTTTGAAGCTGCCTCATAATTCAATATTATTATGTTTATCTCTCTAGCTTCCCTAAAAGAGGACTCTACTAAAATTATAGTGTCATCTATAAATTATTAATGAAGAGCTAGGTCAATGTTTTAGGCTAGTTTGAACCCCTTTATCTCTCTTTCTCTGATAGTTATTGGTAAATATCTATTAAGGGGATCTAGAATAATTATGAATAAGAAAGGAAAGAATGGATCTCATTGTCTAATTCCTCTTTTACTCTTAAATAACCTTTCAAAACCCCATTTATGAGAATATGTAACATGATAATTGTTATAAATTTTCTTATAATTTACTTGAACTTATCTTGAAAACCAAATTATAACATAATCTTATCCAAGAAGTTCTAATCTAGCCTATCATATGCCATATTCATGTCCAACTTAACAATCATGCTTGTTTAATTACTTTTGTCCATAGAGTGAATGGTTTCATGGACAACAATGATGTCATCTTGAATTTACCTACCTGGGACAAATCCCCTTGCTATATGCTTATGATATTTTCCATAATAGGTTTCATTATAATATAAATAATTGTGGTGAATACCTTATAAATAACATTACACAAACTAATGGGGCTAACATTAGAAAAGTTATTAGCTCCCTCCTTTTTAGGAATAATAACTATAAAAGAATTATTGAATTCCCTTGGTAATTGACCAGATGAGATGAATTAATTTGAATCCTAAACCAAATCATCCTTGATAATTTCCTAAAAAACCTAAAATAATGTTATGGGGAAACCATTAGGGAAAGTTGCCTTATCCTTATTCAATAACAAATAGTAGATTTAACTTCATCTTTCAATGTTGGAGCTATAATACAAATGTTTTCCTCTTGTTTTAAAAGTTTCAATATCTCATATAGCATTTCTTATTCCATCCTAACATGAGGTACATAATTCTCTTCATAGAGATTTTTATAGAAATTAATACTTTCCTCCTTGATTAGTTCCTTTTACATGATTAATTCCCATTCATGACCTCTAATTTCCCTTATTTAATTTTGATCTCTATGTTTAAGGGTTTTTTAATGGAAAACATAGTAATTTCACCTCATTCCTTAAGCCAAATAGCTCTAGACTTTTGTCTCCAAAACCTTTGTTTTCTAGCTACCACTATATGATATTCATAGAGAAATTACTTTTCCTTTTGTAACATTTGGTGATCATAAACATTTTTAGAAACCCTCACCTTTGAATTGGATAACTTCTCTCTTAAAACACTCTTTTGTAGGAGGACATTACCAAAAAAATAAACTTGACATTCTTTATTTTAGCTAAAAATCAAAACATGGTTGATCCTTGCACATTAAGTATCCACCAATCCAAGACTCTATCCTTATTGTTTGGATGCTTTAACCACATGTGTTTCATTCAAAAATGCATTATTTATTTTTTGGTCACATAAATGATTAGCTCCAATGGATTATGATCATAACCTATCCTTGGAAGGGAAGACAAGAATAAATCCTTTTTGAAATCAAATCCAAAGATAACAAAACTCTATATAATCTTACCTTAATTAAGTTTTCCCCATTATCCTATTTTACCAAGTGAATTTAGGGGGGCTTATATCCACATCAATTATACCATAATCTAAAATGAATGACACGAAATCATCCATACTATCTAGAAAATTTTGGTTTTCACCTTTTTTCTTTGTCGAGAACAATGGTGTATTGAAGTCACTAAAAATCACCCAAGGAAAATCCTTACAGTTACTTACAAATCCCCTTGGTTCTTTCCAAAATATTCTACATGCAATTATATAGTTGGGAGCATACACATTTGAAAATAGCTAGCATACCATCCTCTATATTAGTGAAAATGACTACTAAGTGATTATTATTCTTACTTAATAATTCCCCAGCCAAAAAAAATATATTCCAGAAAGTAATTAAACCTCTTGAATCTCCCATATAACTAACACATTCTCCTTCTACCTCTTTCTAAAGTCTAGGTCTATTCTCCAAAAATTTCTTCTAATTCATTTTAGATTCCTATATAGCTATCAATGTAGGATTATGAGATCTTCTAAAATATCTAAAAACCTTGTGTTTATTAGAATTATTCATATCCCTAATATTCTAAGATAGGATCTTTATTTATTTATTTTTATGTTCAGATTTACTACCTATGAGAGGGAGTGTAGCTCGAGTCCCATTTACTATTTCATCTTTGACAACCCTTTTGAATAATTCATTTTTGGGGGTTCTACCCAATTTAGGGGGCAACAAATGACTGCCCTTTTTCCTCCTCTTATGGTTGTCACTAAGGATGAACCATTTCATTTCATTTTTGAAGCCTATAGTGGAAAATTTACTTCCATCTTCTTTCCTTCCATCACTGTTATCATAGTTTCTATTTCTCTTGGACAAGATTTATTCAGATGGCTTAAATCCTTGTGACCCTCAAAATTCTATTGTTTTGGATTCACTTCTAGTTCTTTTGTAACTGAAGCTAATAATGTTTTCTCTTCTAATAACTGGAGTAAATGTAATTTATTTGAAGTTTTAGGGGAATAATAATAAATTTTCCTTATAGTATTTCCACCAATGTTTTCAATCACCAAAGGTCCCCCTTATTTATTTAAACACTCTAGTGGATTAGAATGTATCAACTCATGGGCTTCCAATATACTTCCTACATATTTAACTTTCTCTTTGAAATATTCACCAACTAATCTTCTTAAGATATAGAGTTTAGGCAACCTACATTGGTCACTAATTTTGTCTACTTCTTTAAAGAAAAATTCTGCAAATTAGTCCTACCTATATTTTCCTCCCTTACACTCTTACCTTAAATACTTTCCATTAGTTATACTTCAGGGCTTTCCTCCTATGAAACTAATTCAACAATATTGTTTTTATTTGAAAGGTTGGGTCCATTCTCACTAATATTTAAAGCATTATGTCCATTAAGATTAAATTGATGAATATTCCTTGAACCCTCCTTCTATACTAGCATTTTTGGCTTCTTTGATTCCATTTTGTTCATAGGGATTTATCTATTTTTAACATTTGTCCAACCTTACTCTTAGGCCATGAAGGGAAAAAATTAGTTATATGACCCAACTTATTGCATTTGGTACATAATAAGGCTCAGTACTCATACTCTATCTTTTGATTACATTCCCTTTTTGAGGTATGTAAATAGAATAAAGATGGTAAATCTTGGTTCACAAAATAATTGACATAAAATATTACATGAATAAATATTTATCTTTCATTTATAGCTCTATCAAATTCTATTAGATATATGAGAGTCTTATCCATGTTAATAAATAGATCTTTATCCTAAACTCAATAGGAAGGCCTAGGAGATGAACCCAATTAGGCATAGCATTAATGTATTCCTTATCTATATCAAATATATATTATCATTTCCCTATAAATAAACTATAATGACCTAATAACTAGGGTCTTCCCACCAATATTTGAGCATAGTCCTCTACATTGTGTAGTCGAATCAAGAAGAAATTGTCTATCATGGCATAAATTTCCCTATGTCCCTTAGGATTCCATTTTATTTCTCCTCACTACCTAAAAACACCCATATTAGGCCTTTCTCCCATAAACTTGCCTACTAGAGTACATTCCATTATTGATGAAGCATTATGAATCAATGAATTAGGAATTTTAATATGAAAACCCTTAGTATCTTTTTCTATCAGAATTTCCTCCTTCTGGTGGATCTCTTATTCAAAAAAATTAACTTTGAGTTTAGACCCAAGAGTACTTACCTTAAAAATTTCCATTTAAATATTTTGATTAGCATTTTATTTATCACTTCCTTTTTGAAAAGGTCATTTGATCCTAATAAATATATTTTCTAACTGATAGTCCCACATGAATCCTTTGTGTATCTTGTTTTCTATATCCATCTCCATCTCCCATCTCCCTTTCTTAGTCCTCATTCAAAAAAGTCTTTTCCTGCTCAATCCCTACTTCCATCACCATATAATCACTTAATTTGTGTGAATTTCCATGGTTCCAATTACATCGTGATTACCTTAAAGTTTCTCAAAAGTGAAATTTTCTCAAATCTAAAAATTCAAAATCTTAAAAAATCTCCTTTCTCAGATTCCACTACACAACACTCTAAAAAATATGTTTTTTCCATTGATACTAACTATGATCAATCTTATACCAATTCTCAATATGTTAATGCAACTAAATTCAACTATCACTACAAATCTACTCATAAAGATCATGTTACCAAACCTAAGAAACCATCTAATGATGATTAACTACTTAAAGATACTACTACTTCTCATCTACATCTTATGAACCATACACTAGAAATGATCCATCTCCACAATATATCCTCAAATACTTCCAAAAATCACTCCACTTAATCAACTGAAGACTCATGCTCACTCTTCTACTAAACCTTGTTGAAACTTCTTAGATGAACTTAATTATATGCCTTTTAAAATTCCTCTCATGGAATTAGTAATAATGTATCCCTATCATCATAAGTTCCTTATGCATCAACTACAAGATAGAATAACCTTCATCTAATGAATTTTAACTACCTCTTGATACCCATAAATCTAAATAATTGCATTCTATTAAAATAATTTATTCTACCAAATGCTCCATATAATTTATAGAATAAGATATGATAAATGATCAAATTCTATTTCAAGTTGATGGCCCACTTATCTTTATCAAAATTAGAATCAACAACACTCTAATTACAAAATTATTAGTTTATGAAGGATTGGGTATCAATGTTACCTCTCTTTTGTTAATTCAACAAATCAGATGTTCCTAAGAAAATATCAAGCAAACTCAATTTAGGTGTTACAAATTTGATAAAACCAACCAAAAAATACTTGGATACATTTATATTCCTCTTACTATTAGACCCAAGACAATTCATACCAAACTTTTGGTCCTAGATCTTCCCCTATTCTATAACATGATTTTTGGTCGATCTTAGACTCATCGTGTGTGATTTATCACATCTTTCAATAGATAATGTATGAAATTCATACATAAGTGGAATCTTTACAAATGTGAGGTTGATACTAATCCTTGGAGTATCTAACTTCCATCCAAAATCTCAATCTTTTATTCCCACAATCACCCATATAAATAGTCATCCTCTTCCTAAATTTGTCAATATGCATTTTAATCTACATGTAATTCTCACAAATTTAGATGATGAATAAGCTAATTAACTACAAAACATTTTCAATACCACTCGATTTCCTCCTTATATTAAATAATGACTCCCCCTTATCTCATTCCAAGAGATCAAACCATTCTTTTAATAGATGATACCAATGATATCCCTCCCTCATGTAATTCACACAAAGCCTTTTACACATAAGATTATTTTTATTGTAATGAATATGGGATGTTTAAACTCTTTCAAGATCACTTAGGCATGTATCCTTGCACTTTTAGTAACATGGGCATCTCCACCACTAATTCTCTAAATGAAATAGATACATGTGCTATATATCCATCCTATAATGATACGTAAATTATGGTGCAATCTCATTCATGATCTAGATGTATTACATTATCAAAATACATTATAAAATACATGCCTTCAATCATGATGTTCATGTCATTCACATATCTTCTAATAGTGAATCTGAACCATAAGGATATGTACCACCTATAAATGCACCTTGATAAATACTCCATAGGTTATCCAATAAATTAACCAATCTAATCTAATCTAACCCATAATGCCTAACTACACAAATAAAATCAATCTACTCGACCAAATTCTACTACCTTCAATCAATCCTCTTACATAACTCACTTCTATGCCTATTATCCATAATCCAATCACCATTGATGCTAGAACTTATCCCACTATCTCAATACCAAATTCTATTGATAAATCTCACACCCCTACTCCTAAAATTACCTTAGATGCACAAACTATATTTGTTTAACAAATACATTTTGAATTTGATAATCAAGGAAACCAAATTTTAGATCTTGAAATAGATTTTGAATAGTATGGATCCTTACCCATGCTTCCTACTAATGAATCCATCTTAGAATTACTCCATTCTCATGAGCCTCAACTCCCATGCCAACATCATAAGCTAGGTCATTTCAATAAAAAATGATCCTTTTTTAATAACTTCATTACTAGTATCGACCCTAACACACATCATGTTTCTTCACTCCCTCTTACTCCCTATCATTTTGAAGATGGAAATGCTATGTTTATTTAAGAAACTATGGTAATTAACTATGTAACCACTAATGTTCTTCAATCCATTCTTATCTCCAAATAACTTCATCCTATAGAATATGATAATTTTTATTTATTATTCAATGAATATCATGAATCTTTTGCATGGTCATATAAAGATATGCCTAGCATTTACCCTGGTATTTTGGTCTCTATTATCATCACTTATCTTGATGCAACACTTGTCCATCAAAAATAATATAAATTTCCTCCTAATATTTGTACCTTATGTCATAAAAATATCATAAAAATCTTAGACACTAAATTCATAAAGCTTTTAGATTATTCCAAATGGGTTTCCAACATTATTCTTGTAAGCAATAAAGTCACCATGGTTATTCACATTTGTATAGAATTTCATAATATTAACTTAACTTATCTCAAATATAAATTTACTTTACCATTAATTTATTCCATTATTTATTTGATCATTATCTATGAAATGTTATCTCTCATGGATATTTTCTCTCGATATAATCAAATTCACATCGCTCCCAAAAATCAACATAAAACCATATTTAAGACATAATGGGGCCTCTATTGTTACGTCAAAATTCCTTTTAGTTTAAAAAAATTTGGTGCCATATATCAACATGTAATAACCCATATATTTCATGATATCATACACAAAAAAATTTAAACCTACATATATGACCTTCTTTCCAAATCCAAGCATCATGAAAATCATCTTCATGATCTTTATGTCATATTAAATCGTCTCATTAAATACAATATTGAACTAAATCCCTATAAATGTGTTTTTTATGTCACCTTAGGTAAACTCTTAGGTTTTATAGTTTATCTTTGAGTAATTGATGTTGATATAGTTAAAATCAAATTTATTTTCAACATGTTTATTCCTCTATTTTTTCTAAACATTTGAACATACTTTGGTAAACTTGGGGTAATCTAACGATTCATATTGAGATGGCCTACTACATTTATTTAATTCATTCCATTCTTAAGAAAAGTATAGCATTGGAATGGGTTGATTCATTTCAAAAATCATTCAATAGCATGAAATAATCACTCTTACATACTCCTACTTTTTGAATTTCTTCTAATGATAAACCTTTCATGTTGTACACTTCCTCTATACCCATATCAATTGGGGCAATGCTTTCCAAAAACGTGAAATAGGTCATGAATATGACATATATTATATCAGTCATGCTTTAATAGATTATGAGATATGTTATACCAAAGTTGATCATGATTTTATCACTATTTATTTCATAGATGAAAAACTTCACCATTACATGTTTTATCAAACAACTTATGTCATCATCCATTATGATCTTCTTTGTCATTTATTCTCAAAACTTTCTTACCAAATAATAGAATTGGAAAATTGATGGTCTTTTTTATGGAATTTCATTTATGAATAATTACATAAAAATTATTTAAATTCTAAGTCATTGTTGATCAACTCACCATGGCTCCTATACCAGTCATTGATCATTTTTAAAATACTCTTCCTAATGAATAAATATTATACATTGAAAGTATTAATTAGGATATTTCACTCATATTATTTTGAAAAATTTATAGATAACCTCAAGACAAATACTCTTGATGAACCAAACACATCTATTTTTAAAACAAAACCCAAATTATTCATTCAAAAATTATCTGAAGTTATAATTGACATACATAAATATACTTAGACACTTCATTTTGCTAGTGTTAAAATTATTCAAGGAGATTGGGAAATATGTGTCTTAGTTGATCCACATGGAAATAATTCCTATTTTATTCTAATTAACCTTTGATGTTACCAATACATGGTTGAATATGAAGCTCTCATCCTAGGCATGCAATTTATCATTGATTTATATATCCCTTACATGCTTTATGGGATTCACAACTCATATATCATCAAGTCAATGATGACTATCAATGTGATATTGAAAACCTCATCACTTACCATCAAATCACTACCACTCTTGCTCAATAATTCAAATCCTTCACTATAGAACCAATTTCACAAGAACAGAATGCCATAGTTTATTCACTTTCTTCATCTACCTCTCTTTTTCACCCTCATCAAGCTCTTCATGATTCTTAATTTATTATACACATACGTAAATAACCATATTCATTACCAGCCATGAATTATTCTCTTATTTTTCATATTGAAGCTATGACTATTCAACAAAGTTAGTGGTACAAAAACATCATGCAATTTATTAAGCATCATACTTATTCTACTAACATTGATTCTCATGAGAAATTCATAAACAAGCTTATAAATATGTCTTGTGACATGAAATCATATATTATCATAATGTTGAAGGTACCCTAATCCATTTTTTTACTCAAGATGAAGTTACTTCCCTTCTTAAACAAGCATATGGGGGCATTAGTGGTGATTACTATAGTGGATACCCTATAACCTAAAAATGCCTATACACCCTTATACTAGTTTCCCACACTTGAAAAATATACCATCACATTCATATAAAAAATTAACCCCTACTTATTGTATGATGATATTATCCACTCTCATCTGATCAAACTTCAAACATTAGAATCTCATTGGTCTTTCTCCATGTGGGGAATAGATCTCATTGGTAAATTACCATGCTCTCAAGATGGTCATGTTTTAATTATCATGACCCTGGAGTATTTCACTAAGTGGGTTATATTTATTTCCCTTTTTAATGTCATGGGTATCATTATATCAAAATTTATATGTAATAAAATCATTTATCACTTTAGAATTCCAAATACCATTAAATCCAACAACAGTGGGAATTTCAAGAATAAGGATATGAAATAATTATGTAAATTTTCCATGCCTTATAATCTTCAATGAAATGGCCAAGTAGAGTCCACTAAAAAATTATTAATAAAATCATACAAAATATAATTTAATTTTCTCATTCTAACTAGTATCTTAAACTTTATCCTACTCTTTGGGCTTATTACACTAGCATTCGTATTGCCACTAGGGCAACACCATTTTATTTAGTATATGATTATAAATATATCTAACCTATATAATATTAAATCCATCCTTATGTATCTCTCTTCATGACATTATTCATGATGAATAACTTTATGACTCCCATCTACATGTTTTAGATCTTCTTGATGAGTGCCATATGAGTGCTCTACAACATAACGAATAATATAAATCCTGAATTACCAAACAACATAATAAAAAGGTCAAAGTTCATAATTTTAATTTTGGTGACTTATTTCTTAAATTATATTATACACATAATAAATAATTAAACAATGCTCAAAAA
Organism: Torreya grandis; assembly: GCA_037957365.1. Lineage (NCBI taxonomy): Eukaryota > Viridiplantae > Streptophyta > Pinopsida > Cupressales > Taxaceae > Torreya > Torreya grandis. The sequence continues at coordinate 4,123,143 of JARHVA010000646.1, forward strand.
TGGTGGGGTCTTTATCTGAGTAAAGACATTCTTAGTCCTAGCACTTACAAATTGAAAACTAATGGACATATTTTTAAAGAACCCACTAATGTTAAATTTTTAAAGAATTATTTTTCTTAAATTATAATTTCCAATACTACCATTATCTTCATATATTTATATATATTTTAATGTTAACACTTCTTACAGCTTTTTCAAAGCTTCTCAAAGTATAACATTACATCAATTTCAATTTCCTTAGTTCATATCATCGGTCCTTTGGTATATCTACATTCCTTCATTTATCAATTCATGAGTTAAATCATAAGACCATGGATAGGACCCATCCCTCCTTATGAATCTCTTTTTATTTTTACTTCATTTCATCAATCAACCTTCAAGTCTCCTTCGAGTAATTGATTTATCTATTTACAAAACTAATTAATTTTTACACCTCTTTGGTTTTTATTTTGTGAGTTTCAATGTAAGACCTCAGATAAGACCAAGCCTTACTCATAAAATCCCATTATTTACTTCATTTTTACACCTTTTTGGTTTGATTTTTGTGATTTTTAGTGTAAGACCTTGGATAGGACTAGGCCTTCATCATAAAATCCCATTATTTACTTCTTTTTTACACCTCTTTGGTTTTCCTTTTGTGAGTTTCATTATAAGACCTCGAATAGGACCAGGCCTTCCTAACAAACCTTCATTTTCTAAATATTTTTTATCTACAACCTTAACTAAGTATCTTCCCCAAAAAATAAGGCAATGGTTGAGAGTTGTGACTTCATACTCTTAAAATCAGTCATATTATTTTATAATAATAATTTTAACCAAACTATTCTCATGTCTCATTTCACTTACACAATTACTTATGATGATGATTCGTACTCACTTATCATTTTACCATGATTAAAATACACATTTTTTATGATTTGAGGTAACTCAATCAGTCTATGTTCACTTCTATCCTCTCCCTTTTTTCCATTCCACTATGGGCACACCAAGGCTGGTTTCAAGATATCACTCCTATCTAATGTGCAAGTACAAGAGTATTAGACACCATGATATTTAAGTTATTTTTCTTAGACACCAAGTGTAATATCTTTAGTGATATTCATTTTTAACACCCATGTTTGGTTTTCTAAATATGTACAAAGGAGGAATAGATAAAATGCATTAAATTAAAAATTCAAATCATTAAAATAAAATGCAATGATCAAAAGGCAAAAATAAACATTCAAAAGTCAAAATCATAGCAAAAGACATGATTATTATTATGCATATCTCATATCTTATTTGAATATTAAACTCCACAAATAAACTCATGATAGATTCAACATCTATGATTTGGGTTAGGCTAGTAGACTAGGGTAGGAGGTCTCATACTTCCAAAAATATACTTATAGTGCCAACATACTTCCTCATGTAAGTACCCAATATTCACAATAGACTAACATCTCTATAAGGGGTCCTAAGGAACAAAGAAAACATCATGGTAAGGTAGGCCATTTTAATTTTATTGCATATATAACCTTCATGGAATTCTATTTATACTTCACTAGTTAACCCAATATTATATGGATAGGGTAAGTTATTTATAGTCCTTAATGTCAAATGTATTTTTATCTTTCCAATTTTATTTGAGTGCCTTATTTATAATAAATATTAATCACATTGGTACCACCTTCATTTCCCCCACCACCCATTTCATATCCCCTTAATAGGCAAGTTTGTTTCTAAATATTTTTCCAAATTCTACATTCCATACTCTTCATTTATTTCAAATAGGCTCAGAATACAATTGTTCTAGTTTATCTATCATTAGAATATAAGTTTCATATTTTATTGGTCATGAGATACTTTATTAATCATTGCCTTACCTTTATTATATTTCCCTTGGTTATGATTGAGACTCTGAGTCTATTTTTCACCCTTTTTATGGACCATTTCATTTTGTTTCTTTTTTATTAAATCTCACTTCTATTTTTGATTGAGTAAGGTCTGTTACTTATCTTTCATCAATTTTGTTTAAATTTATGTTCTTTTCCATTTTTTGTTTGAGCATGGATTGTTACTTCTCTTACATTGATGTTTGTTTTATTAATTCAATCTAATGTGTCCTTGGTTTGATATTTTTTTTACTTTTCTTACTTAGGGTGCATTTATTGAGTTTAATGGTAATTTATTAGCCTTGGATTTTTGGTTACCTTATTCTCATTTTATATATTTTCTTGGGTATTTTGGATCTAAATTAGAATTTATGATCTAAGATTACCAATTTTCCATATAAATTATTCATTTATCTAAGTGTTCACTTAATATTGTTTATTTGTGATTATTTATTTTTTATTTAAAGTTTTGTACCCCTAAGTTTTGTCTAAAGCAGTCAATACACCCTCTACAATCAAGACTATAAACATAGTAGACAAACATTTAGAAATAAAGGTAAGTTAAGGTATCTATATGTAACTTTTGATTTATTTCAAAATTTCTTATTATCATTTATTTTTTGCTTTCTATTGTAATTTATTAGCTCCACATTGTGTGAAGTTGTGTTCTTTCTCAAAGCACCATCCCATGTTACAACTGCATGGCACATAATGAACTTCAAGTGGGCCATATGTATATACATAATATTTTGTAAATTTATCATTTATTGATGATTTATCTCTTGTAGTAACCTATTGATTTTCTATCTCTTTTATTGCACACCTTAAAGGGTGCATTGAGAAAGGGGTGGGTAGACCATTACTAATTTGAAAGATTATTGGACAACTCTATCATTTCCTAAACCCATTACAAATCTTTCTTATCCAACTCCCTAAGTAATCCAACCCCATTTAAACATTACCCTAATCATTTATCCTTTAAAATAACCCATAACTAAGAAAACATCCCTTTTTTATACTAATCTGGATAGGTCAATATTTTTATAAAGGATTAAGTATATGTCATAGAAATAAGTTGGCCTAACCAACTTATTTTAAGGTTTAGCGGTAATTTTTTTCTACTAAAAGGATCGATCTAGCCAATCTTGTCAGCTAAAATTTTGGAAGGGTTGAGGCTTATCTAGATACAAACTTCATTTAAATCCAATAGGAAATAAAATTTAATTTCACATCATTGTAGTCTAAAATTCTACAAAATCTAAATTTGAAGAATCCATTTCTTAGATTTTGTCTTTGAGAGAAGATTATTTATCCTATGATCAATCTTGGATGAAAAGTATGAATCTTTTGTCCTAGATATGATTTCTATAAGGTGATCCTTACAAACCACAACAACCTCTTTCAGTCACCATTAAATAATGGATATATTGATACTCGATAGATTCACTCAAGGTAAGTATCCCTAACTCTTAATATATTATTTGATGGATAAATATTGTATAAGTAATATGTGTTGTGGTTGTTTAACTTCTTGATTAGATTACCTCTATGCTTAAACTTAGTATATATATATATATATATATATATATATATATATATATATATATATATATATATATATATATATATATATATATATATGATTTTATTTGCTTTCTATCTTTCATTTTAGATGATTTAGGCCCCTATTTTCCTACCATGATCCCTTGATTTTTTATTTATTTTTATCCATCCCCATTTGTGACACAAGCTTTGGTGAGCACTAGATTAGTTTTTACCTTATGTACTTAGACTTAGATAGGGTTATTGCATGATGTAATTTTTATAGAGGATTTGGAACCCTCTCATTTTGTGTTTTGTGGTAAGATATCCCTTAGTTAGGTTTAATGGATCTAATTTGGGCATGCTCTAGATATAAACATGTATCATAATGGATGTTAGTTAATTACCTTATCCGATCTTAGATTTTAATAAGTTAGATAAGAGTATATATATATATATATATATATATATATATATATATATATATATATATATATATATATATATATTATTAGTGTAGGTTTTTATTTTTTACTATTTATTAATTAGGGAAATTGTATTTCTTGTGCATACATAGATTTTTCCTAAATTTGTGGGATAGGCTAGCTTATGTGGAGGTGTGTGTCATAGATGTGTCATAGGTGTCATAAGAATGTCATAAGTAACTCCCTTGATGGGAGTTACTTCTCTATTCTTAGCACCTTGTCACCACCTTTCATGGAGGAGTTACTGACTATTTTTGGTGTGCCTTGTCCACCTTTTGTGGAGGAGTTACTTTCATACTCTCCTATTTGTAGTCCTCATTTTGGCCATTCCATGCTAATTCAGATTTGTTTTTATCCATTTTGTTTTGTGCAATTTATCTTCTTGTTATTGTCAAATTGCTTTAGCATCTTGTGGTGTGCACTTGTTTATCTTGTGTGATCACGTCTTCATTACACTCACATTATCTGGATTCTAGCAACAACTCCGATATATATATATATATATATATATATATATATATATATATATATATATATATATATATATTTCATACACATGATTCATAATTTTATTTGCAATATCAAAAATCAAGGTGAAAAATATATGTGGAGATGTGCTTAAATGGTATTATATCCCTTAAAAAATCATCTGTTGAAATCAAATCATCTCATCCCTATTTGAAAATTTTATATATATATATATATATATATATATATATATATATATATATATATATATATTTCATACACATGATTCATAATTTTATTTGCAATATCAAAAATCAAGGTGAAAAATATATGTGGAGATGTGCTTAAATGGTATTATATCCCTTAAAAAATCATCTGTTGAAATCAAATCATCTCATCCCTATTTGAAAATTTTTAACATCATATTATAATCTATTTCTCATCATTTCCCATCATATACCTCCTTTTTCAAGATAATTATAGTAACCTAAAGTCTATTTGGACTATGTAGGTAGTGCTCAGTCACACGGCATTTCTGAGGTCATCTTGACCACCATCATTCCCATTCTCATTTTTCATCATTTCCCATCATATTCCTCCCTTTTAGGATAACTAAAGTGGATTGAGTTTTATTTTGACTATGCAAGTAGTGCTTAGTCACATAGCATTTCTAAGTTTAGCTCAGTCATCATCATTTACATTATCATTTTTCATCATTTCCTATTATATTCTTCTTTTTTGGGAAAACTATGTCAGTATGAGGTCTATTTGGATTATGTAAGAAACTCTCAGTCAAATGGAGTTTCTAAGGTCATCTTAGCCACAATCATTCCCATTCTCACTTCTCATATTTTTATATCTCATTCCTCCCTTCTTAGGATAACTACATCAGTATGAGGTCTATTTGGACTATGTAGGCAATGCTAAGGTACATGGAGTTTTTTATGTCATCTCAACCACCACCATTCAACATTATTATTCTTATTTCCATTATCTATTTATTCTAATTAACTATCCATATCTAACAATCATTCTATCTACCCATGTATGCATACATCACTTTACCATGGCTCCTATCCAGTTTATAATTTAAACAATTCTCTCCAAATCTAATCACATCATTATTTAAATATTGGGTAATCCTCATGTGCATGGTTTATTATGGCTTCTTCATTATTTAAAAAAAAATTACACCCTTCACACATACAGATGTGACCATATTATCAACTTCTTATCATCTATCAATGGTATCATATCATCTTTAATATATACAATAGGTTAAATCCTTAATATATGCTTTCAAATCAATCAATCAATAAATTAAATAGTCTTCCATACAATCCAAGCTCACATCTTTTTCCTTATTTGGGTAAAATCAAGCTTAAAACTCTATCATGGGGATAAATCACTCTCAAATCCAAGGACATAATTTTCAAGATCTTTTTCCAACATCTACCCTGCTTGGGGAAAATCAAAGTGTGTAGCTTATCTTAGTATGTATCATTCCCAAATCTTCTTTTTTGGTGAAAATAAATCCATCATCATTGGAAATAAAATCATGCAAGCATTATCTCAATTTTTTAATCTCATTCACATGTTAATCTCATTCAATCATAATCACATCCTACATCCCAACCCCTTCTTCTTCATCACCAAGCCCTTGATTTTTCCATTCTATCCTCTTCCTCTATTTTTTGAGAGCCCATTTGTGTCCTTCATCCCCATATGCCCTCTTTATGGGGCATAATTCATTACATTATTTCATCATCATCGTCATCATCTAATTTTCATCAAACTTTTTTTGACTTATTATTTCTTTGAAAAGTTGTTACTCCACCCATCATGTCTCATGATGCCCTTTCAAAGAGGGGTAAAATGTAGATATCTAAAATTAGACACTTCATGTTTATTTTAACTATCTTACTAATTTTCACTAACATCATCCTTTTATCCCTAATTAGTCTTATATTCATACTAACCATCTCTAGTAAAATCACTATTCATCCCCCTGATCAATTAACTATTTTTTCAATGATCAGATAATTTCCCATAAAATTCACATCACTTCCTATTAGTTAATTAATTTTAGTCAATTAGATAATATTATTCTAGTGATAAAATCCATGGAATTTGGAATATCATCATAAATTAATAAATCTTATTTTCCTCACATTCTCTTATAAATGAATTTTTAATTCATTTATGATCTCCATGCAATCCATTTTTCAACAAGGCATGTCATAATCCCATTCCTCATTATTTATTCCTATTATATAATCCATTCCTATTATTACACACTCCACCTCCCTCATTTATTAGGAGGACTAATCCTCAACTATATATATTGTTCTAGGATCAATGGTCCACATCAGTCAACTAAAGATATAAATAGAGGGCTCATCCTTAATTATTATCAAGTATTTATAACACAATGAAGTGTTTCCATTTTCTAAATCCACTCATACATTAATCCCTATAGTTATCAATCCAAATAATCCATTTAGTAAGGGGACATGCCATTTTATTTACTACACACCTTGTGCATGCCTTTACAACCACATCCTTTGATCAAAATCCAATCCAAGGAAAGAGCTTATTCATCTTGGTAATAATACAAGGGATAACATTTTATTGCTTCCTTTCCTTAGATATCTCTTCTAATGTATATTACTTGTGAAATTATTTAAATAACTTTGTGTTTTTTTTTGGTATTACACTAACAGTTGCATATACTAAAAAAATCCTTTTGATATATACACTACTAAGAAATTTCATACTAAAAAAAATTATTTGACCCATTATCCACCATAATAGTATGTATAGGATATGAGTTAATGTAATCATGTATAAATGAGGGTGTATTAATAGAATCATCATCAATAATCTCATGCACATCAAATGGGATAGTATTTATATATAATTGTATATCATTAATTTTATAAATAAAACCATCAATATAATGTTCCTCTTTAGTATTATAAGCATTATAAGTTATAACAGAATGCATTTTATAATCCATATACACTTTAAGATTAGTATTGGTCTCTTTTTCCACATGATTTGGAAAGGGAACAAAAAATATATTTAGCTTCAAATTAGGTTGTGTAACCAAATAATTTATATGTGTATTAACATCATTTATCTCAATAAAAATTTCCTCAATTATATATTATATCTTATGTCTTAACCTAAACATATATTCATAGAGTGTCATGTGCATTTATACCAATCATAGTATGCATCAATATTGAACTCCTTATATTGTGACTTAATCATATCAACCTCATTTTATGGAGGGAGAGATATGATATTTTACTCAAGAATCCTTTATAACAATTTATGAGGAGGTGCATATATCCATGTAAAATTCCTCCTTTGAAGATTTAAAATACAATCCAACTATAAGGTTAGGATACTGCACAAACTATTATTTTATCCTCATTCTTAATATTATTAGCCTTTATTTTAAAGTTGGTTTTCTTTGAAAATTGGAATTAGAATATGTTGGAGGAATATTCCATACTTTATATTATTATTTAAAGGAGCTTAACTACATATTATTTAACCATATGGCATAAGTTATCAAAAGAATGAAATCATTTAAACATAATAGACTCATGCAGTGGAGCATGTAGGCTTTGCTTGAATATTTATTCTAACTCAATATCAACCATAGGATTTGTCATTTTAGAGAGTATAGTATCATAATAAATAACATAAACATTAATGGACTCATTAGGTCCTTTATTAAGTTTTTCAAATTGTTCATAGGATAAATTCTCCGTGATGTTGATATAAAGTTATGCTAACAAATTATTAGCCAAAGGATTGAAATCATGGATTAATTAGAAAGAAAGATCATAGAACCATTTCAAAGCATAGTCATTAAGACTCCTTAAAAAAAACTTGGTCAACAAATTATCATCAGATGTATAGTCTAATCATGTTATATGAAAGGCTTTAAAATATTATTTTGGATCACCCTTACCCTTATAAAATGTAATATTAGGTACAGTGAATCCTATAGGTAGAGAGTAAGTATAAATATCTTAGGCCAATAGGTTTTATAATAATGCTTGAGAATTTATTGAATGGTCCACTCTATAATAACCATATTCCAATTTTTAAACCTTAGATTGGAGATCAAAAATATTTTGTATAAGTAGCCATCATAAAAGGAAAAAAAACTAGGTTGTGAATATCCATATAAATATAAATATTTCCTATGTTTCTCAAAAACCATGGATGGGAATCACATGTGTAACTATAGGTGTATACACATGATATTAGGTGTAGGAGTTGTGATCTAAATACCTTTTTTTAAATTAATGCCTCTAGAAGTTAAATCAATATCACTGAAGAGTCCATCATGTTATTCTTCACTTGTATCTACCTTATAAGTCTTTACATTCTTATCCTCCATAATTATATTCAATAACTTATCCAAATCATAAGGTTGCATACTATTTCGACCAAAATTATAAAGTGTTGATACTTTTTTAGGATCTACTCCTTTAACTTCACCATGATGTATTTTACCATGATATTCATTATTATGTTAATTATTTGGTTTTAGAAACCTAATTAAGATAAAAAAAAAATTGAAATGTAATGTATATTTATAGATATGTCATTAAAACATACATCTTAATTTAAAATACTAAAATTTATTATAATGATTTGAAAAGTGGCATATGATAAATCTAGTAAGTACAAAAAATGGATAAGTACTTAGCTTTTCTAGTTGACTATCTAACTATGACTAACTTCTAGTAGTGGAAAATAAACTAAAGTAGGCCCATGATTCATTGGGTTTAATAAATATGTTTTTGTCTATGCATGATTAGTTTCATCAAATATAGGTCAATTACTAATTATCAGTATTGACCTATATTGGTTGGTATTACCTACATGAAAAATAAGACTATGACTATATGGTCACCTTTCTGTATCTATAAAATCTCTATATGTGTGATGTTTAAACCATTATGATACATTTAATTTCAAAAATCAGCCTCCTTCACATTAAAACCCTAGGTGTGTATGTTAGGGCTATAAAACTACAAAAACTAGGAATTTTAATGAGCTAATCTGACCCCAATCACCCTCATTTGATGATTGACCATTGCCTATGTATATTATACTTTGCGTATAGAAATAAAGCCACACATAGTTCCCCCACTTAGTGTGATTATGAAAATGAGCTACTTTTCTATATGTATGTAGATAATGATTCAAATTTAACTTGGGTTTTGTATGATTCAAATTTGGATTGTGACTACTCGTGTTAATAGATTTGTAATTTGGTAAGAATAGGTCAGATTTTTTTTAAATACAATAGAGTATTGTTGTGTACCAAGTGTCAATTCCTCTTTAAATTGAGGCCTTGATATATATATATATATATATATATATATATATATATATATATATATATATATATATATATATATATATATATATATATATATATATATATATATATGAGTTCAATTGGGTATTTTATCCTACCACCAACACACTAATAATATGGGCCAACCCTAAGGATATTTTTTTTTAAGTATCAATTTTGAAGAGAGGTTTGGTTTCATTTGGATCAAGTTGGTATTGACTGGTGATAGTAATTGAACCTAACATTACCAACCCATGTACAAGTTGACTAAAATAAATGTCTATATATGTTTGTGTAGGATAATAAGTAGGTTTTAAATATAATTTGAGGTTATTATAGGTGTGTGACAACAAAATGGAAGGATCAAACCCATAATATATCATGTAGGCATGAAATAATTATGGGATATGACCATATTTGTGTAACCAAATCATGCATGGTAAATTTATGTCAAGTTTCTCATTATCAAGTACTTAATACCATATTTTAGTACATAAAAAATCCCCACTTTTATTATACTAATGTAATTTATAGATTAAAAGGAAAATATGTGCATGAGTATGTATAACACATTTTGTCTTTAGTAGGAAGCTTTAATTGTGTAGGTCCCTCAATAAAAAAAATTGTCAACTAACATGTAGTAGTCAATGTCCATGGATTGATATTTCAAATATAAATTTTAATTTTTAAAATTTAAGAGTAAGAAAGGAGTACACATGTGTGTCATTGAAAACCATGTTACCCTTGAAACATGTTAGAGATGATGCTTCATTGTTGAAGCATTGGATAAACTTGTGCTTTCTTATTAAAGCACATGGAGAGTTTGGGTGATTGTGCCAAAAACATTTATAACTATGTAGGACCTTGGGTTGAGAATACATCATGTCTTGACCCTCATAAATTTTGAAATATGTACACAATGTTCTAATCTAAATTACTACAAAAAAAGGGAACCACATGATGGGTTTAATAAAATTAAAACTAAATCAACCCATGTAGATAATTTATAGACTCAATTGTATAGTTTCACTCAATTTTGCTTCATGTAAAAAAAATATTATTGAAAGAGAATAAAAAATGTTCATTACCACAAAAATTCTTGTATTGTTTCATTCAAATTTGTTCAAGTTTACTGAATTTATAATAAAATACATGATCAAAAGAGAGAGAATAATGTTCATTCCCCCATCATGACCATATATTTTCTAAGTATAAATTGGAATGAAAACAATTTATTATTTAATGATAAAATATGTTTTTTTGTATGTCTATGAACTAGTATCATACCTCATGAATATAAAAGTGTATATGTGTGCATGAACAAGTATCATACACATTAAATATCTTCCAATAAATATATAATTCCATGCTTTTATATGATTAATTTAAGAACATGTATCTTAAATTTTTGTGTATGTGGAACCTATAATTCATGTTCATATAAAATGTGTACATATGTTTTTGCATATGCACCCAATTTTGTATGAATATGTACTCAATTATTTGTAAATTTATTGCTTATACATATCACATGCACCCATAATTTTTACTAATGTGTCAATATTTGTTATGTATTTAAACTCATTAATATTTGAACCATTATAAATTTATGAAATATATACTATAATTTTATTTTTTATTCATGGAGGCTTATGTCTCTATGACAAGCTCATTGTAATCCCCCCTTTTGATATGAGATATATGTCTTGTAAGTCACTCATTTAGAAATAAGAATTTCACGTATCATGTAATGTATAAAGATAAAATTATGTATAATCATGTAACATGTGGAGAGTATGTCATCATAGTAATGTATGTGTCAATCAAGGCATGTGTGTAACACATGTAATGTAGAGTATATAAGTGTCATGTCTAGATAGATATATCAATGAAGCACACAATATAAATATAATTAAATGAATATATAGCACTAGAACATATTATGTGTCATGGAACTATATACACATTAATATCACATGCTAGACTATACACTTGACTCCCTGAGGTCAGGATGAGGTAGCTAATGTAATGGATGGGTTATGGATTGCGTTGGTTGTTGGGTAGGATAAGATTTAGAGTAGGTGGTGGTAATGGGTTCTCATGATTAAATAAAAAGACCAAAATAGTGTTATGATGTTCATTAAGAACATCTATGTGAAAATAGAGATCCAAGGTCCTTTGGTTTTTGAGATCATAATAAGAGGAAGCTCTTGGTTGATGTTAGGACTAAACAAATGGGGGAGATTGGGTTGAATGAATCACATGAATATATTTAATCTATTGGGTTGGATATTCCCAGTCAATGTCATTCACAAATGTGAATAATATAATATAAGGATAGACCTAAGGAGAATAAGGAGGTGAGAATGGGAAACTAGGCTTGGATAACATTGTAGTGATGGCCTATGTTCTAAGGAAAGACATTGATGTGTGGACTAGGAATTAATTATTAATATTATAAAGCTTTGAGATATTCTAAAATTAGATGAGGGATTAGGGTAGAATGGAATACCTCTCTTTTAATCTTGGTATTAATATCAGATTGTATGCCAACTATGGGATTGAGTGCTCTAACCCTAGGGAAAATACCTTCTCTAATAAGATTGGGTGTTTCAAGAAGTTTCATCCAAGAAGGATTAGATAATATGTAAATGAATATCTTATCTGTATATATCATGTAAGAACTTATTGTGTTTTTATAAGCAAGGCTTTTATTTTTGGCTTGTAGGCTTAGACAAGGCTTTCGGCAAAAAAAATTGTTGTTTTTATTATTTTTGACTTGGAAGTAAGATGCTTGATTTATAAAATTTAAATGCCAAAAGTAAAGAAATGACAACACTTAAAATAAATGGAAGAAAAACTTTTTTATATCATTTTTCAATGATTTAATAATGCATGTAAAGAGAGAAGAAGAGAGGTGTCCTATTATGCAAGATGTTAAATTTTCCTAGATTTGTCTAAATGTAATCAAAGTGAAGGTATTTTTATACTTTTTATTTTTTATTTTGAGGATGGATCTAATGTAAAATATGTTTTATAGATATGAAATCAATGAAATAAATAATCTATCATAAAATAACAACACTCTAATGCATTTATAATTTTATTATAAACCAACAAACTAAGCTAGCTTTCTAAATTTCTTAGTTATTACATGCAAGCTTTAATTGATTCATTTGAAAAGAAGAAAAAAATATAAGTTCTGATTTTTTTATTGATCTAAATAATAATAATAATATTCAAATTAATCTAAAAATAATGATAAATTATAAATATGAACTCTTATTTACGTAGAGTTTATTTAGGGTTTTTTTCTTGTTAGTTGATTGTTTTGCGAGCAATCAAGTTTTTTTTAATCTAAAAAAAACTAATATGTTGGTTGGAAATGTATGAAATGTTTCCTAAAATATTCCTAAATTTTTATTTCAATATTTTATGTTGATGAGAGTAAATATATTGAAAGATATACAAAATAAAGAATTTATCTACTATTTTTTATCAAAGATTGGAAAAAGACGAAAGTTTTTTATCCTATCAAATTTGCCTTTTTGTTTTTTAAATGAATATTTAAGATAGTAAAATAATAAATACTAATCTAATCTAATCTACTAGAATAAAACAAATAAATATAATCTAATAACCTTTAACCTAAACTTGATATAGACCAGTTGAAGGCAAAGAATTTGTAGCACTATGGTCCTTAGTATGTTGGATCCTTTTACTCAAATAAAGATGTTAGGAACTGTATAAAACATAAGATAAACATATGTTTGTCACAAATGGAAGAAGAAGAGAAGATACACAACTCCAAACAAGGAACAACCGACTGTGGTTGGTTGAAGACAACATTTGTAAAGACTGGGTTATAATAAAAGAAAAGATTTAAACAAATTATACTAGTTTATGGTTTTAAAGGCTTCAAAAACTCTCAAGCTTAAATTTTAAATTTTATTATCCAAAATCAAGCTAAAATTGGCTTACTTGTAGAAGAGCAATGGAGCTTGCGTGAAGGAGTTTAACTAAGTTTAACTAGGATTTGAACTTAGGATGGACTCAAATTGATTGAAAATAGAAGAGGGAGTGATTTAGGCCTGATTAGAGGTGAGCTTAGGATATAAAAAGCAATAAACATGACAAAAATCATGTAAAATGCATTATGTAATGATTCACGAGAACTAAATTTTGAAGAAAGAACAATGGTGATGGAACCAACCCTATTTATAAGGGGCAGTTATGTAACTATTGGGACCAACATACCCCTATTTTTATACTTATTCAAAATAGGGACCCTTGTAAATGTTTTAAAAAATCTATACCTTAAATTGGCTTTGGAAAGGTCATTCTTTATTAAAAGTTGAATATCATCTACTTGAAGGCACATGAACCTCTGCATATCTGATTGTGATTATGATTTATAAGATAACCCTACTAATGGTTGTCTTTGGATGATTAATTATAGGTTCCATGGAGAAAGGTATGGTTCTCAAGTATAAAACCCTTTGATTTAAATTCAAAAATGGTTGGAGAAGTTTAATGGGAAACCTTATTTCTTTCTCTAAAAACCCCAAGTCTAATTTTATATTAAGGTTTGATCATGTTTTTGACATGACCAAACCTTAATATAAAATCATACTTAGAACTTTTTCCCCCTTTAACCTCCTAACCTTTCCTAATTGTTAGCTCATAGGCTCCTTTTTATTTGTCTTAGGCTTCAATCTTAAATGTCTTTGTGTTTATTAACACAAACAACATCTTAAGATCAAAACCTTAGTCTAAACTACTATGCATATTAGGTCCTAACTTAAAATTTTGATTTAATCACAAATATAATGGATCTTGCTTCATCAGAGATCTAATCTAGTGGTGTGATATCACCTAGGAAGAGCCATGCATCAATTTCATTTTCTATGAAAAAGTTCTTATAGGATTTAATTTGACAGTCTTACTCCCATCATTTGACACTCACAAGGACATTTTTGACATTAATGAGATTGTAAAGTTGAACCTTGTCCAAAATTTTACCTAAGTCTAAAGGGGATCGCATTAATTTTCTAACCTTAGGCTTAGAATAATAAAATTTATCTCTAAGTTTATCATGTTCATTCACATAATTGAATTATGACTAATCATTTGACTTAAGTCTACATGTGACCAATTGATGACTTAAAATTTATACACTTTTATAGATCCAATGATCTACATTCACCCTCAGATCTTGATCTCATGGCATGAAGTCAAAGGAGTCCCTAACAATTCAAATCCAAACACATACAAGTACACATATCCAAAATCCCTTGCTACATCACCAATCTAATCCAATGATGCAAATTTTTTGATTGATAAACCCTGAGATGTGGTCATATGGACTCAGGCCATAATTTCAATTTGAAGATTTATTGTATTCATAAACACAATATGACCTTGGGACTCAAACCTAATCCCTCACAGACTGAAAATCAAGACTAAATTTGAAAGTCTTGCTTTCATCATTTGATGTTTGTGAGAATGTATTTGACGTTAGTGAGGCTATCAAATTTAACCTTAGCTAACTTTTTAGCCTAGGAAAAAGGATCATTTTTATTAAACCCTTCAAAAGGGACCCGAGCATATTAACATGGAAAACTTAGCACAAAATACCTTGGCCTAAGTTTTTTAGTGTTTATTAGCATAAATAAACCTTAGGAATATATATTTTAGGCCTAAGTTTTACTAAGACCCTAGGCTAATTAAGCCATGTGCATCTTATAAGATCCAATGAACCATGCTTGATTAGAGGTTTGTATACAATGAAGCAAAATGAAGGATGAATTTTCAACCAAAGATGCCAAAGCTTGATATCTCAACACATAGAAGAACCACACTCATTCCAACACCAAACTCCAAAGTCATATCCTAAAGAAGCAAAAATATGCCACTTGGTGTAACTGGGTAATTCAAAATTTAAACAACCAATCAAAGGAAACCTCTAAGATCTTCATCAATGTTTCATGCCCATTTGGAGGCCCTAATCCAATAGAGTGAAGATAAAAGACTTGATTTGAAAAACAATGGTTAATTTTCAAAGGAATTTTCATGGAGAAGGCCACGTAGGCACCATGTAAGCACTAAATGACAAATCTAAAGATTTGGTAGGCCTAAAAAGATAGAATTTACACAAGTGAGGCTATCCATAAGATCTAAGGCATGAATAAATTTATGAAGTCCACCACCTTCACCATTAAATCTCTAAGAAACACTAGTAGAACAACATAAAGCCGTAATTCTTGATTGTTGAGACATAGTTGCATTAAATAAGCTCAAATTTCATTTTAAGCAAAGAAAATCTAGTCATACACCCAAGGAAATTAAGGAATCATGATAGTATCTAGGAAAAAATGGAAACAAGAGGCATAATTGTATTTGTCTATAGAAAATGAGGGAAGATTTTTTGAAGACATAGAATTGGATAATGGGGCACTCAATAATGGAATGAAGAACTGGTCTGAGATCTTCTTTGCAATCAAGTAAATGCAACCTCTCACTTCCAATGAACAAAGTATCATAGTAACTAAGAGGAAATTTGATGACTTGGTTGTAATTTAGATGTTTGGTCTCCACTGAGTAGCTATAAAAATAGAGGTACTCCATTACACAAATATCTTTACACCTATGTTTGTCAATCATAGAATTTATGGTGATTAGATAGTTAGGGAAGATATGTCAAAATGGATAGCATAAATTACCCCTGTATATTTTGAGGGATACTATAAACTCCCTAGGACTCATATAGACCTCCCCACCATCAAGGAGTGGATAACCAAGCATAATTTGGACACTATTGTAGGACCCTAGTTAAACTAAGGAACCCACATATCTAGGAACCATGATGGGAAAATTCCTATTATATAATTTAGGGAAGGCATTAGGATCATCATGACCCTATTGAATATAGCTCTATGGGTACCCACCATAACCTATGTCAACCCTAAATGGGTTTCCTACATATATTTTATGGTGGAAGAGAAGCTAACTCCACCTATTAGAAAATTGATTAGCACCCACTTGAGAAGGCAATTCTATGGCATAAAAAGGAAGACCAGCCAACAATTCACCATGATATCCTATATGTTGGACTCATTGATGGCCTCCCCCCATATCTTTTATATCAATAATTGGTCCTCTCATAGCAAGACTACTATATCCCATCATTATTCAAAATAATATGTCTTTAAATATAGGGGTCACATGTAATTCATTTATGATTGCATATATCCTTCTTTGGTTAAGAATATCATAGGGAACCCCATGCCCAAAGTGCACCCCCTCATCAAGAAATATGTAGGACCCATGGGTGACATATGGTATTACCTAGATTACACTATCATCAGGATGGAGGGAGTCATGACATAGCTATATAGATTGCCAATCCATGTCCCCACCAAATTGGTTGAATAGGAAATTACTTCCCAACTCCTCCAATGGATTGATAATGTATGTAGAGAGAAGAAGAAAGTCATTTTGCATCCTTTTCTATTCTTGATTGGAAAAACCATGGTCCATGACTGGAAATAGTTGGACATTATATCTAGATATAGAGATGCCTTTTGTTTTCAAAAGGATGACCTCAAAGAATGAGACCCAAATAACAAAGTTATCCTCCATCTACAATCCAAGCTACTAACCAAGGTGGCCTATGAGCATAGGGTTAGACCATATGACCATCTTTACACCAAGGTTACAAAATTTGAGTAAGTGTTAGCCAAGTGTAGGCAACATGGCTTCAAACTTGAGCATAAATTGTAAATGAAAGAGAATCTAACTGGATAAATATGGAAGATGAACCCATTACATTATAATCTATTTCCTTCCATATAAAGTGTACCTCCAAGACTACCACAATGGTAAGTGTTCCAAATTCAAGGGCCTAGTGAGAGGAAATTGGAAGAAAGGCCAAGAGAAGGTCATTCATCATTAGTTCCACCTCCAAGACCACCTTATCTAGTAGATAAAATTGATATTATTGCCCTAGAACCATATGAAATAGTTAAAGAATTCTTCAAAGATCTTTCAAAGACCTATGGGTTAGATCAAAAAGATAAGGGAATTGAGGATGCCATAATTGAGTTGGCATAAGCTGAATAACCCTAGACAAGTGAGATAGAAAAGGGAAATGAAATAACTTTGGATTTAGTACCTATCTCATAAAATAAAATGGAAGTGTTTTTACAATTTTTTGCTTTTTCACATTCAGAGGAAATAAGAAACTAAAGTAATGGTCAGGGGTTAGATGATACTCGGATGAAGTTGCGCACTATATCTAGACATTGTGGGAGCTCCTCTTTGGCTATGGAGGATGACACCTGTAGATAAGAAAGTCTTAAACAAAGAAATTGTTAGATAGATATATGGTGGACTACCAAGCAAATCTTGGTCCCTAAAGTGCAAAGACTTCCTTGAGGGATGACAGTCCACTAGTTGATAAAAGAGTGTCAGATAAATAAATAATCATGACTTAAAGAAAGAGAAATAAATAATGTGTACCCAATTTCTGCAATCTATCTATCATAGTCACTGATGCTGGTTAGTCTATCATCGTCAATTGGTTATTGTTGTCGATGTCGATTAGTCTACCATCATTGATTGGTCAATGTGCCGATGTCGATTATGATGTCAACATCGGTAGGGGCAGTGGGCTTTTGGATAGATTTTGGGTTGTGTCTTTGGTCGACAGCATGATCTGGGAGATTCAAAAGGGTTGTGCAAGGGTGCAATGCAGTGGACAGGGTCTTAGGAGGGACAAAGAGGTAGAGGATAGGTTGTCAAAAAGGGTAAGGATATGGGGAAGGCCTCTTAGCCTCTCCAGGGAGAAAGCTAGGTCTAGTCTAGTTGATAGCCAGGTCTGGTTGAGAATATTTAGAAGGGGTAAAAATAAACTAATTACAAATACATTCTAAGCTACTGAAATGAAAAGGTAGAAGAATACTTAGCTCTTGCATGGTGTAGAACCAGAGGTGTTTGAAATGCTTGTACCTGTTGTGCCTGTAGCCAGGGGAGCATTGGTTGAAGTCTAAATATTGATCTCAAAGAGTTCCTATTGATGTCCCAGTCTAAGAGCTGAGAGAGGAAGAGAGTCTGAGAGAGAGCCTAAGAGTGATTCTAGGTGCAAGAGAATTTGCATTCTAGGCTGAATTCGAGCTCAAAATTTGGTTTTAAGCAATCGACGTCAGCAATTCCACTAGCATCTGCCGACGGTTGACCAATGTTGGTGGCTATAGGATGCGTAAAAAGGCTATTTTTAGCCTTTTGCCTGTTTCACCATCTGTCAAGTTCAGTGGTCATGGTTAAATAGTCGAAGGCAGGTTTAATAGGCATGAGGATTAGTGGGAGAGTTGGAATGATTAGTCATAGGGTGATAAATGAGGGTATCCAAGGGCAAAGAATCCAAGGTGAGGTGTCAAGGGTGGTGTTATTAATTTAAAATAGGTATTTTATTTTAAATTAATAAGTGTGTGGGTTAGAAATGTTTAGAAGTGGACCAAGGGGACCAAGGGGGAGTCGACTAAGGAGTAGAGATAATTTTGGTGTCTACATTTGCCCTTTTTTGCCTTGTTGGTTGTTCTTGACGAACTGTAAGATAAAAATAGGAGTAAGTTGCCCTAGGTATGGGATGAGGTCTTTTTCTTGTCTTGTTGGTTGTTCTAATGAACTACAAGACAAAAATAAGTGTAGATTGCCCCGGATGTGGGATGAGGTCATTTTTGTCATGTTGGTTGATCTAACAAACTACAAGACAAAAATAGGAGTAAGATTACCCCAAAGTACGGGATGAGGTATTCCCCCTCAAAGCGGGAGTCGAGGGAAGGGAACCTAAAATCGGGTGCTAATTTGATAGATAGTGGATGGATATGGTGAAGTTTGAGTGTGAACGTTGTAAAAGTTGAGATTGCATGTATACCACTTCACGTGATGGTCAGGTCAAATTGTCACAAGTCGAGGTTGAGGACTGCCAAAATTGAAATAACTAGTCCCCAGCATTTAGTCGTAGCTGATTGGGTTATTCGATCCAAGCTATAGCTCCACTGGTCATCATGTTCCAAGTATCCCAAGCTCAGGAAGTGATCCTGGAAAACACAAAAATGTCACAAGTAGTGGGGATCAACTTTCTCATGATCCAATACTTATGAGGGTCATAATGCAGTGTGCATACAATTTTGCTAACCATTCATGAGGTGGCATATATGCAATCAAAACAACTAAGGAAAAGTTGTCTCAAAAATGGTCATGGTCTGAGGAGATAGTTGTGATCTCCAAGGTTGTTGGTCATGATGGGTCAAGATATAAGTGATTTCAAGTGTGCCTTATGAGAAGTCTACGGTGACTTCTACAGTGTCAGGGCTAGTTGTTTGGTCATGATTTTGTGTTGGTAGAGATAGTTGGTCCATTAGATGGATGGATGAAGGAATGGTTGAGCTAACCTCAAAAGACCCCATTCAATTGAGTGCTACCTACATAGCCCCTGTTTGAAGGGCCTCAGGCCAATGTAGTTCTCCCCAAAAGGGAGGAAGAGGGTTGGTTATGGATGGAATTTGACTAGG
This sequence comes from Torreya grandis, assembly GCA_037957365.1. Lineage (NCBI taxonomy): Eukaryota > Viridiplantae > Streptophyta > Pinopsida > Cupressales > Taxaceae > Torreya > Torreya grandis. Next base: position 4,143,478 of record JARHVA010000646.1, read on the forward strand.
TTAAGTCATGGTTAAAGGTGAAATGGTTTGTCCATCAAGTAGATGAATAAATGGATGTGGCTGAGCTAACCCCAGAAGATGTCATGTCATCTGAGTGCTGCCTACATAGCCCCTATTTGAAGGGCCTTAGACCTATGTAGTTTAGGAGAAGAGTCAAAATGGTTGATGATTGTTTTGATCATGTGTGAAATGATGATGTTATGATGATGTTATAGCCTTTTCCATATTATGTGATGGTGTATTCTGTAACATTGGCTATGAAGTTTTCCATCCCTGACAAGTTTCCATATTAGTGATGGATGTATGCTAAAAATGAAATGAGTATTTTTATGCTTCAGCAAGTAATGGTTTATGCTTAACATAAATTGTGTGGTTGATAGTTTCCATGTGTATTGGTTTCCATAGAAACTAGTGTGAATGGGCTATGTCATGTTAGTGGTCTGAAAAAAGGTTTTGGTTTGATTTGGTTATATGTGATCAAAGTGTAAAAAGTGAAAGGCACATTGCTCTTTCATTGACAAGGACTATAATGATGGCATAGATAAGGGTTTTTGTAAACAAAATCCATGTTCATGCATTACGTCGTTGATGAGTATCTGTGTTAGAGAAGTACTCGAATCACTTGATGTTAAGTGAGCTCGAAATCCCTTGAGTATGTTGGGGTGATAGGTGTGATTATGTGAGATGGGAGGATAGTGTAACCCTTTTTAGCAAGGATAACTTTTCCCCTTTTACAGGTGACCCTAAGAACGACTATAGAAAAGTTCATGACTTTATAGTTTTTTTTTTTTTTTGTAGACTGATCAATGCGGGAAGTCTACATGGGGATGTTGTTTTGTTTTGTGGTCATATGTGAAGCTGATCGATGTGGGAAGCTTCTAAGAGAGTGCTATTTGGAGCAAAATTTGTGTATAGCCATCCTTTAAGGGAGTGGTCTATATTCTTCTTTGTATGTTGATGTCTTTAAATAGCTATCCTTCAAGGGAGCAGTCTATTAATTACAACAATTATGCAGCTGTCCTTCGAGGGAGAAGTATACATTTATAGTTTATGACCTTTGTATAGGCATCCCAATTTTTATTTTTATTTTTATTTTTTTACTGGACTTTTGGTCATGGACTTGACTATAGAGGTTTGGGGGTTTCCCTTTTATTAGGACAAAAGCATTCATGCTTTACCAAAGGGTTGACTAATGTTTGTAGGGAAAAAGGGTTGAAAAGAATAGGAATGATGATAATGGGGGTTGCTCAAGGGACGAGCTCAATTTAAACATCAAGTGAATGATTACTTGATTAACAGTAGAATGGTCATAGATGCAAGGCATTAAGGGGCTCAAGTTTTAGTCGGCCTTCAAGAGAAGACAAATGATAAGTCCCTGATCCATACTTGTGTGTTATGATATAAGGTCTAAGCCAATTAAGAGCAAACTTGCCTCATTTACTTCTTTCCATATTCGTCATGTGTTGGTTTTCTTTGAGGACAAGATCTCTAATTTTGAAATCTCATTCTCTCAGACTTTTGTTATAGGCACGTTGGATGCGATTTTGGTAGATATGGAGATGGTTGAGGGCAGCAAGGCAACGTTCGTCAAGTAACTCAAGTTGAGCCAACTGATCTTGATGAAAGTCATCATTAGAAAGTATGTCATGCAAAGAGATGTGTAAAGAATGTATCTATACTTCAAGAGGCAAGACAGCCTCAGTTCCATACACTAAAGAGAAAGGTGTAGCAACCGTAGGGGTTCAAATGCTAGTGTGGTAGGCCCACAAAGTGAAGGGAATGTGAATGTGCCAGTCCCTTCCAGTGTCGTTGACCACCTTCATTAGGATTCTGGTTAATATCTTGTTTAAGCCTCATCTTGCCCATTGGCTTGTGGGTAGTAAGGCGAGGAGAAGTTGAGCTTGATGCCAAATGAGTCACAAATTTTTTGGACACTTTTGTTTTTGAAAGACTTGCCATTATTGGTGATGATTTTGTGAGGTATACCAAAACAACAGATGATATGGGTGTTGATGAAATCGATGATTTTGTCAGCTTTAGTAGAGATGAGGGGAATAACTTCCACCCATTTAGTGAAGTATTTGGTTGTGGTGATAATAGACTGATGTCAAAGAGATGAATGAGGGTTAATTTTGCCGATTAGGTCCAAACTCTATTGTGAAAAAGGCCAGAAATCCTTAGCGACTTGTAGAGCGTGGCTAGGGATGTGAAGTAAGTTAGCATGTTGTTGGAATTTAATACAATGCTAAACATAATCACTACAGTCTCGATGGAGAGTGGGCCAATAATAGCCAAGGTGAAGGATGCGCTTGGCAACTGAGTTACCATTGAAGTGTTCATCGCAAATCCCATCGTGGACTTGTTTGATGGCATGAGATGTTTCAGTGGAAGTTAGACATCAAAGAAGGAGGCCATCAAAACCTATTTCATAGAGAAGACCCCCTAGGATGGTATATCAAGCCATGCTCTTGATAAAATCCCATCGTGCATTGCTATAGAGGTCAGGAGGAATGGTAGAATAAGTTAAGTAGTCCACAAGTTGTTTATACCAAACATCCTGTGGACTAGAGTCAAGGTTGATGTTAGTGGAGATATATGAAGGTAATGCCAAATAGTGTATTGTAACATAGATTTTTTATGAAGATGATGAGGATGGGATACATGAGGTGAGAGAGGCCATAGTGTTAGCAAACTTATTCGTAGATCGAGGAATAGTTTGCAAGAGGTAATGGTCAAAAGATTCTAGTAAGGTGTCAACACGGTGTTTCTACCTTTGCAAAAATTCATTTTTACAAATATATAAACCATTAATCTGATTGATGACTAGTTGTGAGTCGCCAAAGATGTTGATTGTCTTGATGCCTAAGGAAATGGTAGTTTGAAGTCCCAAAATTAAGGCTTCATATTCAGCCATATTATTGGTACATTCGAAGTCAAGTTTAAAAGATAAAGGCATGGGCTCACCATTGTGAGGGATGAGAATGACCCCTACACCCCCACCGAGTTGACATTTGGATCCATCAAAGAACATTGTCATTTGATAGAATAGGTCATCAGTGGATAATGTGGCGATAGATTCATCAGGGAATTCACAATGAGAAGGTTGATTGTCAAGTAGAGGGGTGTCTACTAGTTGATCAACAATTGTTTGCCCCTTTATAGATTTTTGTTGGATGAATTCCAAGTCAAACTCAACAAGAAGCATGAGCCAATGAGCCATACGTTTATTTTGGTATGGTTTGGAATGCATGTATTTTAGAGGGTCAGTATGGGTGATGACATAAGTTTTATGATTGAGAAGATAATGATGAAGCTTGGTAGCAGCAAAAACTAATGCCAGGCAAAGCTTTTTGGTATGAGTATACCGAGTTTCATAATCAAAGAGCATTCAACTTATGTAATAAACCACTTGCTCACGATGTTCATCTCGGTGCGTGATCATGGCACCTAAAGAATGATTTGTTGCTGAGATGTAAAGATAGAAGGGTTGATCTTCTTTAGGTGGAATAAGGACTAATGGAGAGACAAGATAACGCTTAAGAGCCTTAAAAGCCTCTTGGTAGTCCTTATCCCAATTAAAGGAGGCATCCTTCTTGAGGAGGTGATGAAATGGTTGACATTGGTCAGAAAGCTATGAGATGAAGTAATGAATATATTGGAGCTTCCCTTGTAGGCTGTGAAGTTATTTTAGATTGGTAGGTGGCGTAATCTCGAGTATAGCTTGAATCTTAGCGAGATCAATCTCAATTCCACGAAGGGAAATGATGAAGCCTAAAAGCTTCCTAGAGAGAACCCCAAAGATGCATTTCTTGGGGTTAAGATGAACATTGTATTGGAGGAGGTGAGTGAATATGATTTTGAGAATAGTTAAATGGTCACGACGGAGTTTAGATTTGCTTAGTAGGTCATCCACATAGTCCTCCATGATTTTGTGGAGGAGATCATGAAAGATGTACGTCATGGCATGTTGATATGTGGCACCTGCATTCTTTAGGCCAAAAGGCATGACCCTATAGCAAAAGGTCCCCCATGGGGTGATGAAGGTGGTTTTGTGCTGATCTTCTGGCACAATCAGGATTTGGTTATATCTGGAAAACCTGTCCATGAGTGATAGCATCTCATGATCGGCCGTAAGATCAACAAGTTGGTCAATGTTGGGTAGAGGAAAATCATCCTTTGGACAAGCCAGGTTAAGGTCACAATAGTCAGTATAGATTCAGATCCCCCCAGTTGCTTTGGTGACAGGGATGATATTTGACACCCATTTTGGATAATCAATGGGTTAGATAAAGGAGACGGAAAGAAGACGTTGAAGCTCCTCTTTGACAAGGAGTGCAATGCGAGGATGCATTTTGCAAAGCTTTTGCCTGAAAGGCTTAGCTTTTGGGTTTGTGATGATGTTATGGATGATAATGTTAGGGTCGATGCCAGGCATATCACTATAGGTCCAAGCAAAGGCTTTGCTATGGTCTGAAAGGAATTTGGTATAGTTAATTTATTCCTGGGCATCCAAAGATTAACCGATCTTTAAAACATGAGGAACATCGAAAGATGGAAGGTTAATGTCAATGGTCAATTCATTTAACATAACTTGCATTTTTAAAGGAAGTGATTGTTGGATGAAAGAGTTATCTGCACCCATGTAGGTGAGAATGGCATCATCATCTATGCATTGGACAGTGTTGATGGTAGCAGATTCATCATCTATCATGTTTGGGTAAATGAGAGGGAGTGACCTGGATACCCTACCTAGTTGATAGGTTAGGGGTTCCAAGCGAATAGCGTTTATGCAAAAAAAAACTAGGAGGGATGGAAACCACTGACTCCATAGGTGAAGATGGGGGAATAGGTGAGTTTGGAGGTGATTATTCTATGATAGGTTTGGGGTGAGGGTTTTTAGAAGTTTTAGTAGGTTCTTCAAAACCCAGGCCATGTCGCTTCTTGGCATTCTTTATGGCCTCATCATTTGGTGGTTCGATGGGCTGGTGGGAGCCTTGTTCATAGCACCCAAAGCCAAAGCCCTTCCATGCAATCCTATAAAGATAGGTATGAGCAAATTTTGGGTTGCCAAGAAAAGAGAAGTCAGACGTAAATAGTTGGGGTGATGAAAGAGGATTCCCATTAATGAGAGCTCGATCTAGCCCTCCATAGATGAGATTTGTTTGAAGATTGGGAGGACCATAAGGGATGACTATTTTGATATGGTGGTCATAGCTAGGATTATGATGAAGTTTTTCATACTCTTGAGGAGTCTAAAACATGTCCAAGGTGAGTAAATGATACTCCCCAAGTGAAAGACGTTGGAAGGTATCTTCCATAAGGTCTTTTGTTGTCACTTGAGGAGGTGGTGTAGGTGTAACTGCCATTTGTGTACTTGTTAAAGCTTCCACAGGTGGAGGTGGTGTTTGGATCAATGTCTTGAAAGGGATAAGAACATCGTTGGGTTGATAAGTTGTGTTGCATGTCTTGAAACTGGAGGGGTCCGTGGGAATGACATGGACTTGACCATCGTGTTCAAATTTGACACAACAGTGTAATGTAGAAGGGACACAGGCCATGGCACAGATCCAAGGTCATCCTAATAACATGTTGTATTGGAACTCTCCCTTAATGATGTAGAAGAGCTCTGAGATTGTTCGTGGGCCAACACGAATATGTAAGACGATGGTGCCAATGGTAGTGGTGGTGGTGTCATTAAAAGATCGAAGAATTGCCTCAGTTTTTGACACACAATTCTTTGGGAGGGATAATTGGTCAAAGGCATGGGTGGAAATGATATTGATGCTGGCACCCCCATCAATCATAACTTGCTTAATGTGAGTTTGATCAATGTAGGCTGTGATGAAAAGGGCAGCATCCTGATCTTCCAAGTTGGAGGTAGGAATTTCATAATCACTAAAGGTAATAGAGGCGATGGTGGGTAATGATTAGACTAAGGCAGCTAGTGGTTGGGGGTCCTCGGGTTGGACCTCTACTACCTATAAAGATTTGATTAAAGCTTGATGATGTTTTGGAGAGCTTTGAATGAGATCATATAAATTCATCTTCACGGGAGTTTGGTGAAGTTGTTTCACCATAGAATCATGAATTGCCTCTAAAGAAGTTGGTTGGGATGTACCCAAGATAGAAATCTTGGGTTTGGGTGGTTGAGTAGGCTTGACAAATGGGTAGGTCCAAGCAATAGCAGCTTTCTCTTTTGCTTTATCCTTTAAATTTTTTGACCTAGTGGCCACATTGATGGTGTTAATCTCGAATAAAGGGGGTGAAGGAGGTAAAGGGACCATAGTCTGATGATGGGATCCCAATGAAGGTGGAGAGGTTTGAGAGACATGAGATGGTGTTAGAGATGTGTCGACAGTATCCTCAATAAGAAGGGTGTCTTTTTCCATTTATTGGTGAATGAAAACATTAAGGGCACAACAATTCTTAGTGTCATGTCTAGGTGTGTGATGATATAGGCAAATTTTAGTGTCATCAAACCAGGACGGTTTTGGTCTGAGAGGTTGAAATGGTTTAATAGGTGGAAGAGTGATGCTAGAAGTTTGCAAAAGTCGGTGTAGTATCAAAGCATATGAACCCACTAATGGGTCCGTGCTTGTTGATGCACTAGGTGTTGATGACTTTTGTTTAGGAGTTGTTGAGGGAGATTTTCGTACCACCTTTTGGGTTGGTGGTATGGCCACTCATGTAGACAACACTTTATTTGTGAGGGGTGTCAAATTTTTTAGAGGAGGTATGTTTTTGGTGGGTAAAGGAAGTAATGGAGGCAACTTTTTGTTGATAGGTGTTAGAGTAGGGAATACTCCTATTAAGGTAGAAGGATGAGGGCCCAAAATAGAGGACAATGGTGATGGTGGGGGAGGATTTCTCTGACTTGGTTTAGTGGCATTCTATAGTTTGGTTTGAGGACCACTATTGTGTGAGGCAAGGTTCAAGTCTACCTTCACTTGTGGGTGAGTGAGGTTAGATATGGGGCGAACACCAAGGGATTTAACCGGTTTTGGTATGGGGGATGTTTGTGAGGGTTTAGGTTCAGATGTGGGTGGTTAAGCTTCTAAAGATTTGGAAGTAGAAGCCTGGTCCTCGTTGTAGACTTTGGGAGATTTTGTCAAAGGAGGGTCGTCAGTATGAGATGAGATGGGATGTGTAAGATAAGGAGCTTTGAGTCGCTCCCATAGTGCCTCATGTTCTAAGTTCTTTGAATGGAGAAATCCTAAGTTTTTAGCCAGTCAAGAGAATGGTTTAGAAGTCATTGCATGAGGCTTTGGTTTTTTAGAAGATTTGGGTGTTCATGAGAGCAAAAATGTGTTAGATGCAATGATTTTGGGCCAAAGGCATGAGAGAGCCATTACTAGATCATCTTCAGTTGAAGTAGGTGAAGAGACAAGTTCCTCTCTTAGTGGAGAAGGAATTGGAGAATGTGACTCCTCAAGAGGATAAAGGGTAGGGATGATTATACCTTTTACTTGTGGTTGAAGAGTAGGAAAGGCATGGTCCTCCATTGGTAGTAGGAAGGATGAAGGTGGGGCTAGTGGCATTGGTATGGTTAAAGCATCCTCCAATATAAGAGGGGTAGATGGAGAACTAATAGGAGAAGAAGGTTCTTCCACTTGTGGAGGAGAAATAGGAGAAGAAGGCTCTTCTACCTATGGTGGAAAAATAAGAGAAGAAGGCTCTTCTTCCTATAGTGGAGAAATAGGTTGACTAACCTCTTCAGACTGTGAGAGAGGTTGGTTAGGAATGATAGGAAAGACCGTGTTGACTGTGCATATATTACGCTCTTGGGGGTCTTTTGCCATGGTCTGTACATTATTTTGGCTAGGGGGATGGTTGTCTAAAGATGTCTATGTTTTGTAAGGTGGCATGTTTAGGTTATCCAAGACAAGATCACCTATATCTAACATGTCCTGAATGATATTCTTAAGGGTTTTACAATTGTCTGTGTCATGGTCTTTAACACAGTGATAATGACAAAATTCATTTTCCCTGTACCATGCAGGGATAGATTTTGAAGGGTCAAATTGCAGTGGTGGTCAAATTTGAGGGAGGTTAAGGAATCCCTGTTTGACTAGTTTAGCCAACACAGATGCGTATGATTCTCCTATTGGAGTATATTGACGTTGTACGTATTGTTGTTGGAATTGTCGTGTAATGCTTTGAGATGTGGAAGGTTCAGATTGGTTAGTTGTGGTTGATGATGATGATCTAAGTACCACAGCATTTGCCGATCCCTTATATTTGGAATTAGAGGAAGAAAATTTGGATGAAGGGTCATTAGATTTTGTGTTGGGGTTTTTACTACGTAGTTTGACATTATTTTCTTTGACAGCATGGAGTTCAAACTTCCTAGCCATGGTGAAAGCTTCATCAAATGTGCGAGATGTTTAGACCCACAAAGTAGATGAGATGTGTTTGGCACATGCTTATGAAAAGAGCTTGATGAGCTCAGGTTGAGGTAAAGAAAAGGAGAGTTGGTTGATTAAACTTCTCCATCGAGCAACAAAATCGGCTATTGATTCATCATCGAATTGTCTGATAGAGTATAGGTCCGTGATGGAAACCTTTTTAGTGATGTTAATTGAAAATTGGTCAAGGAAAAGTTGGGCTAATTGAGTGAAAGAAAAGATAGAGTGGCTGGTAATAGAACTATACCAATCGAGGGCCACACCAGAAAGTGACATGGGAAATGCGCGTACTAATAATGCATCATCATGTGCTATAAGGTAACAAGCATGTCTAAACACTCGTAGATGTTGTTGTGGGTCTTCCTTACTCTTAAAGCAAGTAAACTTGGGAAGTTCCCATTGGCTAGGATATGGTTAGATTGGGACTGAAGGATGAATGGGTTCATTACAGATTTGTTCATATGAGAGAACATTTCTTGAACCAAAAATGGATGTCTCAAAATTAGACACCTTATCCATCAACATCTTGATTAGATCAGTTGATGGATTTCTAGGTGGGGCACCCCCTAGGTTGTAAGGCATTTGGAAGGTGTTAGGTGGGGCATATGACATAGTTGGTTGCACTTGCATAGGCGCAACATATTGGTAACTAGTCATAGGGACTAATGTTGAAGTCAGGGGTGGCTGTGTCATGAAGCTAGAGGGCACAACTTGACTCGATGTCGCCAAAGGTGGTTGGATGGGGGCAACACTAGCCAAAGGATAAGTAGCCACTCTTGTATTTATGGGTGCAAGATTAGGTGGGATGGAGACAATTAAGTTCTAGAATGGTGTAGGACTTTGTTGAATGGTTTGTGGTTGAGGGGGTACAGAAACCCCAATGGAGGTAGGTCCAAAAACAGAAGGAGAGGTCACACTTTGAATATTGGTCATGGTTGGGTTGTTAGTTGAGGCAATGGCTTGGGTGACCATGGGTTGGGTTATGGAGGCTATTGATATGATTGTCGTTTCAACTAAGGAGGTTGGCATCCCATAAAATGGGTTGCCTAAAGAGTCTCATGTTTGACTTCTCGTGAGATAGTGCTAAAGAGCCTTGACATTGAGGTCAAGGAACCTTTCAAAGTCTTGATCCCCTTTGGGAACAATTGGATGTTGAGTTGGGGTTGGTCAGATAGGAGCACTTTCAGTTTTTGAATTATACTCCATTTGGGGACTTGATATAGAAGATGAAGGTGGGAGTGGTTGTTGCCTTGTGTGGTCAACAAGATTTTTGGTTTGACTATGTGTCAAAACTATTCAAGGCAAAAAGGGTCAGGTTTCAGAAACTGTGTTTTTTAGCCTCAAAAAACTAGATTGTGTTTTTAACAGCCAAAAAGTCAAGTTTTGAACTTGCTGTTTGAGAAGAAATATTTTTGACAGTGACCGACGTCGGTAGAAAAACCAATGTCGGTGAAGTAAGTTACCGATGTCGATCAAATAACTGATGTCAGTGAGGATAAGTTGTTGATGTCGGTGACTGTGTATTTCTAGAAACTCAAAAAACTAAAAGTTTTTGGAAGAAAGAAGAAAGTCTGAGTTGTTTTTAGATCTCAGAATGTGACCTCACCAGCTCAAAAAATTAGATACAAATAGAAAAATAGATGAAGACAAGCAACCACTAAATGTTAATTCCTAAGAATAAATTTTAGAGTCTTGTTGGCTTATGCCTTAGAAGAGTGTGTTTGGGAAGTGGGCCTATAGAATGGGCCCTAAAGAGGTAATCTAAGGTTGGTTTTGGGTTAAGTTTTGGTGCTCAAAATCTGTATTAGGTTTCATACGTGTCCTGGTGATAGGAGCTTGCTCGCCTCACTTCACGAGCCTAAAGCCTAGCTGGGTCACTTAGCTAGTATATACTTCCCCTAGAGTTTATACTCTGCAAGAGAATAGAGTGGGTTCTCCCCTTGGTAGTGAAGTCCAAATAGGATTACCAGGAAGGGTAAGGTATCCGCTAGGTGATGAAATCCTAGTCGGGCCTTGTCTCAGGTATGTTTAGATGTTTGATTGTGAAAGTGGTCAGGTTGTGTAACATATGTGGACTACCCTTTATTCATAATGCATTTTAATTACTAGATGAGTGGACTAAATATGCATTCAAGCAGAAATGAGATGCAATAGATTTTAAGCCCAAATTGAAATGTTTTGTTCGGATGCAAACAAGTTGAGAAAAGGTTAAGAGTATGAATTTCACTACTCTAAGATGCAAGAGGGAAGGTGACAAGAAGAAAAAGAAAGATTCTATTTAACTTTGCTTATGATGTCTTTTCGAAATAAAAAGATAAAAGGAGGAAGGATGCAAGAAGAAATCTAATGCACCTATATGAAAGTTTGTTTTAGAAGAAATGAACCCAAGGAAAACTCCAGGGTCCCACCAGGCATGCTAGAATGTTTCTATAATTTTTTGCTTTTTCACATTCAGAGGAAATAAGAAAAAAAAGTAATGGTCAGGGGTTAGATGATACTCAGATGAAGTTGTGCACCATATCCAAACATTGTAAGAGCTCCTCGTTGGTTGTAGAGGATGACAACTGTAGATAAGAAAGTCTTAAACAAAGAAATTGTTAGATAGATATATGGTGGACTGCCAAGCAAAGCTTGGTCCCTAAAGTGCAAAGACTTCCTTGAGGGATGACAGTCCACTAGTTGATAAAAGAATGTCGGATAAAGAAATAATAATAACTTAAAGAAAGAGAAATAGATAATGCGTACCTAATTCCTACAATCTGTCTGTCACAGTCGCTGACACTGGTTAGTCTATCGTCATTGGTTGGTTACTATTGCCAATGTCAGTTAGTTTGCCATCATTAGTTGGTCAATGTGCCGATGTCAGTTATGATGCCAACATCGGTAGGGGCAGTGGGCTTTTGGATGGATTTTGGGTTGTGTCTTTGGTCAATAGAATGATCTAGGAGATTCAAAAGGGTTGTGCAAGGGTACAATGCAGTGGACATGGTCTTAGAAGGGATAAAGGGGTAGAGGATAGGTTGTCAAAAAGGGTAAGGATATGGGGAAGGCCTCTCAGCCTCTCCAGGGAGAAATTTAGGTCTGTTCTGGTTGATAGCCAGGTCTAGTTGAGAATATTTAGAAGGGGTAAAAAGAAACTAATTACAAATACATTCTAAGCTACTGAAATGAAAAGGTAGAAGAATGCTTAGCTCTTGCATGGTGCAGAACTAGAGGTGTTTGAAATGCTTTTACCTATTACAGCTGTAGCCAGGGGAGTGTTGGTTGAAGTCTGAAGATTGATCTCAGAGAGTTCTTGTTGATGTCCCAGTCTGAGAGCTGAGAAAGGAAGAGAGTCCAAGAGAGAGCCTGAGAGTGATTCTAGGTGCAAGAGAATTCGCATTCTGGGCTGAATTCAAGCTCAAAATTTGGTTTTAAGCAACCGACGTCAGTGATTCCGCCAGTGTCGGCCAATGGTTGATCGATGTCGGTAGCTAGAGGATGCATAAAAAGGCTATTTTTAGCCTTTTTCCCATTCCTCCATCTGTTGAGTTTAGTGGTCATGGTTAAACAGTCAAAGGCAAGTTTAATAGGTGTGAGGATTAGTGGGAGAGTTGGAATGATTAGTCATAGGGTGATAAATGAGGGTATCCAAGGGCAAAGAATCCAAGGTGAGGTGTCAAGGGTGGTGTGTCATGGGTGAGGTGTCAAGGGTGGTGTTATTAATTTAAAATAGGTATTTTATTTTAAATTAATAAGTGTGTGGGTTAGAAATGTTTAGAAGTGGACCAAGGGGACCAAGGGGGAGTCTACTAAGGAGTAGACACAATTTTGGTGTCTATAGGAAGCATAAATGGCTCTTGTTCTTAGGTCATCCAAAAGGCCAAAAGTGACATAGACCCATCTACCAGTGAAGCTAACTTGTTTAGTGATGATTTCCCCATACATGGACCTATCATTCCTAACTAGTTCATATATATAAAGATCTAAAAGATTCTATCTTAGTCACATTCATTAGCATTTACTAGAGCTACAAGTATTGATACCCATGATGATATCAAACCCTGGATTAGAGAGCTCATGAAAGAGTAGTAAGAAAGGAAGATTGTCAATGTAACTAAAGAGAGTGGAAAAGTAATGAAGGATCATAGAGTATCAAGTGGTACTAGGATTGAGATCCTAGAGGTAACCAAATTATTTCAACCAATAACCACTATGTAGTATAATCCAAACATAGTTAGGTTTGAGAAGGTAACAACAAGGAAGGCCACTATAGGCACTGAGGAGTTCACCTTCCAAAGAGTGGAGCCTTTTTGTCTCTAACTCTTATGTAAGGGAAAATAGTAGGGGAGTACCCCATTCATAAAGATAACATAACATGTTTGATTAAGGCCCAATTAGAAATGACCTTCGCTAGGGTCAAGGGAATGAAATAAAGAATCATCAACCTAGAAAGGGAGAAGCAGGACATGGAAGCACAAGCTACATTTTCAGTCCTTGAGGACATATTGAAGATGCTAAATCAGTCTATTATTGACATATTTGAGGGATTAAAGACCATGAACCTCATATTAAGTTCCTTGACCCATCAAGCTAAGATGGCATAGGCATTAATCATTCAATGGTAGGACTCTAGAGATGAGACAACTAAATTGATCAATGTGCATACTACAAAATAGGTCTAAGATATTAAAATCATCAAACTAGGACATTTGGACATCCTTTTAAGATTCATAGTGAATAAAATATATGACATAAACACTTGGTATAACAATATAGATAATTTCATGGAGTATAGGGACTTGATAGATAGAATGGAGTTCTTAGAGGCCTTATTGGCAAACCCCTCTCAACCCACTACCACGGGCCTGATAAATGATGAAGAATTAAAATAAAGGGTTAATGTCTTCATCTAGAACTTAAAAGAGAACCAAGAATAGACTATCAAGGACAATAAAAATGTCCTTGACATCATCCTTACTTTAGGAAGATAGATTTTAGAGGCATACTGCATCTAATAACTCATGGCCAAAAGTGACAAATAATTCAATACATTGGCAGATCAAGAAGAGGATTATTTGATGAAACCTACAATAGATTTTGAGCTAATTAAATAAAAACACACTAGGGTGAAGGAGATCCTAGAGAAAAGATAACCAAGAGGACCCACCAATGTAATATGAAAGTAATATTCTTTTGTAATGCATATATGCTAGTCTGTTAGCATATATTTGTTCTATTTATCAAATTTGATGTAGGAGGTCATGTGTATTGTAATATTTATATGAAGGATAGTTTTCCTTGTCTTACATATATATGTTTCAATAATTTAATTGGTACACTACCTATATTCTCTATAAATAGGCAATAGTTACCATTTTGTAAAAGGAGGGACTTTGAGCAATTGTATACAAGAAAGCATTTTAATACAACTAAGGAATTCTGAAAGGAATTTTTGAATAGTGTGTTAAAAGCTAATCCTATCTCTCAATTACATTTTAATGTCTTAGATTTGAATGGTTATTTGCATTTTAAGCTACATTTTCTATCATAAGGTTGTTAATATGTGTTATGCTAAATCAACTAAAATATCTTAAGTATACTTCATTTCATTTGCTCTAGATTTGGATGTGCTCATGTTATTCATGTTATAGTAGTAAATTCTTTAAAGTAAATCTAGTTATTACTTTTGATTTCTATATTTCCTTTGATGTTTTCTTGGTTTATAATGGAATCTAGGTTCATACTATTTTACATCATAAATTGGTTCATGTATGCTCAAACCAATTAGAACCTTGTCATGATATTTGAGATGGAAGCCTGTAATCACATTTTATTTTCTACCTTACCCTCATTTTTTATATTTTATTTATCAAAGATCACTTTAGTTTAATATCATTTTTAATATCCACTTAGGTTAGTTTGTGGATCATAAATATCACAAAGTTTCAAATATAAAGGACCCTGGTGGCTCCCAAACACCAAATTAAACAAATATTATGGATGGATCTCACACTCTACTTTTATTCCACCATAGAAATCCCAAATTATCACAAACTACAACTCATGCCCTGTATCCTTAGGATCCTAAAATGAAAAGTGTTCATCAACATTGAGATCACTTGTGAGACAGTTAGAAGCATCAATAGGAGAAAGAGCTCGATCGGGGCTAGAAGGAGGGCCACTTGATCAATTATGATATTTATTGTGTTAATTTTGAAGGATTATTAAACCTTGTGAGTGATTATTCACTCTAAGTACAAAGATCCTTGATCTTTAAATAGTTTCCCACCTATCTTTGTGCTTCATAAGGCAAAGATATTAGTTTTTTGTAAATAAATGGTTAAATTCTAGTAAAGATAGCTTCAAGTTTTAATAATTCATAGTATTTGAGATTAGGACAACTTATTTTGGTTGAATATTGATAATTCTTTATGAATATTGAGTTTACTTAAGTCACAAGTTTCAAAGAATGGTCATATTTGCATAAATAAACACATCTTTGAGCTTGCTTAGTCAAATATCAGTGTCCTTTGTCCCTTTATGAGTAAATCTTCACAAAATAGGCTTAGTGTAAAATTTGATTATTTTTCTCTGTAAAATCTAACTTGACACATCATATTTCAAATAGGATCCTTAATCTTCAAGCTAGAATTGCCAAGGATCAGGACTAGATCACATTCAGAGACTAGAGAACCCTTACTTAAGTTAGAAACCTATAGAAAACTAGGAAAAATAGAGGAAAGCATAGGTGTTCTAATTATCTACCATCTTCACCCTTATAAGGGGTTCTTGTGTTTAATCTTTATCTAGATATGGCATGGCTTGGAAGTTCCCCCATCAATATACCAAGTGTAGTTCATGACTTACCACATAATCCTAAAAAGTACTTCCCAATATTTATTCCAACTGGTGTTGCAACTATAGAAGGACATGTTAAATCTTTTAAGGTTGCTATAATATTGTTAAATATCATCCATGAAGATGTAGCATGTAGGTTGTTTCCATTTACATTCAAGGATGATGCATATGAATGGTTCCTCAATTTTCTTGATAATTGTATTACCTCATGGAATAAATTTGACACTATCTTTATTGATCAATTTAGAAATATCATAATCCCCTACATCATTTATCACCAATTCACAACCATTAAGAGGGATGCAAGTGAACCTATTAGATCCTTAAATTATAGGTTCTAAAATATGTTTATTCAAACCATGAATCCCTAAAAACCTAATGAGGCATTAGATTTAGAAGTTTACAAAGATGTAGTGGACCCTATGACTTTTATGTTTCTAAAAAGGGCCCTCCCAGCTATCAACACATTAGCCCAAAATTGTTCTAAAGTGATGGTTATTACTGACCAAATGCAACCCCAAGGGTACATGGCTTATTATATCCCAAACAATAACCCCTAGATGCATGTATTAAACCTTTTCATAAATAATAACTAAATGCTCCATACTTGAACTAGATCCCTACTCTGAATGTATTACCTACTATTCATGTTGTTCCTAATCGAAAACTATGTTTCTTGATTCAAAAAAATTACTACTGGATCTCATACCAATGACCAAAAGGCTTTAGTACCAATCAATAGTACTAACAATAGCCAAGTCCAGTGCTCTAAAATACCAATGAATGAGAATGAATCTATATTAAAGATGGTCCAAAATATCAACATAGATTTCTTACAACTATAAAAACAAGTTGGAAATTTTAATGATAAATCTGGAAGGAACTTCACCTTTCAAAAGTTTAACAAGCTTGAAAATAGATTTCAAAATGATATCTTCTACAATAACAAAACCAGTGATCCTTCTTTTAGAAAGAAGACCATGGATTTTAATCTCACTAATATTGCCTTGTTAGACTATTATAGGGTACATACCACATCTAAACATGGTGATATTGATTTCATTAAGTTTTACAAAGCCTTTGAAGCTTACCAAGAAGAACTTGACATATTTGAAGTAGTCCCAACCAAAGATACTACTACAAGTCTTTTTGGGTCCAATTCATCTAACCAAGTGCACATGGTATAAATGTTCCAATTCCCTTTCTAAGAGGATAATGAGCCCAAAAATATTCTTGAAGAGATTAAATCATTCTAGCAATTGTTGAAAACCTACCCTCTAATAAATAGAGAACAAAAATACCCATTGACTACTTCAACTCCCCCTAACAATCATGGGACTCCACACACTACATCAAGGAATGATCTTGAACCACCTAAGAGTAGTTCTTTTAAACCTATTGCTGAACCTTAAAGCAGGATTGGTTACAAAATTGTAGAGGATATGAAGAAGATCAAATCCAACATCACTCTACATGAGATAACACATATAACAGAACAAAGAGATTTAATCTAGGAATCATTATCCAAGAAAATTGGGAAGCCTCCAAAAAGTGATAGTGCAAATGTAACTATGTAAATAACTAAGGCAGAGTCTCCACCCTTCCTACTTATAGTCTATTTATTCAGGAAGGAATGTCCATAATTGCCTTTTAGATTATAGATCCTCAACCAACATCATGCCTGCAAGGATATGTGAACAACTTGGGTTGACCCCAATCAAGTCTAATAAGGTGGTCATGCAATTGGACAAGTCAAAAGTCAAAGTCATTAGGGAATTATTAA
Source organism: Torreya grandis (assembly GCA_037957365.1). Lineage (NCBI taxonomy): Eukaryota > Viridiplantae > Streptophyta > Pinopsida > Cupressales > Taxaceae > Torreya > Torreya grandis. The sequence continues at coordinate 4,160,506 of JARHVA010000646.1, forward strand.
ATGTGCATATGAAATTGGCTAGTGAACCAAGAGTTTAATAATTCATGGACATATAAGTGGTGGATATCCCTAGTGCTTATGGATTGTTCCTTAGTAGAGAATGGACTAAGGCCCTAAATGGATACATGTCTACTGACTACTCCCACTTATGGTTACCTTGGAAGGGTGTTCTAAATCAAATAAGGGTGGAAATAGAGACAAGGATGAAACACATGATAATAGAATATAATTTTGTCAATGAAAAGGTGAACTTCCTAGATTCTAATCTAGGAATCTTCACTTTGGAAGCTACAAAAGAACCTAGTTCCAATAACCCTCCTATATGTTGATGGTGTCAGATGTAAGTTGATGGTGTCAGATGTAAGTTGGGACTAAGAGCTGGTATTATATTGATAGATCCTATAGAAAAACAATATCATGAATCTTATATATTATGATTCCCATGCACTAATAACTTGGTTGAATATGAAGCTCTCATCTTAGGGTTATAGCTTGTTATTAAGCATAATGTCAAGGAACTCCTTGTTTATGGATATTTTGAACTTGTGGTCAATCAAGTAAGGAGCAAGTACCAATGTAAGCTATCTTATATTAAGAGGTACAATTTTAGGGTTTATGAATTTGTATAATCTCTTGATGCTTTCAACATTGTGTATATTCCCAAGGAAAAAAAATCTACTGATGAGCTTGCCTTTACTACAGCTAATCTCATGCCCAATCATGATTCCTAAAACTTTAGCATTGAGATAGTACCATGCCCCTTAGTCCTAAATAATTTGAATCATTTTCAAGTCTTTAATGATGATTAACAAATTTTAGATTTCTTGACTAATTCTAGGGCCTTTGAATCTCACATCATTGATGAAGCTGATGAAAGTTATCCTACAAAGGAGCTTAATGGTAAAATCACCCAACTAAATGAGAATAAGATACCTAAAGGGATGATCTCATTGGAAAATTTATTTGATCATGATAAGATTATTGAAACACCTTAAGTACCTAAATTAAGTAGTAAGGACTATTGTGTAGTGAATATTGGCCTACATGATCAGTCCCCACAAGTGAACATAGGAAAGGCTTGTACTGAAATGGAAAATAAAAAGGTTAAGAAGCTACTTATGAAATATAAGGATGTAATTGCTTGGTCATATGAAAATTTGAAAATATTTGACCCAAGGGTTATTATTCATACCATACCCCTCAGGGAAAATTACAAACCCTTCAAGCAGAAGCAAAGACTTGTTGACCCTATCTTGGAACCCATGATCTTTAAAGGGGTCAAGAAAATGTTGGATGCAAGGATTATGTTTCCTAATAGGCATTCCACTTGGGTTACTAACTTGGTCTCAGTTAGAAAGAAGAATAGAGAAATTAGATTATGCATAGACTTTAAAAATTTGAATAAAGCATCTAAAAAGGACAATTACCCCTTGCCTTCTCTAGACTAGGTTATCCAAGTTGTTTCAAGATCCACCATGATGTCCTTTTTTGATGGATTTTTTTGGATATAAATAAGTGCTTGTTCCTAAAGAAGATAGATTGAAGATAGCCTTTACCACTAAATGGGGAACATATGATTACAAAAAATGCCCTTTAGACTAATTAATGAAGGGGAAACCTTTCAAAGAGCCATGGACAATGCTTTCCAAAGTCTAGTAGGCAAATGCATCATCGTTTACATGGATGATCTAATAGTGTTTTCCAAGGATAGAGATGATCCAAAACTCAAAATTTCTAGTTGATAAATATTTCAATAGCATAGAAATAACACAGTAACAATGAATTCTCTGAGAAGAGATGTAGTATTACTCAAGATCGCAATACAAATATATGCTTATCTCTAAGAAGATATGTCTACCTCCCCATTTCAGGTTACCTCTGCATTTATACATATTTTGAAAGCATGGGGAGATTAAGTGGCTTGAGGAATTAACAGGTGAATATTTAAGATTGAGTGGCTCGAGGAATTAATGGGTGAAGATTTAAGACAATACAGCATTCGAGGAAATAACTGTCACCGACAATTTGACTTCTAAGATTTAAAATAATACAAAATTTGAGGAATTAACTATCACCTAAATGGTCACCTAAATTTTTGCCCAGATCATTCCTCCCTCCTTGAAAATAAATGGTCCCCATTGCATCAATATTCCCTGTTAGGTGTGGTAGTTGTGTCTTGATTTGATTCTCTATGAGCCACTCACCTTGGTGGCTAAGTTGGCCTCTTCTGACCACTCGATACAGTGGAATAGAGTGTCCTCTTGTTGTCTTCATCCAAGTATCCATAATCTGATCCTCTTCTACTGGAGCAAAACTCTATGGATCAATCTCATTAATGTCTAGTTATTATACCACAACTAAAGTGTCTAATAGAGGTGGGTGATATGGTTTGAGGAGCTCCACATTTAATATTGGATGCAGACCAAGGTAGGCTAGTAGGTTTAACTCAAAAGAATTTTTGTAACTTTTTTAGTGATGGTGTATGGACCATATCGTAGAGGCTAAATCTTTTTGTATGGGCCTACAAGTTGTTCCTTCTGAAGCTGTAACCAAACCTTGTCACCCATAGCAAAATAGTGTGCAATCCTATGTTTGTCATGGCATTGCTTATACTTCTAATTCATCTTCTCCAAGATGTCATGAACTTTTTGCTAGATGTGTTACATTTGTTCAATAAACTTTGTTGCTTTTATTGCCTTAGATCTTCCATGAGGTGTGTATTCCATGGTGGAAAATGAAACAGCTATATCAATTGGTGTTGTCAAGCTGTGTAGCACCTGATTATATCCATGTTGTATGAAAGGAATTCCCTTATCCCATGTGCATGGATATTTGGAGTGATACATCTGAATCATGTGAACAATCAAGTGGTTTACCACCTCTATCTGACCATCAATCTGTGGATAGAAGGCTATGGACTTCATCAACTTAATATCCATCATCTTCCATAGAGTGGACCAGAAGATGCTCAAGAACTTGCTATCTCAATTTGAGACAATGGACTTGGGGAGACCAAAATGGAGCCATACATGACTAAAATATAGTTAATCAGTTTCCTCAGTAGATATATTTTTCTTACAAGCAATCATGATAGCCATTTTTGAAAAATGATCAACTACCACAAAAATATAGTCCTTGTCATGTTTGGAATTGGGCAAACCTAAGAGAAAATCTATTGAGATGGATTCCTAAGGCCTGGTTGGTTTTGGCAATGGTGTGTACAATCCTTGATTCTTATTTTTTGGCTTGGCTATTTCACATGGGGTGCAAGATTTGAGATATCTTTCCACATATTTTTGCATATGGGGCCATTAGAAGTGTTTTTGAAGAACTACCAATGTCTTTTCAATACCAAAGTGTCCAACTATCCTAATAAAGTGTGCTTCCCATATCATCTTTTTTGCTCTATAACAGGAACATAGATGTGCCCCATATGACAAAGGACATTATCTTGAAAATATAAGTTAGAAACATGTTCACCTTATTGGAGTGCTTGATATGTATCAATAAAGGTAGGATTTGCTTCATACAGAGCACCCCAAGTGGTAGTCTCATGTCTGCATAGGTTAAGAACTATTGTGAGTGAAATAATCGGTGGGTGGCTTAGACAATCTATAGCTATATTTGAGCTCCCATTTTTGTGTTTGATTATTAGGTGGAATTGTTGAAGATACATGGCCCACTTTTGGTGACTCTCATTTTGTAGTTTGCTTTGCATTTGGATGAATTCCAATGGTCTGTGGTCAGTGTGGATGACCATCTCTTTCCCCAAGATTTAGTGTTTCCAATGTTTATAGGCTTACACAATGGCATAGAGCTCCTTATCATATGTTGGATATTTGCTAACTATATCAGTGAAATTTTCATTATGGTATGCAATAGGATGGCCATGTTGCATGATGACAGCTCCCATGGCATATTTAGATGCATCTATCATCAACTCAAATAGTTGATGCAAATTTGCCAAGGCAAGAACAGGGGCTGAGTAGAGTTTGTTCTTCAAATTATCAAATTCCCTTTGTTGTACTTCACCCCACTAAAATGTAGCTTTAGCTCCTCCTTTAGTCACTTGGGTTAGTGACCAAGCAACATGTGAAAATCCAAGAACAAACCTGCGGTAGAAATTTGCAAGACCCAAAAAGTTGTGAAGCTCTATGAGTGTCCTTGGTGTGGGCCATTCTTGAATAACCCAAATATTTTCTAGATCAACATGGACCCCTTCCTCATTCAAAACATACCTGAGGTACTGAATTGTTGTCATTTTGAATGTGCATTTTTCAAGATTTTCATACAGCTTGTGCTCTTAAAGAGTTTGAAGCACCTTACGAACATGTTGTAAATGTTCTTCCCATGTTTTACTATGGATGAGTATTTCATCTAAGTATACAACCATGAATGAGTTGGTGAAGGGTCATAGGATGTCATCCATCATCCTCATGAAGGTTTTAGGTATGTTAGATAAGCTAAAAGGCATAACCAACCATTCAAAAAACCCCTCCTTATATTTGAATGCAGTCTTCCAGACATTAGTAGGATCCATGGGAATTTGGTGATAACCAAATTTGAGATCAATTTTGGTGAATAACTTCACACCACGGAGCTGGTCCATTAGGTCATTGATCCTGGGGAGAGGGTAGCGATTCCTCACAGATATTTTATTTAGGGCTCGATAGTCAATGCAAAGCCTCCATGTTCCATCTTTCTTCGGTGCCAAGACAATTGGGCTACCACAAGGCGAAGAGCTTGGCCTGATGTGACCCCTTTGGATCAATTCTTGATTCTATCTTATTATCTCATCATTCTCCAAAATTGATCTGTGATACATAGGACTATTAGGAAAAGGTGATCCTGGGATCAAATCGATAGAATGTTTTACCTGGTAATGCAGTGGAACTCCTATGGGTGACTTAAATAAGTCATCATATTCTCCTGTGATTCATCCTATATGCTTTTGTTGTTGTGTTGATTGTGTAGTCAGGACTACAACATCGGCCTCCTTGTATTTCTATGGTTTGACCACCATGAAAACAAATTACTTTGTCTTCTCCACCAATCTCTTACATTGCTTAGCACTGATCAAGGAGACAAATGTGGGAGGTGGTACCTCTTGTACCCTATAGCAACATGTTCCAAGAGTGAGGGTGATCCTTCAGGTTCATGATTCATAGATGCCATGTCACTCATACATGAATGACTAACAAAGGAGTACATCACAAACATCTAGATTGACCACGTCACATAAGACTTCATCTTGGAATAGTTTTATAGCATATGAAAGAAGACACTGATGGGTGACATGAAGGTCTCTCCCTAAGCTCAACCATCCAATATTGTAGGGATTTGGATGAGGCTTCATGGATAGATTTAGAATTTTCACAACTTTAGTAGAGATTAAATTCTTTTGACTCTCACTATCAAGAATGAAATGTAAAGGCTTACCTTTTACCCATAATTTAGAGTGAAATAATCTTTATTTGTCATCTGGTCTTTCCTCATGGGTCTATGATGAAGTGACGATGGTGTTAGGCTTAGCATCTACAATTTCTTCTTCATCCTCTTTAACTATTGGTTGTGTATGAGGTAGGGTAGTAGATGTCAAGTATTTTGACTCAAAGAGTAGTGACTTGATGGCTCGACATTCTTCTCTAGAGTGCTTTCTAGTTTTGTGGTAATCACACTATTTTTTAGCCTTCCCCTTCTGGGATTTCTTATCCTAAAACTCCTTCTACTTCCAATTTTGGACTCATGTTTGACCTTCCTTGTCACTTTTCCATTTTGAGGGTTGACTCTTTATATTCTTTTTTCCATGCATCTATTTAATCTTCACTGCAAATTTATATGCCTCACTGAGGGTTTCCAAATTGAAGAGTTCCATTTCATCTGTGTAATCTTGAACAGATATGTCCTTGCCTTGGTGAAGTTGTTGCCACTATATGCACAGATCATCATATGCTCTGATGGGATAGTATTCTTCTTTTACTGCTTCCATAAAATCATCCCAGGTAGGTTCCACCCCAAGGCCAATGATATCTATACTAAACCTCTTTTTTTACACTTCCCACCATTTTTTCATAGGTAATGATGATTTCAAAAGAGAAAAAGTGATATTTTCTCCATCAGTGAACTTATTTACAGAGAAGTAGGAAGACAATTGATCCAACAAGTTTTCTACTACATCAGCATTGATTTTGCCTTCAAATGTGGGAATATTAAAATTTACCTAAACCTTGAAGGGTGTTGGGGTACTGAAAGGAAGTTACCTAGATGAGGAGCCAGGATGTGTAGATGCAGAGCCAGAATTTCCCATCGGAAGTGTTTGAATAATTTGACCAAATTGTTGTAACATCTGTGCTTGTTGCCATTAGAGGGCTTCATTTACCATTTCCTTGAAAGGATCATATGTCTTAGTGTCATCTTCCATTTGAAGTCGTTTGGGGTGAATAGGTGGAAATTTTGGAAGCTCTGTCTCTTCCCACCCAAGTTTCTTGTATCCTGACCTTGTCCTCGGGATCATACACTCTCAAGACAAACCACTCTAATACCATTGATCCAAAACTTAGAAGTTATGGTTGATAAATATTTCAATATCATAGAAATAACATAGTAACAATGAATTCTCTGAGAAGAGATGTAGTATTACTCAAGATCACAATACAAATATATGCTTATCTCTGGGAAGAGATGTCTACCTCCCCATTTTAGGTTACCTTTACATTTATACATATTTTGAAAGCATGGGGAGATTGAGTGGCTCAAGGAATTAATAGGTGAAGATTTAAGATTGAGTGGCTTGAGGAATTAATGGGTGAAGATTTAAGACAATATAACATTCAAGGAAATAACTGTCATTGACAATTTGACTTCCAAGATTTAAAATAATACAAAATTTGAGGAATTAACTGTCACCCAAATGGTCACCTAAATTGTTGCTCGGATCAAGAGAAGATCATTTCATGCACCTATATCAAGTGTTTAAAAGGTGAAAGAGGTATGGCATATCCCTTAACCTTGAGAAAATTATCTTTTGTGTTACTGAAGGAAAAATATTGGGGCATGTCATCACCAAAGAAGGGATATCCATAGATCCTGAGAGAGTGGAAGCCATTTCCAAGATTGAGCTACCTAACAGCTAGAAAGAACTAAAGTCATTCTTTAGCAAGATCAACTTTGTAAGGAAGTTCATCTTAGGATTTACTAAGATTATCAAACCCTTGAACGATATGCATAAGAAAGATGATAAAATATCTTGGGATGAAGGATCAAAGAAAGTATTTGTTGACATCTAGAAGGCAATCAGTGAAGCCCTAGTCTTGATAAGTCCTGACTTCTCAAAGGACTTTTACTTATATTCATTTGCTTCTTACCACACCATCACTATAATCTTGACTCAAAATATTGATGGAAATGACCACCTTATAGCCTTCATGATCACCAAATTCAAAAATGTATAAGTAAACTATTCCATGATTTATAAGCAAGCTTATGTATTGGTGAAGGCATAAAAAAATTTGGACATTACATCCTTAGAAATAAGGTGCATACCATCTTACCAGACCAAACCATAAATCTTAGGTTGAGTTAGAATGATCTTGGGGAATGAAGGGTTAATTAGATGTCAATCCCACAAGAGTATGATATAGAAATGAATATTGCCAAACTAGTGAATGTCAAGGCCTAGTCTAGATAATTTCCAATACTAATTATAAGCTTCATGTCATGCAAGTTGATCAATAGAACTTCTAGCCCAATGAATGGTATGACTCTCTAATCCACCTACTTATTAATGGTAGTTATCCCCCAAGACTCACCATAGAATAAAAGAGAGCCTTAAGGCTCAAATCAACCCATTACCTCATCAAAGATGGAGTCCTATATAGGCATAACTTTGAATGGATCTACTTAAGGTGTGTGTGTAAAGAAGAGGCTTATCAAATCATGTCCATTTTTCATGAAAATCTAGGTAGTTGACACCATTTAGGGAGAACCACAGCTCACAAAATTCTCAAGGCTAGGTACTATTATCCCACCATTTTCAAGGATGGTCACAAGCATGTGAGGGAGTGCCACTCATGTCAAATATTTAGCACAAAAGACCCAAAATTAGCCATTCCTTTACAACCAGTGATGGTAGACAAACCTTTTTCATAGTGAGGGTTACACTTTGTGGGGGTAATTAATCCTAATTCCTCTGAAGTCCAAAACTATGTCCTAACTAATATAGATTATTTCATAAGGTGGAATGAAGCTATAGCCACTAAAAATGTAGTATAGAGGAGGTAATCAACTTCTTGGAAGAAAATATTTGCACTAGATTTAGAACTCTAGTTTCTTTAGTTTGTGATAATGGATCTACATTTATATCCATATAAATGAATGGGCTTATGATAATGGCATATCTTTGAAGTTTTCATCCAATCATTACCCTCAAGGAAATGGAGTCTCTAAATCTACCAATAAGAATCTTATGAAAGCCATCAAGAATTATGTTGTAGATAAACCTAGAACATGGCACAAACTCTTTAAGTATGCATTATGGGCTGACAGGATAAGGATCAAGCAATCACTCAAGGCTTCACCATTATTTTTGGTGTATGGTTAGGAACCTATCTTTCCCATTACCCTTAATTTACCCACATTCATGTAAGAATACATGAAAGAGAGCCAAGAACTGGCCATTTCCATATTATTAGACATCATCCAAATGGAGGATGCTAGAGAAAAGGCATTTGTAGACTTCAGTAGAGATCAAACAACTATGAAAATATGGTTTGACAAGAGGTATAAATTGAAGGTGTTTAGACAAGGATACCTAGTCCTCCTTTGGTATAAGGAATTAGAACCTAAAGGAAAGCATGGTAAGTTTACACCCTTGTGTATTGGCCCATACCAAATCACATAAATTTTAGGAAATAACACCTTCAAGTTAAAAGACCTTCAAGGATTATAATTCACATTACCCACCAATGGTAAGTATCTCAAACACTACTTTGTTTTTGTTCCACTAGGAGTCTTCATGGAATAAAATATGTAAGATTATTTAAGGTTAGAGTAGGTATGCTAGTTATTTTCTCTCCTCATTTTGATTTCCTTATTTTGTTTGTCTATATTTATTTATTTCTTTTCCTAATTTGATTGTCTATATTTGTTTGCTTTTAGTTGTGTGCTTTATTCCTATTTTGGTTGTGCTCTTTTACTTCAATAAAGTCTTCTAGACTATTCTTGCTCAGAATCTCCCTAGATTATTTAAAATTCCCATATTTCAAAATGAGGGCATGAACCCTGCATAGGAGAACCTAAGGATATAATATAGAATCATCTTGTAATCTAGAGACTTTCCCAAGACTCACATAGAAGTCAGTTACTTCACAATAATCCCAAACATTACTTGAGACCAAAAGTCTTTGGTGAGAAGAATCATGTATGTGGAAGGAGAGTTCAAAAGGTTAAGGCATATGCATGCTTACACTTAAAACACATCCTTTTCTGAGATCAAGGTTTCAACTATAGGTTATTATCCTAAGGCTAAAACATTTGACCAAATCCTTTAAACATGGATATCTTGGCTCCAAACCTTTGATAAAATACCTAACAACAAAAAAGATTTATTGCTAAATCAAAATAAATGAAGTCAAAGGTAATTCAAGCAACCTCTACCAGGGCTATGGACACTTAGTTGACATTGGACCAAGGCCATGAGTTGAGCCAAAGGCATCTCTATCAAGATTATGGATGCCTGGTTGGCAATAGAGTAATGCTTCTTTGAACTAAGAGTAACCATTCTTAATTAATATCTAAATATGCTCAAACTTAGATGTAATGGTCAAAAGGTATGAACCTAGATGTTTTTCCTTGAAGTCTCATGAAAAATAGTAAGTGGAATCAAAGCACACACATATCATGTTCAGGCTTTGACATGAGAATTTGGATTTTGCATATTTGAGGCTTGTTTTAACCCTAAACTGATCTAGGTAGTGATATTTGGTCAAAGGAGATAAAGGAATTTTGTGTTGGTCTAAACCAAAGCTTCTAGGTTCTAACATAATTTTATATTCCCCCTATAAGTCACTATTTTTTTGGACTAACATACCCCCATTTTTTTCTTCTAAAAAATAGGGACCCTTGTAAATGTTTTACAACATATGCACCTTGAATTGGCTTTGAAAAGGTCATTCTTTACTAGAATTTGAAGATCATCCACTTAAAGGGACATGAAACTTTGCATATTTGATTGTGATTATGCTTTATAAGCTAACCCTACTGATGGTTGTCTTTGGATGATGAAGTCTAGGTTCCATGGAGAAAGGGAGGGTTCCCAAGCAGAAAACCCTATGATTTAAATTCAAAAATAGTGGGAGAAGTTTAATGAAAAACCATATTTCCTTTTTTTTAAATCCTAAGTCTAATTTTATATTAAGGCTTGATAATGTTTCTCACACAACCAAACCTTAGTATAAAATCATACTTAGACCTTTTTTCCCCTTTTTTAACCTCATAACCTTGCCTAATTGTTAGTCCATATGCTCCTTTTTTGTTTAGCCTAGGATTCAAACTTAAATGTCTTTATGGTTATTAACACAAACAACATCTTAAGATAGAAACCTTAGTATAAACCATTATGCATAGCAAGTCCCAACTTAATGATTTTATTTAATCATAAATCCAATGATTCTCACTTCCCTAAAGATCTAATCTAGCAGCATGATATCACCTAGGAAGAGCCATGCATCAACTTTGCTTTCTATGAAAAAGTTATTATAGGATTTAATTTGATAATCTCACTCCCATCATTTGATGCTTGTGAGGACAATTTTGACATTAGTGAGATCATCAAGTTGAACCTCATCCAAACTTTTACCTAAGTTTGAAGGGGACCAAATTAATGTTTTAACCTTAGGCTTAGCATAATAAACTTTAGCTCTAAGTTCATCATGTTCATTCACACAATTAACTTAGGATTAATCATTTGACTTAAGTCTACATGTGACTAATCGATGACTTAAAATTCATGCACTTTTGCAAATTGAATGATCCACATTCACCCTTAGATCTTGATCTAATGACATGAATTCAAAAGATTCCCCAATAGTTCAAAGATAAACACATACAAGTACATAGATCCAATGGCCCTGACTACATCACCGATATGATTCAATATCATGAATTCTTTGATCGATAAGCCCTAAGATGTATTCATTTAGACTAAGGCTATAATTTCAATTTAAAGATTCATTATGTTCGTAAACACAATATGACCTCAAGATTCAAACCTAATTATAGACCAAAACTCAAGAATAAATTTGACAGTTCACTGCCATCATTTGATATTCATGAGGATGTCTTTGACATTAACAAGGCCATCAAATTTAACCTCAGCTAACTTTTTAGCCTAGGCAAAAGGGGTGTTTTTTTAAAAACCTTAAAAAGGGACCCTACCATATTAACATGGAAAAATTATAATAAAATACCTTAGCCTAAATTTTGTAGTGTTTATTAACATAAATAAACCTTAAGAATATATATTTTAGGCCTAATTTTTACTAAGACCCTAGACTAATTAATCCATGTGCATCTTGCAGGACCAAACAAACCATGATTGATTGGATGTATTAATCTAATAGAGTGAAATAAAGAATTAATTTTCAATCAAATATTCCAAATATCGATAGTTTAACATGTGGAAGAACCATGCTTATTCTAACACCAAAGTCATATCCTGAAGAAGCAAAAATATGCCACTTAGTGTAACTGGGTAATTCAAGATTTAAACAACCAATCAAATGAAACCTCAAAGATCTTCCTCAATGGTTTTCACCCATTTGGAGGCCTTGATCCAATAGAGTGAATATAAAAGACTTGATTTGAAAACCAATGGTTAGTTTTCAAAGGAATTTTCATGGGGAAGGCCACATAGGCACCATGTAAGCACTAAATGACAAATCTAAAGATTTGGCGCACCCAAAAAGATAGAATTTGCACAAGTGAGGCTATCCATAATATCTAAGGCATAAATAAATTTATGAAGTTTGTCACCTTCACCATTAAAGCTCCAAGAGACCCTAGTAGAACAATATAAAGCCCTAATTTTTAACTATTGAGACATAATTACATTAAACAAGCTTAAATTTCATCTTGAGCAAAGAAAATCCAATCATACACCTATGGAAATTAAGGAATCATGGTATAATCTAGGAAAAAATGGAAACAAGAGGTAGAATTGTATTTATATATAGATAATAATGGAAGATGTTTTGGAGACATAAAATTGGATACTAGGGCACTCAACAATGGAATAAATAACTGGTATGAGATCTTCTTTATTGTTGAGAAAATGTAGCCTCTCACTTCTAATGAATAAAGGATCATAGTAACCAATAAAAAATTCAATGACTTGGTTGCAATTTATATGTCTAGTCTCCATCAAGTAGCTACAAAACTAGAGGTAATCCATTGCATAGATATCCTTGTACTTATGTTTGTCAATTGTAGAATTAATGGTGATTGGATAGTTAGTGAAGATGTGTCAAAATAGATAACATAAATTTCCCCTTTATATTTTGAAGGATAATATAAACTCCCTAGGACTCATATAAACCTCCCCACCATCAAGGAGTGGATAACCAAGCATAATTTGGACACTATTCTAAGATCCTAGTTAAACTAGGGAACCCACACACCCAGGAACCATGACAGGAAGATACCTTTTATATAATTTAGGTAAGCCATTAGGATCATCATGAACCTATTGAATAAATATTTAGGGGTATCCACCACAACCCATGTCGACCCTAAATGGGTTTTCTACATATATTTTATGGTGGAAGAGAAGCTAACTCCACCTATTGGAGAAGTGATTAACATCCACTTGGGAAGACAATTCTATAGCATAAAAAGGAAGACCACCTAAAAATTTACCATGATGTCCTATCTTTTGGAATCATTTATGGCATCCACCTATATTCCTATTATTAAGTATTAGTCCTCTCATATAAAGATTACCATATCCCATCATTATTCAAAATTATATATCTTTAAATATAGGGGTCACATGCAATTCATTTATGATTACATATATCCTAATTTGGTTAATAATATCATAGGGAACCCCATGACTAGAGTGCACCCCCTCATCAATAAATATGTAGATCCCATGGGTGGCATATGAAATTACCTAGATTACACTATCATCAAGATGGAGGGAGTCATGACATAGCCATATAGATTGCCAGTCCATGTCCCCACCAAATTAGCTGAACAAGAAATTGCTTCCCAATTCCTCCAAGGGATTGACAATGTATGCAGAGAGAAGAGGAAAATAATTTTGCATCCTTTTCCATTCTTGATTGGAAAAACCATGATCCCTGGCTGGAAATAGTTGGACATTATGTCTAGACATAGAGATGCCTTTTATTTCTAAAAGGATGACCTCAAAGAATGGGACCCAAATAATTAATTTATCCTCCATCTACAATCCAAGTAGCTGACCAAGGTGGCCTATGAGTATTGGATTGGCCCATATAACCATATTTACACCAAGGATACAAACTTTAAGGAAGGGCTAGCCAAGTGCAAGTAACATGGCTTCAAACTTGAGCATAGATTGTAAAGAGATGAGAAGCCAACTAGAGAAATCTAGTAGATGAACCCATTACAATATCATCTATTGCCTTCCACCTCAAGTGCACCTCCAAGACTACCACAATAGCAAGTGCTCCAAATTCAAGGACCTAGTGAGAGGAAATTGGAAGAAAGGCCAAGAGAAGGTCCTTCATCATCAGTTCCACCTCCAAAACCACCTTCTCTAGTAGAGCACATTGATATGATTATCCTAGAACCATATGAAATAGTTGAAGAATTATTCAAAGATCTTACAGAGACCTATGGGTTAGATCAAGAAGATAAGAGAATTGGGGAAGCCACAATTGAGTTGGCACAAGCTAAAGAACCACAGGTAGGTTAGATGGAAAAGGGGAAGGAAATAGCTCTGGATTTATTCCCTATCTCACAAAAGAAAAGGGAAGTAGAGATGGATCTTCTTCCTAGGTCTGCAAAAAGGCTAAAAGTGACATGGACCCATCTTACCAGTGAAGTTAACTTATATAGTGATGAGTTCCCCATATATAAACCTATCATCCTTAACTAGTTCATATATAGAAATCTCTAAAAGATTCCATCTCAATCACATTCATTAGTACATACCAGAGCTACAAGTATTGATACCCTTGATGATATCAAACCTTGGATTAGAGAGATCATGAAGGAGTAGGAAGAAAGGAGGATTATTAAGGCAACTAAAGAGAGTAGAAAAGGAATGAAGGATCCTAGAGCATCAAGTGGTACTAGGATTCAGATCCTAGAGGTACCCAAATTCTCATAACCAATAGCCACTATGCAATACAATCTAGACACAACTGGGTTTGAGAAGGCAACAATAAAGAAGGCTAGTAGAGGCACTAAGGAGTTCACATTCCAAAGAGTGGAGCCTTTTATGGGTCTAACTCCTATACAAGGGAAAATATTAGGGGATCACCCAATTCATCAATAGGACATAGAAATTTTTATTGAGGCCTAATAAAAAATGATCTTGGATGGGGTCAAGGGAATGAAATAGAAAATTATCAATCTAGAAAGGGAGAAGCAAGACTTAGAAACATAGGATATATTTTCAGTCCTTGAGGACATACTGAAGATGTTGAATAAGTATCTTCTTGACATATTTGAGGGATTGAATACCATGAAGCTTAGATTAAGTTCCTTGACCCATCAAGCTGAGATCGCACAGGCATCAATCATTCAATGGTAGGACTCCAGAGACTAGACAGTTGAATTAATCTATGTGCATATTACAAAATAGGTCTAGGACATTAAAATCATCAAATTGAGACATTTGAACATCCTCTTAAGAGTCATAGTGGATAACAATAAGACCTAATCACTTGGTATAATAGTGTCAATAATTTCATGAAGGAGGATAGGGATTTGATAGATAGAATGGAAAAGCTCTTAGACACCTTGTTGGAAAATCCCTCTCAACCCACTGCCACAGGCCTAATAAATGATGAAGAATTCAAGCAAAGGGTTAATTTATTCATCCAAAACATCAAAGAGAACCAAGGCCAATCTATCAAGGACAATAAAAAGGTCCATAACATCATCCTTACCTCAAGAAGGTATATTTTAGAGGCATATTGCATTCAAGAACTCATGGCCAAAAGTGACAAAGAATTCAATACATTATTGGATCAAGAAGAGGATTGTTTGATGAAACTTGTAGTAGATTTTGAGTTAATTAAAGAATAATGCACTAGGGCAAAGGATATCCTCAATAAAAAATAACTAAGAGGACCCACCAATGAAATATGAAAGTAATAATCTTTTATAATACATATATGCTAGTCTGTTAGCATATATTGGTTATATTTGTCAAACTTGACGTAGGAGGTCATGTGTATTTTAATATTTGTATGAAGGATAGCTATCCTTGTCTTACATACAAATGTTTCAAGAAGTTAATTGGTACACCACCTATATTCTCTATAAATATGTAGGGGTTACCATTTTGTAAAGGGAGGGACTCTGAGAAATTTCTTACAAGGAAGCATTTTAATACAACTAAGGAATTTTGAAAGTATTGTCTGAATAGTGTGCTAAAAGCTAATGCTATCTCTCAATTTCATGTTAATGTCTTAGATTTGAATGGTTATTTGTATTTTGAGCTACATTTTCTATCATAAGGTTGTTAATTTTTGATATGCTAATTTAGCTAAAAGATCTTAGGTATACTTTGTTTCATTTTCTCTATATTTTGATGTGCTCATGCTATTCATGTTACAGCAGTAAATTATTTAAAGTAAATCTAGTTCTTACTTGTGATTTCTATATTTCATTTGATGTTTGCCTAGTTTATGATGGAATATGGGTTCATACTATTTTAGATCATAAATTGGTTCATTTATGCTCAAACTAATTTGAACCTTGTCATGATATTTGAGATCAAATCCTAAAATCACATTTTCTTTTTTGCCTTACCTTCCTTTATTCTTTTTTCTTTATCAAATCTCACTTTAGTTTAAGATCATTGTTAATATCCACTTAGGTTAGTTTGTGGATCATAAATATCACAAAGTTTCAAATATACAAGACCCTGGTGGCTCCCAACCACCAAACTAAATAAATATTGTGGAAATCTCTCACTGATCTGGGCAGCAATTTGGGTGATGGTTCTTCCCCAATTAATGATGGAACTTTTGAGAGCCATAACTTTTGCACTATAGCTTTGATTAACTCCCCGATTGAACCATTAGAAATATAAGAATGAGGAGAATGTGGTGAGATGTCACCAAGATTTTATCAATGGTTTTTGACCCTTGAAAACCCAATTGAAGTGCCTTAAATTTCAATTTTAGAAGTGCAGTCTAAAAATAGTAAGTTTTGAAAAATAGTAATTCCTCAAATTTTGTATTGTTTTAAATTGTGGAAGTCAAACCACTTAATATCCCTCAATATTAGTGACCTTACACATCCTCATCATACTTTAAAAAAGTGTATAAATTAATATGTAACCTAAAATGGAAATTAGACATCAATTTCCAGAGATAAGCATATGGTTGTATTGCAATATTGAGTAATAAAACATTTCTTCTCAGAGAATTCATTATTATTGTGTTATTTTCATGTTATTTAAATATGTATCAATCAAAAATTATAAGTTTTGTATCACTCACACTCTACTTATATTCCACCATAGACATTCCAAATTGTCACAAACTACAACTCATGCTCTGGATCCTCAGGATCCTAAAATGAGAAGTGTTCATCAACACTAAGAGCACCTATGAGATAGTTAGAAGCATCAACAGTAACCACCACCTATGATAATGAAAAATATACTATATATCATATAACCACCAATTTTTTAATACAAAACCACCCTATTATGATGCAACTATCTTGATAGTTTCACAACCACTATGATGAACTAGTCACAAAGGTGGTGATTATGTCACCTAAAGGGGCAGCTATATCACCAATAAGAAAGGGGTAAAAAAAAATTTGAGGGAAGCTATAAGATCCAATAAAAAGGGGGTTTTATGACACATGAGACAAAGGGGAAGTAAAATAAGAGAAAGTGTTAGAGATTTTTTATTTGAGAATCATTAAGAGGTCATTACATCATCATCAGACTTGTCATTCAAGAATGTCACATCATGCAAAAACTGGGTGTATATATATTTCCCCATTAAGAGGATTCCTTGTCATGGATGGGTAAATTTTTAGTCCTAAGAAGTGGCATATGGAATGTAAATATGAAGTTATAAATACTTACTTTACCTTACTGGCCTAGAAAAGCTAGTTGAGACTCTATGAAACTTGCAAGAAAAAGATGAGAATAAAGTGTAATGTGAGAAGATAATGGAAAACATACTACATAATCAAACTAAAAAAAAAAAATACATATCATTATGTGGGGAAAACATACTACCTGAATCATCCTGATATGGGAGTTAATCTAGCACCAAGTGGCTAAGAACCTCCAAAATAATAAATGTGCTATGAAAGATAGAAAATCTATTAGAATATTAATATAAAAGTTTAAGTCATAAAAATTTAGAAAAATATGATTAATAAAAATGAAAATATATGTAAAAATGTGAAAATATGCCAAAATTAGAAATTTTTTAAACTAAAATGGCTAGTTTGGGGCACAATATATTTAAAAACTTGTTAAAAACCAATTCATTTATGTTAATTATTTGTGATACTTATTAATCTCTAGATTATCTATGACCATTTCAAGTGAAAAAATAGTCAATGGGAAGATGATGATGAGAGGATGGATAATCTGCCAATAAGAGGAGCTACAAGGTAACATCATGTAAGTTTTATTCCCCTTTACCCTTTTCCCTTTTCCCTATTATTTTAACTTTTGATCAAATCTTGTTAAAAACCTTGATGATTTTGAAAAAAAATAGTTTTAAAACGTCCATAGGGAAGGATAGATTAGGAAAATATTAAAAAAAATGGTATAAAATGGGGATTTTTGGGGGGTTTTGGAGGGAACTTGGAAGACAGGAAACATTATCACTCAAAGATGGAACCATTACCATTTATAAGCTAGCAATTATGTAACTACCATAGAGGTTTTTAAACCACTATTTTCTATAGATGGGTGATTGCATAATTGTTACTAAAGGTGATTATGTGATGACCTGGGATGGTTAAGTAACTACTTGTGGTAGTTACATAACTACTTGTGGCTGTTATGTAACTTCCACCTATGTTATTTATGTAACCACTATGGTGGTTACATAACTGCTATGGTAATTATGTAACTACTACAATGGTTGTGTAAGTACCACCTATAAACAAGGGTGGTTTTTCTCATTGGAATTGGATTATAAAACTTGTAATTTTTCTTGTTTCATTATGTAGAGTTGATTTATAGTCTAACATAGGATATCTCCTTTATTTTAAAGACCTTAAATATGATGGAGTTTATCTTAGGAATAAGAGTGGATCCCTTGAATCTTATCACTTTTGATGGTCAATGAGTTGGTCATCCTTGATCATGTTGGGATCTTGTGGATTGTGCAAGTGTGGAACATTTCAACTTCTATCTAATTAATTTTTGATATTATAACCTAGTGAGACTCTGATTATAACATGTTTATATTCCCCTAATCCCCAAGAGAGTATATGATCACTCTTGTTTATGTCTACCATATCATAGGCCTTCCCATAGCAGTTTAGTTAGTTTCTATTCAAGCTACCAATAATAGTCATGAAGCCTGGAATTGGGAAAAACATTTTATAGATGTTGATGCACCTAATGTGGATGAAAGGTATGGCATGAAGCTTTATCAAGTTAAGGGATTAGTGATATCCAACCTATAGAAGTCCATTATTGACTTTCTTACCTCCCAACTAGTGGGAGATAAGGGTATTGATAGGTTGTTATTATATTAGTCACCAATTATATGGTACATTAAGGAGAAAGGAGCATGTTAATCTTAGAGCTAAGAGATATTGGATTGGAAATATATGTATCTCTATTGTGTGGCCCATCTATGGGCCCTTGTGATCAACTACCTGATAATTATCATAAATTAAATTTATGAGCAAATTATTCCCTATCATAGGGGAGTACCAATTGGATCACCTAGGGACATTAAGGCTATTATGTGGACATATATGACACCCTTATGTTCTTTTCCCCAAGAATTGGGGACTTTGATATTATTCAACCTAATCATCATACCCTACCAGAACAAGGAGGACAACTACAAATGCGGGTGTCATTAGGGGTCACCATACTAGCTTCATATTGGATAGGGTGCGGTAGCCTTTGAGGGAGGTACTTGTAGGAAACACCATCAGAGTGATATTCCCTAACATTTATTTGCATTAGGACCTTCTCATAGGAAGAGGATAGGCTCCTAAGACATATTATAGATTTTTTTCCATACTAGTGTATATGTTGATTATTTTTTATTTTCTTTGAGGCACATCATCCTTCCATGGAATATTTTGTATTGGACATCATCTTTGTAAAAAAATGATAATTATTATGATATATATAGAGATATTTTTAGCTTATCTTAGTTACTTTTCATTCACATGTTGATTTAACTTCCATGTCTTAATTTTTAGTTTATGCACTCTACATGGTTAGACATGTGATGATGTATGTTTATCTCTTTTCTTTCAATATGATGTTATGGAAAATGCTTATATGTATATGTATATGTATATGTATATGTATATGTATATGCATATGCATATGTATATGTATATGTATATGTATATGTATATGTATATGTATATGTATATGTATGTGTGTGTGTGTGTGTGTGTGTGTGTGTGTATACATATATATGTGTATATATATACATATATATATATATGTGTGTGTGTATATATATGTATGTATGTATACACATATATACATATATGTGTGTGTATGTATATGTATGTATGTATGTATATATGTATGTATTTGTGTGTGTGGGTGGGGGGGGACAAAATGTATGTGAAAGATGTAATTTTATGGATAAATATATGAAATTCTAAATGGGATAACATTTTTTTTATAGGTGACTACCTAGTTGTTTTATTTACACAACTTATGACTTCCAATTTATAGCAAGGAATGAAGAGGAGAGTAGGATAAATGTGAGGCGATACAAAATGAAAACCATAGATAAAAAAATTTAGGAAAAAGGAATATGGACTAATTATTATGATAAAAAGGTAAAATTTACTTCTCACTAAACCTAAAAAAATCTAACTTTATTGGTTTCATCCAAAGATAACTAGTCCTAATAGAATCAATACATAGAAAAGGTTACCCTCTTAAACATAGGCATATAAGCAATATTTTTGAATAGATTTTTATTTAAAAACTCTTAAATTTTATATTGATTATAAATTTATATTTTAATTATTTTATGACCCCATACACTTAGTCTCAAGTGACCAGGAAAAAACATGGGCTTTGCACCAAGGGCTATATGTAGGTGAGTAAGGTTACCTCTCCCCAATGCTAACCCCATGCAAATAGTAAGATGTAAGGGATAAAAATTGAAGCTTAGTAAGGGGAGAGATATGTGTAACTTGAATTTTTTATTTTTTAAAGATTTTGATTTCTCCATAGGAGCATTTATTTGCCCTTTACCACCAAATTTTGGCCTCATGCAACTAGTAAGATATAATGGCTCATTAATGAGGACTAAAATAGTTTATTAAATCTAAATATTATTAAGATGATAATTTTATTCCTTAAAAATTAAGAGGAGACTCTATCATGGACAAGGCTCTAGACTAAGTCATAGGCTAGCATTTTCTAAGTTGTGCAAGAAGATGTAGGGAATATAGATGTACTCTACTTGTAATAACTAAGGTAAGAACCAATGTAATGCTGATTTTTATAAAAATTTTCATGGGTTGATTGGGTAGTGTGATATTAAAATTATGTGATATGTCACATTCTAAAAAAAATTATGTTATGTACACTAACAGCCAAATAATCACCAAAAACACCCCTGATATGTAGACAAACATACAAACTATGAAACTGGAATGTAAATGAGAATAGTGTGATATGAAAATACTAGATGTAAAAGTGTTTTAGGTTTAAATATTTCACAAATTTACCAAAATCCTTGCCTTATAGAGTTCATTACTGATAGGCTCCACTTTTGAAGTCTTTTGTCACTAGGTATGGGCCTAACCAATTAGGTCTAAAATTTTGAGATTCTCATTTCTTATTTTCAATCCAACTTTCAAACCTAAGGAAAAGATATCCTACATGGATTGGGTGATTATGTACATTTTATTGTATTTTATACTCATATTATTAGCTTAATAAATAGGATTTTTTATGATGGTAATCTGACATACATCTAAAAATTCTAATTCCACTAGTTGTGCCTCTCCATACTCTTCATGTTCAAGAAGGCCTTTGAGGGAAATTTAAAGGCTAGGTATTTCTACTTATAAGGTTAGAATATATTTAGATCCAAACATGAGTGATTAATGAATTTCCCACATGGGTGTCTTAATATTCATTTTTTAATCCCATAGTGTTCAATACAATTGTAACTACTAATCTCATTTAGAATCTCTGATAATTTTAACCAAAATTGACTTCATGGTTTTCTTAGTAGCTTCAACCTGAACATTGGCCTATGGGTAGTAGAATGAGGCTTAGTGGTGTGATATCAAAATTCTTACATAGATCATGAATTTTAAGGTTTTTTAAATGGGACTTGTTGTCAATGATGATGACATGTGGGACCCCAAACCAGCAAAAGAGTTGGTTTAGGATAAACTTCACAATGATTGATCCTATGATAGTCATTAATAGCATAGTCTCTACCCACTTTGTAAAATATTTGGTCACTATGATAATGAATTGATGACCACCTAAATAATTAGGGAGAGCTTACCTACTAAAATCAAAACCCAAGTGGAGAAGGGCCATGGAGTGATAATGGGCTACAATGTCCTAGTAGGAACATTCATCTCATGTGAAAAATGTTGACATTTCTTTCAATTCTATACATATTTTATGGCATCATGTTCTAGATTTGGGCATAAATATACCATCCTATGAATTTTTGAGTAGTCACATGGATTCCAAAGTGTCTACCATAAACACCACTATGAAAATGAAAGAAGACTCTTTCTAAATCCTCTTGGTCAAAACATCAAAGCAACATGCCATCAAATGCCTTATGATAAAGGAATGTATCTAGAATAACATACTTGGATGTAATGATGTGAATACATCTATTTTATTTTGAAGTGTCATCTTTAGGATAAGTGTGATTGATCAGGTAATTGATGATATCCATGTACCAAGGAGAGGAGTTGCTTGTAGATTTTTCCATGTAGCAAATTAGTTCATCAAGAAATTTGGTATCAATAAAGTCATTAAATTCTAAGGGAGAACAATCTAACAAATTAGTAATGATTTTAACCTTAATAGACTTTTGGTTGACATAATTTAAATTTAACTCACTTAGGAGTGTGATGAAACACCCAACCTTCCCAGAGAGAGTTGGATGGGTTATAAAAGTACGTAGAGATTGAGACCTCATGATAACCCTTATTTCTTGATTGAGCATATATTGTCACAATAATTTGGTTACAATAACTATATCTAAGCATTCCATTTTTACTTGAGTGTATCATGTCTCATAATGGACAAGGGTATGACTAATGAAATAAATGGTGTGTTCTCTATCGGTATCATCCTCCTAAGACAACATACGAGGAAGGGACACCTTAGTTTATCTAATGTAAAGTATCAAGGTATTATCCAATTTATATGCCATGAGCATGGAAGGACACATAAAGAATCATTTTATCACTTTAAATTCCTCCTAATGATCATTTGTCCAAGTTAATCCACTTATATTTTTAAGTAGATTGATTGGATGAATGGTGTATACAAGATCAAGAATGAATCTTCGAATGGATCCCAACTTACATATGAATTTTTTGATGCCTTATTCATTTTTAAGAGGGAAATTTTCCAAGATTTGTTTAATCTTAGTAGGTTTAATATTAATCTCATTCTGGGAGATGATATACCCTAGGAGTTTTCTATTAGTGACTCCAAACACACTTTTTTGGGGTTAATTGTAACACCATATTTTATTAAGCACATTAAGATGTTGTATAACACCTTTAAGTGGTCTAATAATCATCTAACTTTCCCTAAAAGATAATATATAGAACTCCACCATCTTGTGAATAATATCATGGAATATGTGGGCCATGGCCCTTTGATATGTTACCCTTATGTTTTTGAGACCAAAAGGCATCACCACATAAAAGGTTCCCCATGGCATAGTAAAGGAGGTCTTGATTTGATCCTCATCATAAATTTAGATTTTATTGTATCCTAATAATTCATCCATGAGTGATATTAATTCATATCCTTCAGTAGCGTCAATAATTACATCAATGGATGGAAAAGGGAACTCATATTTTGGGCATGTTTTATTGATATCTCACAAGTATATACATATCCTAATTTAATCATTATTATTAAGTATTAGGATGATGTTATACATCCACTTGGAATAGTCCACTAGATTAATAAAGCTAACCTTTAAAAAAAATATGAATTCCTCTTTTACCATCAATACAACCTTAGGTTTCATGGACCTGAGTTTTTATTTTACTAGTTTTACATATAGCATTATAACTAGGTTATGGAAAACCACACCAGTGTTGATACTTATCATGTTAGTGTAAGAGAAAGTGAAAGCTTTTGAGAGTTATGTGAGGATATTATTATGGCCTTCCACCTCCTATTCAAAAATTGAAGATCCTAGCTTGAGAAGTCTAGGACTCTCCTCTATCTCAATGTCAATGGTTTCTTCAATGAGGGAGGCATTTCCCTCTTCAAAAAAAATGAGGTATAGGGGAAAATTAGGATCTTCACCTTTCACATTGAAAACATTATGTTCATCATTATAAGATAGTTAATACTCATTATGGTAGTAAGATTCATAGTATTTGGTCCCAATGGCTGATGTGGGATAATAGGTAAGTGAGAAACCCCTCTTATAGTGGAATGACAAGAGGCCATGGAAATATTGAAAGAACTCAATAATATATTAATATTTCTTATCTCAATCAAGGACTAAAGGATCATTATTTTTTATTGATATGAGAAATAATTTGTTCACTATGGGTTTTATAGATAAAGAGTTTCATCCTGACTAAAATTATGAAATCAGACTCAGGTATGGTAAGATGAGGGTCAAATCATGAGGATGAAGTAGCCATGGATTCATTAAGTTGGTTAATTTCCCTAAGAATTACTTATATATAAACAAATTCAAAGTCTTTAATGATCTTGTGCATAGTGGTATTATATAGTTGAATATGTTAAGCCTTGATTTGATAGACCTTAGAAACATCGATCACAACTAACTATAAGTCACCTTAGATCCTTAGGTTTTAAATTCAAAAATGTTTTTTAATGAGAATACCAAGAAGTATGGCCTCATACTCAACCCCATTGTTCATACATTAAAACTTTATCTTGAAACCAAAATTCATGACTCACCCTTCAAGATAAATAATAATGACTTATGCCCTAGCACCTAGGTAGTACTTGGCCCAATCATAGTAAAGGACCCACTGATCATGCATATAAGGGGGATAGACATCTAGTGAATTTTATTGATCTTATGATATCTTAACCATGTAAATATCAAAAATGTCATGTAACCCCTCTCGGGGTTACTAGTATCAAAACTTTGAAAAATAATGAGCCAATACCCCTTATAGGGTGAATGTAGGGTAAATTTTAGTGGCCCATATAGAAATGAACTGGGTTTTTTTAGTGAATCTCGAAGAAAGAGTTTCAAAATTTTGGAAAAATTTAATGTTTGGTGTTTAGACAAGTAGGAATATTGACTAGTGAAAATTTCATGGGGTGCATAAACCACACTAATTTATGATTGCATAGAAAACCCATAGATGGGAAGTCATAGTTTTATATTGTAAGATATCTATAATGCCACATGAAATATATGTTGTCATTTTGTAGTATTTATATCATTTGATAATTTTTTTTCCACTTGAAATCATTATTATCACTTGACAGCATTATTTCCACTTGGTAGCATTGTTATCATTTGAAAGTAGCATTGTTATTCAATAATAATGTTACAATTTGGTAGTAATGATGTCATTTAGTAACAACGTTGTTGTTTTATATTATTAATCTCATCTATAAGTATTATTGTTATTCAAATGTAATGTTATAATTTGACAGTAATACTACCATATGATAGCATTATTTCCATTTAATATCATTACTGTGATTCAATCATAATGTTATCATTTGACAACAATATTGTCAAATAGAAATAATGCTATCATTTGATAATAATGATATAAAATGGTAGCAATGTTGTCTTTTGGTATCAATATTGTCATTCAATGGCATTGTTGTTCTTTTACAATATATCATTGCTTAGTTCCATAGTTATACTATGACAGTTGTGTTGTTGAGTGATAATTGTGTTGTCAAACTCTAATTGTGTTTCTATATCATAGGATTAATAGTGATCAACATAGGTTGTGATGGGTGTCAATGTTGTGGGAAAGTGACAACTATGCTGACAAACAACATAAAAGACCTCTAAATTATAGCTAGGTTTATATGCTTTGGAAATTTAGTCCTTAAATGATTATATTTTACATATAATGGAAAATAATTTCATATTGAATTTCAATGGAGTGGTAGACTATATTTATATATATGAAATTTGTTTTAAAAAGTAGGTGGGTTGACCTAGAAAACTAACTTACACCCAGATAATTTAAGTGAATCCACATTGATCACCACTCCATAAAATCTCTAAGTACTAATTTTTAAAACTAAAATATTCAATAATTAATAAAGAATCACCACTAAAATTTACCCCAAGTGAATGGAGGATCTTACAAAAACTCAAAAGGGCTACTCTTGTGGTCAAGATGAAGGTAGGAAGCATTTTTGGGAAATTTTAAGAGTATGTTCGTATATCTATGTTGAGGTAGTTGATCACCTCTAAAAATTCAAAAGGTCAATCATCAAGGATTATTTTTGGTGTGGGAAGTACGTCAACATAGTTAGGATCTTATCTTGGCATAAGGAATATGCCAACATAATTAGGATCTTGTTTTGGCATAAGAGGTGAATGGAAATAGTTATGCAACTTTCAATACTATTTATAATACATAGATAGTATTATGTGTCATATTTTTATATGTGGGAAAGCCTACAAGAATTTAATGAGTGACTTTCTAGGGTCATCTCTATTTGTGAGTAGAAGAGTAAACCCCCCTTTAGGAATTCATGGATAATCATGGGTTATAGTATTGATTTATATAGTACCTACCATCACAACATGAATCCTCTCTAATTTCCAAGATGGTCAGGGGAGAAGGAATGGTTGGGTTACCTACTATAGGGCTTAAAACATGACAATAAATACTACTAGGCACAAGCCAAAGTAGAAATACTGGCATCTCAAGAGGAAGCAAACTCAATCGATTAAAAACTTTGTAAAGTTGGTATGGCCCTATCATGGTGTGATACAAGATCATACTCTAAAGAGGCTCAAAAGTGATAAGACTATAATGTGAAGTTTGGTTTACCCCCATGTGGTTAAGAGATGGGAGATGATGTTGGTAGTTATTAAGATGGTTTTTATGAAAGGGGACTTCCCTCCCTATCACCTTTATAATGCAAAGGTATGGTATAATATCTAACCCCTCTTGGGAGTGCTAGCTTTAAGGTTTATATAAATTTTAGGTCCCCAAACCTCATGGTTAAAATGGGAGAACAAGGGGAGTGTCCTTTTCTAAGATATTCATGATATCAATTGTAAACAATGTGGAGATTGTTGGACTGGTGACTAGTTCTAGATTAATGGTATTTTTGGTCATCACTACATCTTTCCTTTTAATTTGTATGTTAATAGAGTTTAGGGTATTTTAGTGAACTTATTTAAGATAACCACTTTAGGCTTTGTGGGTTTTCTAACATTGACAAATTATGGGGTTTTTTTACCCCATTGGTAGGTAAATGGTAGTTGATGTGTAACTTAGGATGATTATGCATAGTTTTTTGTAGCATATCGAAGGGATTAGGGTCCCCCTACACTAAAAATACCTTCCCTAGGTGAAAGAATTAGATTTTATAGAATAAGGTTGAAGGGATGACCTTCATCCTATGTATCTAAGGTTTCCCTAAGATCATATTATAATTGGTATCTTTGCCTATGACAGAATTCAATTAACATTGTCTTGGGGATTAAAGTCACTAGGATGATAATGGTTCCTATGGAAGTATATTTAAGGCTATCATATCCCCATATCATGTTACACATTGTAGAACAATTAGTTTATCCATAACCAAGTTTTTTAGGAAGGAAAAGGGGATAATATTAATGGTCACTCCATCATAAACCATTTATTTATTCACATAATTATTTTAAATCCAAACCTATAGAAATAGGGTCAGATCTCCCCTCAATTTCATCTCAAATTTAGGAGGAAGACTTTTCAAATCCAAGAAATAACTTGCATCCTATGATTCTTGACCAAGTGGAAACATGTGTAGATCATTGTGGTTGATTTGAGCTTATGGAGGAGTAATACTTGAAATATTCCCCAATTCTAGGGCATTAGGTAAGGTTGATCAATGAGTGGGGGAGTTATTAATTAATTCAATAAACTAAATGTGGGAGAACATATTTTCTAAATTAGAGATCAAATCATAGTTCCCCACAGGTTTAAGAATGGACTCGATTTATATAATTTTAGAGAGATGAAGAATCATGTACTGATACTCTATGGTGCAAGTAATAGTGTTCACCTCTTCTTCAAATTCTAATTCCATGACTCTTATCATCCTAGTTTTGCCTTGCACTCCCAATTGAGGAGTTGTTAGATTAGACCATAATTGAGGATCAACTAGATATGGTTGAATGCATGAGTTTGAATCTATATGGAGTAGTGAAATATAAAGAACAAATTACAAGAGGAAGAAACTTGTCTTCACAACAAAAAGTTACATTAATGAGTATTTATTCATTAACCAAAAATTACATTGGAAGGTACATTATATAGTGAGGAATTAGGTCACCCAAAAAGTTAATTAACTCAACTCACAATTATAAAATGACTTAAAGTAAATTTCCCCTAATAACCTATTATTAACCTAAGGAAGCTAATTAGAACAGGTAAGTAAAACCACATATTAGGAAAGAGCCTACTCTAACACCCCCCTTAAGCATAGATTAGGTGGGTAGAAGAATTGGGTCCTAACACAAAGGCCTGATGAGGTACCCAAATACATAGAGATGATCCCCAGAGGAGGAGGAACACAGAATTGCCCAAACCCTAAGAAGAGCTTGTAAATGAAGATATTTTCTCTCAGTGAAGGTTTTGGTGTATATATCATCAATTTTTTCCATTGTCTAGATGTAGTAGAGATTAATGGCCTAGTCATAGAGGAGTTCCTAAATGAAATGCATGTGAATCTTGATATGTTTGGTCATTGATGGAGGACACATTTTATTATAGATATGGATTGTGCTTTGGTTGTCTTAAATAATTATTGTTGGTCATTGAAACTAGATGCTAAAATTAGTGAGAATCCCCTAAATCTAAATAGCCTCAATGGTATCATTAATATCTCTTCTATATTTTAACTCATTAGAAGATAAAACAATAATATTTTACTTCTTGTTTGACAAATTAATCAGACCTAAATTGAGGGAGAAATTGTAGCCTGAAGTAGACTTATGATTATGAATATCACCATCCCAATCTAAATATGTATAACCAATCAAGTCAATTTTAATGCCTGCTACATAGTGAATCCTAAAAATATGAGTACCTTAAATATAGTGGAGAATTCACTTAATTGATTTCTAGTGTAGTTCATGTAGTTCCTACATGAATCTAGAGACCATGCCCACTATATTTGAAATATCATGTCTAATTTTCATAAGGTAGATGATACTACCAACAAGTTTTTGATAAAAAGTAGCATCAACTAAAGGAGATGGATAATTAGCTTCAAGATTCACACTAGATAGAAAAGGAAACAAATATAGCTTATAGTCAACCATGTTAAACTATGTAATTAATTAAAGAGAATACTTAGATTGTGCAATAGTGATCTTGGAATCAGACTAAGAAATTTTAATCCTAAAGATGTAATGTAACAAACCTAAGTCAATCATTGAGAGCCTATCAAACAAATTAATTTTCACTACTATGATGGTGGGTGAATAAGTCCTTGTGATCAATAGATCATCCACATAGAGAACCAAAACCAACAATGAATTATCCTACCATAAAATGTAGACATTCATATTACAATGGCATCTAGTGAACCAATCAAAAGAAGAAAGGAGCCCATCTTGTCATAAAAATATTAAGGAGATTATTTGAGAACATAGATCGATTTATGAATTTTGAAAACTGAGGATTCTTCCACAAATCCTTGTAGTTACTTAATGTATATTTCTTCTTTGAGGTCACCGTGAAGGAAGGCACTATTCACATCCATCTAATGAACATCCTAGTAATATGTTATGTAATTTAATAATTTTGGGGATATTGGAGTCTTATTCTAAATTTAGTTAAGGGTTTGAGCTAATTAAATTAGTAAATAATATTTCAATAATCAAGATATTAATTTGTATAATTTAATTACAATTTGAACCTTTCTAAAAATAGTAATAAATATGGAAAAAATAAGACTTAGAAACTAATTGAGATGGTTGAGACAGAGTTTAAAATTCACTATGCAAAATTGGGACACTATCACAAATTAGAATCGAGCCTTTTATTTTATGATTAGATAGGAGCACCAAAATAATACATTAGTGGTACTGGTGTTGTATTCCACTTGTATCACTATTATCCAAGAGGCTTGAGCTTTCTGGGTTTTATTCATTGTGTCTGTGTGACCCTATCTATAAAGTTTCATAGACTAAAAGTCAACAAAGCTCACTATATATCCATTTCAATATCCAAATCTTTTATCTATTTACACACATATAAACAATAAATGCATCAAAATTGAAAGGGGGGAAAACTAGGTTGGGGGAAGAATGATCACATGATCTAGAACCCTTGTTATCCTAATCATTAATGACATTAACTATCAAGCTAGGGTCTCAAATCAAATGTAGTTCTCTCTTAGGGAATGTGCATAATCAACACACACGGTAGATGCAAGGATGACTTTAAGCTAGGCCCTTCCTTGATCAATCATGCAAGTCTATTTGTGATGCATAATGTTGAGTTATACTTTTAACTAATTTTTATTATCTAATGTGCCAAAGTAGTAAGTTATAGATATAAAATGCCTTATATAGTCCTTTATATAGGAGACTCATTATTTTGAATTTGAGAGCTTTATTTTCATTTGGTTGACATTAAGAAACTTAAAGATAGAGATAAGAAAAGTTTTTAGACTTATTAAGTAAATGAAACTGATCATTGGAGCTCAAAATGACCTTGGATAGGATTTTTGGAAATAGACACACTAAGGACCAACACTGTAGCCCAATTCTAGCACTCATGTCCTACAGGCTAGGGACCTAACGGGATGGAAAGAGTATAGAATACCTGACTTAGATGAGATGTAATGATTTTTTGAAATGCTTGAGATGACTAAGAATAGGAAAAAAGGTGATTCAAGCATGAAACAAGACCAAAATGACTAAAATGAAAGACATGGCTAAATGTGAATAAAGCTTATATTCTTCAATCAAAGTCTCCTATGAAAGGATTATGAAATGACATGATATGTGTGGTTATTTTACTAATTTAGGGTGTATATATTTGCCCCCCTTTTAATCTAGTGATGTAATGAAATGAATTACTAGAGTAAAATAAAGAAAAGAAATTGTGTACCTGAACCTACCTACATAGAGATGAATGTGTTACAAAAGGGTCCAACTCACTTCCTGGCCAAGGAAGTGGATGGAAAGTCTAATTGTACCTAGAGAAATAAATAATCCTTGAAATGGATGCCCCCTATATTGAATCTAGAAGTTGAATCTATGTAACATAGAAAAGGGGGGAAATGTTTGCCCCTATGTTGAATCTAGCTGAAAATGAGAAGTGTTTGAAGGCCTAAAACCAATGTCTACCCTATATCACATATAAACTCATGTAATTTGGAATGTGTGCATAGAATTTGTATATTGTGAAGAGAAAAATATATCATGCCCCTACTCTATATAATCTAAACTAGAACTGAGAAGTTCTTAAAGGCCCAAAACTAATGTCTACCCTTTATCCTACATAAACTCATATAGTCTAGGTCTGGGAACTGATATGGACTAACCACTACAAATGGAAATATGGTCTAACCTGGGTATAGATGGGTGTAATCTAAAACTCTAGTCAATTTGTAAGAAGAGAATGGCATGTCTTTACATTCAATCTATATAATCTTGGATGATGAAGGACATGATCATCTATGCCATGCCCCCAAATCTAGTATGTGAGTGATGTGTATATATAATCTGGTAATCTATATAACCACATGTGATATGAGCTATCATGTAATGTCCCATGTGAAAAATTTGAGATTAAAAAAATGTACTATGCATTATGCCTATAATCTATATCTAGTCCTGTAACTATGTCCTATTATATGAAGTTATATGTGTGAGATGTGTAGTGATGTACATACCTCCAAATCTTGTATCTGGTTTGAATCTATATTAAAGTCATTATGAATCCATATAATCTAAACCATTGTATCTAAATAGTATATGTATCTGTAAACTAAAGTTATGTACCTCTTAATGTCTTGAGTAATGATGAGTGACCCATGTAATCTGAATCACTATATATCTTGACCGATCTAAGCTAAATCTGATAATCTAATTGATGGATGTGTAAGAATCATGGTGTATCTATAAACTAAAGGTGTGTCCATCTAAATGTCTTGAGTAATGTTGAGTGACCCATGTAATCTCAATAATTATATATTTTAACTAATCTAAGCTAAATCTAATGATCTAACTACTAGAGGTGTATGAACTATGGTGTATCTACCTATAGGAGTGGATAGGCATACTGGGTAAGTGTAGGAATAGGAATAGTAGGAATGATTCCCTCTTTTTGGGAAAAGGGATGATATCTATGATAAAGGAGGTTGAGCTAAAAGTGATGGCTAATAGCATAATTAGAAACAAGTTTGGCCTATTATGAGGAGATTGAAAGTTTGTTTAATTTATTAGGCTGAGTTCTTTGGAAGTTTAACAATCTTTTGATTGGTTAGGACCAAGTTGTATGTCTAGATATAAAATAGGTATAGAGATATGCATGCCATAGTAGGTAGATGATGTAGTAAGAGAACAAGGCTTGTGTTATATCGAAGGTATCATTATCATGATTTTGTGGAACAAAATGGTTTGTAAAATGGAGCTATGGGATTTTAGTTATGGGGAAAATAAAATAGGTATAGAGATATGCATGCCATAGTAGGTAGATGATGTAGTAAGAGAACAAGGCTTGTGTTATATCGAAGGTATCATTATCATGATTTTGTGGAACAAAATGGTTTGTAAAATGGAGCTATGGGATTTTAGTTATGGGGAAAATAGTATTTTGCTTTGTATGAGAAAGTTTGTTTGATATAAGAAAGTTGGAATGATTCTTGATTCACTTTTGCATTAACTAGGTTGAGAGTTTGAGCTTTGGATTGAGAGATATGTTGAGGAGATGAGCACCTGCCATGACCCAATTTGAGTAGTTGGTAGCCGAAGTTGAGGCTAATGGGAAGGCTACCTTGGTAAGTAGCTAAAACGTGTGATTTTTGCTTATTTAAAGGCCTATTTTTTAAGTTTTTGAGTTTTTTGAAGCATCTTAGGAAATATTTTACTAGTCCCAATGCTCTTATCTAGGAGTCAACACTCATGTCTAATGTTTAGCATTATTGTCTAGGTTTTGGCACTATTGTCTAGCATTGGTATCCTTTTTGTTGCACTATTATCCACTAGGGCAAAATTTCTAAGTTTCTAAGTTGTTGCCTATTATTGTGTAGCTTGGTTGTTTTCCTTGGCATGGTTGACTAACATATATGTTGTTTGTTGGTGTTTTTTTAAGGTGAGGTACAAATGAGGGAGTTCTATAGAGGCTAGGTGGTGGAGACACTAAGATTGTTACCTTTATCAACTGATGAAAGAGTTATGATGGATAGGGAAGGGTTGGGTCATGTGTGTGACCTAGGCACTATGTAGTGAGATAGGCATCTAATTAATGCATTATATGAGAGGTGAAATGTAGACACATGTACTTTTTGGCTTCCTACTAGAGAGATTACAATTACTCTAGAGGATGTGTACCCTATTTTGCATTTGTTAGTTAGTGGATGGCATATAACTTTGTAGGATGACAGAGGTGTTAATGTTATTGATCATGTGTCTTTGTATTTTACTATTGTGCCTTAGGTATACATTAGAGAGGTAGTGATAGAGATGTATTATTGTCATTTACTATGCAGTTGAGTGTTCCATGTCTATATAAGTGGTTGGACATGTTATTGGATTCATTTGTTGTTATGAATGGGAGTGGGGTGTCAATTGCATATAGGATGCATAGGATCATCTGTAGTATAGAGGTGTATAACACTATGTTTTCATGGGGTAGGAATATGCTTTCCCACCTATACATGGATATTTATAGGTTTACTTAGGAGGCATTCAGTGGTGGTGTGAGTGCAACTACTTTATTACATTATTAGGATTATGAGCACATAGTAGTTATGCAACTAATAAGACTATCGAAGGAGAGGTGGGCACCTCCAAAGCCACTTGAAGAGTGATGGATGAGTACATTAGCTATCAAGTCTCTTGGGAAATATTACTATAGATGAATTTTAGACAAATTGGTGGCTTAGGATATCATATGGAGGCCCTATAGAGGATTCCCTAGGTGGATTGAGGATGGAGTTAGTTGTGGTATATGAGGGTTGGTTTTTGGTTACATGACTACTAGGCTAGAGTGTATGAGAAATTTTAGTATGAGCATGTGACTAGATAGTTTGGGGTACCACAAGATGTGCCCCCAATAGTATGTGTGTGGGTGAGGAGTGCATGTTCACTAACAAGGGAAGGAGCTTGTGGGAGGCCTACTGAGGTTGAGTTATCACCATTACCTTTGGATGTACAGGATATGGATATAGATATTCCTAATGTAGATGATGTTGGATTCACAAAGGCATATACCACATGGTGGGCTAGGCATCGGTAGGATCCATTATATCCTATTGATAGAGAGGATACCCCTGAGTATGAGGATCTTACTTTGATATAGATGATGGGAGGTAAGCATTGATTATATTTGAATCTTGTACAAGTTTATGCTTATTTTTTCTTGTTTTTAAAATGTATGTCTAACATAGTGTTATAATTTTTCATGCAAGTGGAGTGGGAGGTTTTCAAGATGAAGTACCTAGTGGGAGAGGAGGTGGAGATGATGAGTACTAGGAGACTATCATTGATTCTACACTTCATGATCTTACACAACATGTACTTGATGATGTTATAGAGGAGGGTTTGATAGAGTGAGTGATAGTTATAGCTTGCATTTATGCTCATTTGTTTGATAGGGCTACTATAGCTATGATTTCATATATTAGGGTAGTAAGAGAGAGAAATAAGTTGAGAACTTAGCTAGATAGGCATAAGATGCCTCCATGTTATCACGGATCAATGAATATACATATTATGGATGAGTACATGGATCTTTAGAAGTGGTATATAGACTTACGTAAGGAGCATGGGTAGTTATTAGAGTGAGAGAGCTTGTATAAGAGGCATTCAAGAGCTCAAGGAGGTGTGAGGTCATCAAATGCTAGGCTAGACTATGGGACTAGTACTAGAGGAGAGAGTAAGACTGAAAGTGAGGTCATGACACCCATTCATGATTGATTATATCTTTATATGATATATATGTTTTGAAAACTTTGTTATATATATGGATACTAGGTTGATTTTGACTCAGGAATATTGTGTTATAGATTTTGGATTAGACTGGTATTATAATTTTTTGATTTATAAATAGTTGATTTGGTATTGATTTTGAAGGTTGTACATGTTTAGAAAAATGGTGTTTGGGATATAATATTTGATTATTTATTGATAAGTACTATGCTAGCTTTTGATTTGTAATCATATGTAAGCACAAATTTATTGTTTTTGTAATTGGTAAATTATTTGGATAAACTAAGTTGGTTTAATTTTGGTAAAAATGTGATTTGGTAAGATCTAGATTTGGGTAGGTTGGTTTTGGTTATAAATAGTTATTAATAATTATGAATGTTAGTTTTTAGTATATGGGGATGTAAGATAGCACACTATGCATATTATTTTATTGAGAGTGGCTCAAGAATACAAAGGCTAGCTAGACCTTTGGCTCCATCATTTCCCTACTAAGTGAAGCTATGTAACCATACATGTACTAATCAATGTTTGGACTATGTGTCCAATCCCTATGAGTAGGTGGCTTAATAATACAAAGGTTGGCCTTTTGGCTCCATCATTGCCTTGCTAAGTAAAGCTATGAACTGATATCAATATGAATGTGTGTCATATATCTATCTTAACCCTAATGGCTAATTGAAAAATTTCCCATATTGCTAATGTTGTATAGGAATATGCTCTATATCT
Organism: Torreya grandis; assembly: GCA_037957365.1. Lineage (NCBI taxonomy): Eukaryota > Viridiplantae > Streptophyta > Pinopsida > Cupressales > Taxaceae > Torreya > Torreya grandis. Next base: position 4,196,226 of record JARHVA010000646.1, read on the forward strand.
AATACTATCTATGGTGTACTGATTATAGATCTATGTGGAGACTCTACAAAATGTAACCTCACTAGATGTGGAACAGAAACTATGTATTATGTTAAAGGCTCATCTATCTACAATCATAGTGGATTGTTGCATGAAATAACACCCTATGGACTCTACTAAGATGCATATGACTGAGCAATAGGGGTCTCATCTAATCTCAATCATAATGGTTTGATATGAAAAATAGGTCCCTAAAAATTTGGCTATAGTGAATATCTCTCTAAAGTGATACTCTATGATGTGAGTTCATTTAATCTTAACTATAACAAGTTTTTACATGAGATAGGACCCTATAAATCATCTGTAGTGAACATCTCTCTAAAAAAATACTCTATTATGGTGCCAGTGGCTGTGTTGGATATGTATATGAAAATACACTATGTATTCCTTAGACTATAGTACTATATGTAGGCTAATCTCATTATACTGGTTTGTAAACTTTTTGAATAGGTGGAATAGGAGATCTCTTGTGAGGCTCTATCCTTGAACCCATATTACTCTCACAATGAGTGATCAATGATTCCAATAAAAGAATGTCCTGGGTTGACTCAATCATGGATGGATGAGGTCTATGGTTCCATGATGGAGGAGATATTAGTACCCCCTATGTGAATGTTATGATGTCATTATCAACACATCTATTAATGCAATATCTGAGTCCAAAATAATCATTATCTCTATGTCCATGGATATGATGATAATTACAAAAGGGTTGATGTGGCTATCTATGTAAGAGATGTGGATCTCATCAATGAGTATAAGGTAATATTATTAACCTCATATCGATTAGTGTTGATAATATAACACATGGGATATCTCACTCTAAATAAAATTTTAGTGGTTCATTCTTGTTGTTCTTTGTATTACATACTATAGGTTATACTCTAAAAATTGGCTCTTTATTTTGAACTAGTTTCTTTTCTAGTTGTGGTCTCCTATCTTATTTAGGACATGGTGGATGTTGTGTGGTAGGAGATATATATGTAGGTATGGCTATGAAATCTAGAGTAATTTGATCTACTGAATCTACCTCAATCAATCCCAATTTATTTTCCAAAGCTAGAACTATATAACATAAGTGCCTAAAAGAGGACTCTGTCTAATATAATAGATGCTTGAGGAGAGTTTGATGAATCTCCTTAATAAATATATGTTGAATCTCTAAATCTATTGGTTTATAGATTAATCTTAACATGTGAATCTTGAATCATAAGATATATTCACTAACTGGATATGAAGTATTCTGATGCAATGTGGCAAGTTTCTTATATGTAACATGAGGACCCATGTTTGCTATGTAATCTCTTAGAAATGCCTCCTCTAAGTCATCATATGTGTGCAAGGATCTAATGGGGAGTAGATAAAATAACTAATTCTATGCTTCCCTCACTAATTTTTTCTAGAATAATTTCAATAAAATCAAAGGACTCACATGAGATGGAAAAGCCTTTTGAAAGGCTTGAAGGTGTACAAATGGATCTCTAATTTAATCAAAGTGAGGCAATGATGGTATTTGTAAATGCTTAGGAAATGAAGATTTTGATAATGTCTTCATAAGAGGGTTACCATGTAGATCATTAGCATCCATCCAAGACTTATAAGTCTTATTTTCCAAGGTAAGGATATGTACTTGATGTTGTAATTCACCTACTACATACATCAAATAAATAATCTCCTAGGATGGTATATTATCATCTTGAAGTGGTTCATTTAATCCTTTATTTTGATCATTAATTTTATCCATGGTAATGCTACATTTAGTAATTGGATCATAAAGAGGGGTGTGCTCACTTGAACCTTGGGAGGAATGGTAACTTGGACCTTACTAGAGGGATGTGGGCTACCATTCTCTTTAGGTGAAGATTGAGAATTAGGTTCTACTGTAGTGTGGGGTGGCTTGGGAGATTCATTGGTATATTTATGTTTTAGTAGATCATAGTCTAATTTAGTAGAAGATGTGATATTATTATTATTAATGTGTGCACTATTTGAAATAGAATCATGCGTAGAAGTATAAACAATATTTGGTAATGAATTATGTTTGAGACGAGTGAGAGAAGAGTTAGAAACATGATATGCATTTTATTCTTCACTATGTTCATAATAATCATCATTATTCAATACATTATCATAGACAAAATATTGTTCATAGTCACTCTCATTTTCATATTCATTTACATGTTCACTATCATACTCATTATCACTTCCATTGTCACTAGGGAGAGGTGTAAGAGAAGAATTTAATTCTTTTCTAATATGTAATAAATTATCATGTGAACATGCATATATCTTATCCATGAATGGAGTGTATGCATTATTTGCATTTGAAATATGAGAATTAAGAGTAATGGAGTTAGCATTTAGACATTATTTTGATAAATTAGAGTTAGAAAAATGAGATTGATCTTTTGAACTATGCATTTCCAATTTGATTCTATTGTTTTTATATTGTTGTATTTTGAACATAGAAGTAGAAAAAAAGAGATAAAATTAGGTTCACATGGAAGAAAATTATCACCAATATGATGTTCACTTGGAAGTTCATGACTAATTTGTTCATTTTGTGCATTCTGCCTAGGAGAATGAGGTGAAAAGTATCTTTCCCATTTATCAAAACTATTTTTTTTAGAAGAGGGAATAAAAGAGATAGGTTTGAGAGAAGAAGATACATCTACTTCTTCTTCACTATCACTTTTACATGGATCATCATCTTCCTCATTTAAATAATAGTAATTATCTTCATATTAAATGAAATCATTTTCCACATTTTTAGATAATGTGCAATTTTTCAAATTTATCCATTCATTGTCATAATTAATTTAAAAAAATTAGAAATTGATCTATGGGATGAGCGGGAAGAAGTGCCTTAGTGGCCATTTTATTTATTTTACTAAAGAGAATGTGTAAAAGAAATGTTAAGCAAATATATGAAAAAATAACTACTGACATAAAAATTTTGAAAATATTCTCGACAATCTAATCAATTTTTTAAAATTTTAGAGTATTTTTCTAAAAGTTGCAAGGAAGGCTTGAGGTTTGAGGACCTATATTAGAAATCTAGGGTTTTAGACTAGATTTTTAGAGTTTTTGAAAATTATGGCAATAATTTAAATTCTAAAAATAATTTTGAATTGAATTAATGCACAAAAATCTATACAAAAATTAGAATTTTGAAATTTAATTTTTACAAAAAATAACTAATATATAAGAATTTTGAAAATATTTTTGACATTCCAAACAATTTACAAAAATTCTAGAATATTTTTCTAAAACTTGTAAGGGAGGGAGGCTTAGAGTTTGAGGACCTAGTTTGAAAATCTAGGGTTTTATAATTTCTTGAAAATTATTACAATAATTTAAATTCTAAAATAATATTTGAATAGAATTAATGCATAAAAATTTATATAAAAATTAGAAATTTGAAATTAATTTTTTTGCACAAAATATGAAGAAAAAAACCTAAGGGTACCTAGGGTTTTAGATTTTGATCGAAGTAAGTTAGGTTCACCAATTGTTTTATTATTTTTTAGAAACTAGGGTCTAGTTTCTAAACAATAAAGGGTCTGGAGTAAGGGGAAAAATCTAGTTTAACATGGTTAAATATAGATTTTTATCAAGTAATTTACATGAGGAAGAGAAATAGACTTATCTAAAAATGGATTGAAATGAATGATTTAGGAGCTATAAATTATGGTGAAAAACTAGGACACTGTCATAAATTAGAATATGAATGATTGGATAGGATCAATAAAATAGGACACTAGTGGCATTGACATTGTAGTTCACTTTTATTGTTGTTATCCAAGAGGCCTAAGCTTTTTGGGTTTCATTAATTGTGTTTTTTTGACCTTGGTTATGAATTTTTGGATGTTAAAAGTCAATAGAGCTCACCATAGATCCATTTCAATCTATAACTCCTATATCTATCTACACACATGCAAATAATGAATGCAACAAAATTAAAAAGGAGAAAAACTAGGTTTGGGAAAGAATGATCAACCAATCTAGAACATATACTATCCTAAGCACTACCTACATTAACCCTCAATCTAGGGTCTCAGATCAAATGTAGTTATCTCTTAAGGAACATGAATAATCAACACACACGATAGATGTGAGGATGACTTTTGCCTAGGCCCTTCCTTGATCAATCATGCAAGTCTATGTGTGATGCGCAATGTTGAGCTAGACTATTGACTAATTTTTATTATTTAATGTGCCAAAGTAGTAAGTGATAGATATAAAATGCCTTGTGTAGTTATTTATATAAGAAACACTTTATTTTGAATTTGGGAGCTTTATTCACATTTACCCAACATTGAAAAACTTAAAGATGAATCTAAGAAAGGGGCTAGGACTCATTAAGATATGGAAACTAATTATTGGAGCTCAAAATGGCCTTGGATAGGAGTGATAAAAATGGACACCCTAGGGTCCAGGCTTATAGTCGAATCCCAATGCTCATGTCCTACAGGCTTGAGACCTAGGGGATGGAATGAGCATGGGAAATTTGACCTGCATTAGGTGGAATGAGGTTTTGGAAGTCTATAGATGACTAGGAATAAGAAAAAAGGTGACTCAAGCATGAAATAACACCAGGATGATTAAAATAATAGACATGGTTAATGTGAAAAAGCCTCATATTCTCCAATCAGAGTCTCCTGTGAAAGGACTATGAAACAACATGATATGTGTGGTTACTTGACCAATTTAGGGTATATATATTTTCCCCCTTTTATTATATTGATGCAATGAAATTAAGTACTAGAGTAGAATAAATAAAAGAGAATGCATACCTAAACCTGCCTATGTGGAGATGAATGTGTTACAAAAGGGTCCAACTCACTTCCTAGCTAGGGAAGTGGATGGATAACTAAATAGTGCCTAGAAAAAGAAAGAATACCTAAAATGGATGCCACCTATACTAAACCTAGAAGTGGAATCTATATAACATAGAGAAGGAGGGAAATACTTGCCCCATATGTTAAATCTAACTGGAATGAGAAATGCTCAAAGACCCAAAACCAATGTCTTCCCTTTGTCCCACATAAACTCATGTAATATAGAATGTGTATATAGAATTTATATGCTATGTAGAGAAAAATATTTCATGCCCCCACTCTGAATATCTGAACTAGAACTAAGAAATTCTCAAAGGCATAAATAATGTTTGTCCTCTATCTTGCATAAACTCATGTATTCTAGGTTTGGGTAATGCTATGGACCAACTATTGTAGATGATCATATGGTTCAACCTGGTGACAACCTGGGTATAGCTCTGAACTAGGAATTTGACTAAGAAGAGGATATTAATATTGTGTTAGTGAATGAAATCAAATCAAAAACACACTAAACTAACATCTCCATTCCTAGTTACTAGGGTGAATTTATGGATTATAACTTTGCATTATCAAGACTTTTGAAGATATTTGAACCTAATAGCTTTGCACCAAAATAGATTAAAATTGATGTGGTAAGGCCTCTTATTTATAGATTTTTGGATTTGATTAGAATCAACCTGAACCATCCATCTTGAGATGAAGATGTGTGGTTAAGGATTAATTCAATTTTTAGAATTAATTTTGTAATTATCCTCATCATGACATTGTAAAAAGGGGAAATTAAGCGGCATGGAGGGCATTGATGAGGCATGGGAGGCATGAATCCTAATATTTGTGGTAATTATGACCTAGGGATGTCTTTCCAAGAAATGAGGTCACTTGATGATATGATATTCAATATTCATTTCCAATAATGAGATATTCAAAAAGATCTATGGAATTCTTGATTAGGCCTTGATTTGGATTAATTATCTCTTAAGCATGTTTAAGCACTTTGTGTATAAATTACTCAAATTGATTATAATTCCTTATTATTAGTCCAAAATTTGACTGGATTAGAATTGGGATTCAATGTCAAATGTGTTGGATCCATTATCCCATTTAGGATGTTATCAATAACAAATAACAAAGGCATACATCTTTTGCAAAAGTTTTGTTAGGACAGAGCAATCCAGAGCACCCAAGTGCAAAATTGGTATTTTGATTTGAAATAATCTGATCAAAGTTAGTTGGCCCATAAATTACATTTGCCTATTGAAGGATACCCTAACCAAAATTGGAACTTGAATATGTCATTTTCAACTCATTTAGTGTGTTTCTACACCAAATAATGCATTTTAGGTGGAAATTGGCCAAAAGCCTAATTAGAGGTCATTGGTGGCTAGATTTAGGTATCTACAGTTTGCCCTTATTTGGGAAGATGTTGAAAATTGTAGGCAAATCAATGTCTTCTCAAATAATGAGAGATGGATTGTATGCCAAAAGGAAGATGATGGTTGAAAAACAAAGCTCCAATTGGTGTTTAGGAAGCCTAGGATGATGCCTCCTCGAGGGAGTGACTGTCACATTTATTGATGGATGATCCTTTGAAAAGAAACAAGAAGAAAGGTGAAATTAACTTGTGGTTGAGATTAATCCAAATAAGAAAATGCTTGCATGAATTGATGTAAAAATGATGTTGATTTTCCCAAAGGTAGTTATAATCAGGAATAAAAGTCAAAACGATGATTTTCCCATAGGTAGTTATAATCATTAAGCAGATCTAGATTAGCTAAAATTGATGGTTCCCTAGTTAGGGATGATTATCAAGCATAACTCAATGATATAACCTGAAATATAGATTAAATATGAGCAAGCACAAAATGATGAAAGAGATTAATAAAGGAATGAGATTGATCAATAGAAAATGATTTAATTATACCTACAAATGAGGAGATGCACATCCTTATTAGCAATGATACAACTAAAATGGTCATTGGGTTGATTTGATCAAGGGTGGGATGGAAGGATTTTCCAAGGTACCAAGGAAAACATTCTATGGATCCATTGATTGTAGACCTTTTTGAAGCTGAATTTTGTTGTAGCATATGATGGTAGGCTTCATGATAGAACACCATGAAGACTTGGCTAAAAAATGCATAAGGACTTATTGTCAATCCAATAAACACTCAAAAACAATGCACTAATGATAAAAACCATGATGACAATGTTAATGGATGAATATGGATGAACTCAAGAATAATGTGCTTGAGGAATCACCTAATGAACACATATAGACTAAGTCGAGGCAACAGTGCTAAAATAAAATAAACAAGCAAGTGAATAAAAAAATAAACAAATAGAAAAATAAACAAACAACCTAAAATAAACAAACAAATAAAAAGCTTGAAAACAAAATCAAAAGAAAGCATCCTAAAAATGATAATGCCCAGTAAGGTAGATTGAGGATAATTGACTAGGCTTAGACAGGACAAATATTTTTGGATTTTTGAAATGTTATGAATTTTTTTGGAATTTTGAGGTATCTTAACTTGTTATAAAATGACAAGATACCTACTTACAAAATAATGAGAGTGTTTGGTGTAAGTTTCTCATAAAATGGTGAAATATTATAGAAAAGGGGGCTGAGGTGAACTTAACATAAATTGAGCATGACCCACATAGTCCCAAAATGACCTTAAGTCATAGTAATTCCATCCACACAAAATTCAAGGAAAAACCAACTAGGTCTCAACAAGTTCTCAAATCTGTAAAATGGCCATCAAATGAAAATAGTAATAGCAAGGTGATGTGGCAATGCATGATAAACAAGTGTTTCCCCTAATTTCCCATAGGTGGTTATAACTAGGATATAATGGCATAGGTATATGATACTAATTTTCCCATAGGCAGTTATAATTAGTAGCAAGACTAGTGAGATACTGATTTGCTCATAGGCAGTTATAATTAGGCTCACATAAACAAACTTGATATAGGATGGAAAATGAAAGATATCTTGCGAGATCAACTATCACACTAATTTCATGGACTATCATTGTAAAAATTAATTTGATAAGAGTTGAAACTTGATCGAAATCCCCTTGAAAAAAGTGTAGGAAGAACCATAGTATCCAAGATCAAAATAGGATTGGGTAGGATGACTAAAAACAAGCATTAGTCTAGATAGGAATGGAATGATAGGATAACATGGTTTGATCTTGCTAAGGATAATGATGGTTTGATAAATTGGATAAAATGATAAGAGGGTTACCCCCAAGTGAGAAGGTGATTATCTGGTATATGCAATAATGGCAAAAGGATATGTAATAATGGTAATGGCATGGTAATGTGAAATAATATGGTACATATTTTTGGCTTGGGTGTAGTTTTTTATTTTGTTGTTCCTATTGATGGGGATATGCATGTCATAATCAATAAATGATACAAATATAATACTTGATCATGTTAATTACTAACCCACACCTCATCTAAAAAGTTTTTTTTGTCAAGAACTAGCTCCCAATTTGGATGTCAAGAATACTTTTGTGATCTTCATTGGTCATTGATTCTAATTCTTTCAAATGTCAAGGCAAGGTATCCTTATAGCCTCTACAAAGGAAAGTGTGACCATGGATTATAAACAAGGACAAATAATGGATTGTAGGTTTGATTTTAAAATGGAATGGTAGATGATAATGAAATGTGGAATGGTTGGGAAAGAAATGAAGATCAGGATGTTCAGTCACATGTAATGTTGTTGATGTCAGATTCAACATAATTTTGGTTGTGGTAAGGCCAAAGACTTGTTATCTCAATAAGACCACCATATTTTTCCATTTTTTGATCTTGAGAGTAGTTACCATCTGATTAGGTTATAGATTGGAAGCTATTTTGATTTGATCTTTGATTTTGTCTTCATCAAGTAGTGAAGAACTTTTGTGCTCATCTATTGCTACCTCAAAGAGGTTTTCACCAATGAAGTTGTCTTGATTGTCCCATAACACCTTCAAGAAGGTTTCACTAAGGAATTTTGACTTTTGAATTTGATTATCTTCTAGTGCTTTCAAAAAAAATCACTAGAAGATGTTGAGTTCTGACTTTGATTGTCCCCTAGCACCTCTAAAGAGGTTTCACTAGGAGAATGTTCTTATACTATATGAATGTGGTATTATCCTCCTTAATCCTCTTCAAATGATATATCACCATGGATTTAGTTTAATAAAGTGTGATTCTATCCATCCCAATCAACACTTGTGGAAGATGGAATGTCAATGATATGGCTATTATGGTTGATAGTAATCGCATGTGGAATGGTAATGGAATGGGGAGAGGCTACATAATCCTTGTATAAGATTGCTATGTACCTAGGGATATGATATATTGATGTATATGGGTTGATGGAGATGCTGACATGTGGCACACATCCCCTTAGTTAGTTATATGGGTACAATATATTAGGATAATAGAGTAACTTGTGGAAGTAGTACATTGGGTAATGGTCGGCCTACATTGGGATTAGGAGGTTATCCATCCATGGGTTAGATAGATGTATATATATAGGAGATTATTCTCATGGTATAGATATCAAGTAAGCATTGAGTCTTATATTGTAAGAGGATATTGGAGGTTGTCCCCTCGAAGAGACATTGTGGAGTTATTCCTTCCTAAAGGAGTATTATATGGTGTTTCCCTACCTTAAGGGTAATTCTACATATATTGAATATCAAGATCTTATCAAGTGGTATCAGAGTTTCAATTTGGGCAATTTGTGGAGTGAAACCCTAGTTTTTTTTTAATCGTCAATAACTTTTGATTGGTTGCAAATTTTTCCAAAATTTTTTCACTAGATATGGATAATATTTCCAATAAGTCATAGTAAAAAAATAGATATTTTTTAATTCTTTTTGAGGTAGTTATTGCTATTTTAGGGTTTATAATAATTTCACTATATCTTCTAAAATATAGGGAATTTTTATTCTAAATTTTTACTAGAGATGTAATCCAATATAAGAAGCACAGTCAAAATTTTAGAATTTTTTGAGTTGATTGGAGTGATTTTTTGTAATTTTATGGATCAGTTTTGACATTTTAGGGTTTCATGAACCTTAATTTTTTTGTGGATCATGGAGTTGCAAAAAATTTTAGGGGAAAATGATATTGATGCTAGAGAGTGGTGGATCCTTTTGGAGAATCATTTTAGAAAAAAATTTGGGAAAAGATGATTAATTCCTTTTTTGTCTGGGCCTGCACTACATTGGTTTGATCAATTGAGCTGTATAGAAAGGTTTTCTTCATGGAAAGAAATGGAATAGATATTTTTAGATCATTAGGCTATAAAACAAGAAGTAGAAAAACAAGAAGAAGAAATAGAAGAATTAGCAGAAGAACAAGAAGAAGAAGTAGAAGAAGCAATAGAAGAAGAAGAAGAAGAAGAAGAAGAAAAAGAAGAAAAAAATTGGATGATAAGGGTTTAAATAATCTAGCTCCAAAGAAATCTGAGTCAATTTTTAAATTTCATGGATGCATTCAAAAGAAAAGGGTTATTATGTCCATAAACCCTACCAGTAAGTATAGCTTCATCAACATGAATGTGTCCAAGAATCTACATGTTCAAGCAAATAATATCAAAGAGGTTCAAGTAGATGGTAAGAATATTTCAATGTTTGAAGATCTGAAGCTCATTATGGAAAAATATGTTTTGCATTCAGATTTTTATGCTTTGGATATGGATGATGTGGATATAGTTCTTGGATATCCATGGTTAGAGACTTTGGGAACAATGAATATTAATGTTCAAAAAAAGTTCATGAAGTTTTGGTATAAGAAAAAGAATATCACTTTAAAATATATCATAGTGAAAAAAGCACCAATAACAATCCAAGTAGATCATGAGGATGAGATTAAAATAGGTGATGAAGATCATGCTAAAGATTTAAATGATATAGATAAAGACACACTACAAATGAACACTTCATCTACTCAAGAGACAAAAAAGGAAAAGGTGGAAGAGATAGAAGCAAAGGTGGATAAGGTCAAAGTACTAGAAAAGGTTGAGGTATATAGACACCCACATCATCATGAGAGGAAACAATCATGGAACCAGGTGAGGAAGTGTCATAATAACAATCATTTTGTCATACAAGAAATAAAATTTCCAATCATTATGGATATGCATGGAATCTAAAGAAAAAATAATATGTCACATGGAATGAATGGGACATTATGACTATGCATGGAAGAATACCTACTATGGTCATGGTTGGAATCAGAGTCGCACAATAGAATATGGTACATGGAAAAAAAAGAGGAATAATTATGCTTGGTCACCAAAGCAGTATAATTATGATCATGAACAAAATCAAAGGAGCACAATGGATTTTAGACACAAGCTTGGAGATATATCACCTGCCAAGATCACATATGGATGGTTAGATGATCAAGATTGGAGACAAGTATGCAATGATTTGAAGCACACTCATTATTTGGTTTCTTCCTGTGTTTTGAGGATGAAACATGTCAAAGAGGGAAGTAATGTTATGTACCTAGGGATATGATATATTAATGTATATGGGTTGATGGAGATGCCAACATGTGGCACACATCCCCTTAGTTATATGGGTACAATATATTAGGATAATAGAGTAACTTTTCAAAGTAGTACATTGGGTAATGGTCGGCCTACATTGGGATTAGGAGGTTATCCATCCATGGGTTAGATAGATGTATATATATAGGAGATGATTATCATGGTAAATATATCAAGTAAGCATTGAGTCTTATATTGTAAGAGGATATTGGAGGTTGTCCCCTCGAAGAGACATTGTGGAGTTAATCCTTCCTAAAGGAGTATTATATGGTGTTTCCCTACCTTAAGGGTAATTCTACATATATTGGATATCAAGATCTTATCAAAGATACTAGGATAACTTGTGTCAAAGATGAAGTAATCATCCTCAAAAACCATATAAGGATCATAAATGTATTCAAATTAATCTGTAAGGCATGTGTAACTAATATTGTAATAGCCAAAAACATATTCTTCTTTTGAATTTGATTCTAACTCAAGGGACTCTAAATCTGATGTTGAGATTGATGTTGATTTTGATTTTGATGCTAAATCTGATGTTGGTTCAATAATAGAACCTAAATTTAACTCTAATTCTTCATCTGATGGGTACTTTATTACAATGATGTCTTGTTGAATATTTGGTTTTGGATAAGTAATAGCCTCTGATGGCATAATGGGATTCATAAAAACTAGTTTTTTAAAGTGGGACTCTTTTAAGATGGGAAAAAGGCCAAGGGAGAACTCCTTAGAGACTGGCTTATCAATAGGATGATCTTAAAAAATAGGCACATGGTCAAGGTAATGATTTGCCTAAAGGTGGTTATAATCATTAAGAACTGACTTAGCAAAGACTAGCTCATCGATGTGAGACTCCTTGACAACTGGTATAAGATCAATAGGAAATTCATCATAAGATGACTTATCATAAATGGTTGGTTCAACAAAAATATCTTAGATTGATTGGTTATTTTGGCCTTGGTTTCCAATAAGCTGGAAGACACTAGCTTTGAACACAGATTGTTCTTCGAAGGATTAGATTGGTTGAGGTTTGGATGGGATTGGCACTATATGAGAAATGGCTTATGGTTGGATAATGGTAGGACATTAGGGAGAATGATTTCTCACATGAGCCAAAGGATGAAGTCCTAAAATTGTAACTACAAGGTAGTGTAGAGCTTGATTGTTCACACAAACCAAAAGACTAGGTCATGTAATGATGAAAGGGCATTGTGGAACTTGATTTCTCACACAAGCCAAAGGATGAGGTCCTGGTATAGAAATGGTTTGGCATTTTGGAACTTGATTGCTCACACAAACTAAAGTACGAGGTCTTGGTATGGGAATGGTGTGAAATTTTGGTCCTAGAATAGAAATGGTATGATGTGGTGGAGCCTGATTACTTTCATAAGCTAAAGCATCTAAGTCTTCCTCATAAACCATATCATCCCAATTGTGAGTTGGCTCATAAACTAGTTCACAACTATGTTCCACATACTAATTATTATAAAGAGGGTATGTATCTATATCCCAAAAAACATTATCTATAGTTGGGTCTTCAAAGTCCTCTTCACAAGCCTCTTCATACCAAACTAGGTCTCAAGTTGGATTGTGAGTTGGTTCATGACTTTATTACCATGAATGATTATTATGAGGTGGATAGAAATCTATCTCACAAACCATATTATCATTATTGGGGTCTTGACTAAAGCCATAAAAGTCATTTTTTGTGACCATTCTATCCTAATTTAGATTATGCATGACTCCACTATAAGTGTATCTAGACATATCCACGTAAATGATGAAAGCTCTAAAATAAAAAGGCTTAGAGTTTTATAAACTCTAAAAAACTATCCAAAGGACAAATGGTTAAAACTTAGTCTAACTTGGTCAAAGGGGTGGATTTGTATCTCCAATATGGTTTGAAAGTGGATTTGTATCTCCAAAATGATTTTTGATAAGACTTATCATAAAAAAATCTAACATCAAATGTCTAATGTCAAATGTCATATGCATAAAAGCTCAAGCATCTGAATAAAAATTGGCATGTCATAGGTCAAGGTCAAAGTGTTCCAAACAAGGTCTAAACTAGGAAAGGGAAAAGTTGAGTTTCTAGGTCTTTTATCCAAATGTGGAGTCAAAAGCTAGGCTCAAACAAATAGGCATATGCTAGGACTTTTGGCCAAACAACATCAAAATCTAGACTTAAAACAAAGGCTAATGTGATTTGAATTAATCTAAAAAGTTTGGAAATAACTTTGACATAAACTCAACACACATAATCAAACATAAACATGATCAGTTGGCATAAGGCATAATACAAAAGGCTCTTTGAAGAAAGACTATGTTTTCCCAAATAAAGGCATAAACAATGATGATGATAGGCATTAAACAAATAAACCATCAATATTTTTCAAATTTGGTTAATCGATTAATCAAAGTTATGCAACCCAAAAGATAAATATTTGTGTATAAGCCCCATGAATTAAGGCCTAAATAGAAATCAATCAATGTTTGGATCCAAACTTGACAAGGCTAATTGAAAACTCAACGTTGAAAACTAAGATTTTACCAAACAAGCTAGACAAGATTGGATAGGATGATGGCATAAGACAAAGCTCCAAATGGTAGACATGACATGGTTTGAAACATATGGTTTTTGTCATAAGGTGAAACAAGTCTTCAAATAAATTGAATAGCCTAATGGTGTAAGCATGCTCGAATGATGTGATTTATGTGATGCTTTAAAAGACTTAAAGGTAAAATGGTTTTAACATGTTTTGGGCAGCATAACACCACCCTCCTCAACTCAAATACATTTTTTTGACATGGCTTATTAATAAACAAACAATTTTTAGTCTCAAAACATACCAAGTAAAAATGACCAAAATACACTAAGTATAATCGTCCAAATCCTAGAAAGGGTATGGCAATGTGGGGTTGACTAAACTATCAAGTTTTTAAACATTTCTAGGGGAATCAATTGCATAATAACTTTCACATCAAATAATACAATAGACAAGCATGGAAAATGGGTGACCATGGCATTGGCTAGTTGTAAAAAGGTCTAGTCTTTTTTACAACCACTGCATCCTGTTGTTTGCTCAGTGTAGTGTGATGTCCAAATGCAGATACATTCCATGTGCAACTCCAAAGGAGTAAGTGAAGTCAATGTTGAGAGGTGAAACCCTGGGTCAAATCTTCCCTAAAGAACTCATGGGAGGTAATGATGTCCCCCTCATAAGCAAATTTTGCATGAAATAAAAGATTAATAGAAAGACTTTAGGGTCATTTTCAAGATCACCCAAACTTTAATGAGTTTTTGGGGAGTGCTTTAGATGACATTATTTCTAAGCCTTAGAATAGGATTTTTGCCATAGGAATGGTCCTTTTGATTCCAAGGGTTCCCTAAAGGGGAAAAATATAAGAGCATACATGCAACACCCCTCTCTTTGCTAAACAAAATTAGATCAAGCAACTATTGAATACCAAAAACTTTTAGAAAGATGAGTTCATTTTTAAGCACCAAATTTGAAAGATTGGGTGGTGTTAATTTGACCCCTTGGTCTTAAGATTGTGAACTTTGAAATCCTAACTTATCAAAACATTCACTTAAGCACCTAAATGTTATATTAAGCACCAAAAAAATATTCCTAATTCATTTTAAAATCATGACAAATATGTCTTAATGGCATGTTTTAACAAGTCCCAAGTCTGTTGGTTACCTATCTACCCTTAAGGCATCAACCAAAAAGCAAATATGTTAGATTAGAAACATTTTAAATAGATTTTTAAAATTTTGTGAAAAAACTATGAAACTTGAAGCTAAACTAATGTCAAATTTTGAAAATTTAGGAGAAAACATGTGGTTTTAAAACAAAATCATCCAAAACAGAGTCTGTATGACTCCAAACCAAGCATTGCAAAATGGCCTATTAGCTCTTGGGATTGTTTTCTTAAGAAAAACATAGTAACTGATGTAAATTTTATAATCGATGATGGTTACACTTACTAACCAATGATGGTTATCTAATTGACTATGGTTATACCAATAGTGACTGACAATGGCTATGTCAATCAACAATGGTTTTACTAACCAATGATGGTTACTATGTAAACCCATGATAAATAAAAATGTCAAAATAAAGTTAGAAACTCAAATTACAAGATTTTTAATGATCTAAATGAAGATTTTAAAGTTGTAGAATGATCTTCTTCACGTGTGGGATATGTTTGGTCCCACCGGACATGGCATTATGTGAACTAGTAATTTGAATAAGAAGAGGAAATTAGTATTGTGTTAGTGAATGAAATCAAATCAAAAATAAACTAAACTAACATCTTCATGCCTAGTTATTAGGGTGAGCTTAGTGAATAAAGAAAATGAACAAAGCATAACTAAAATGGAAGAAAACACACATTATTTACTTTCCTTGATGCTCCAAGAGTATTATTCAATTGGCTTGCTCATTTTGTGCTCATGAAGTCTTTGTCAATGGAAGCTTGGCTATCCTCCACCTCTCCTTGGCATCTTTAGCTTTGGCTTGGCTTGGCTTGGAATCAATTTGTCATGGTAACACTAATTTCAATGGATTTTGGAATCATTTTTGCATTATAAATTTTCATTATCAAGACTTTTGAAGATATTTGAACATAATAAATTTGCACAAAAATAGCTTAAAACTGATGTGGTAAGGCCTCTTATTTATAGATTTTTGGATTTAATCATAATCAATCTGAACCATCCATCTTGAGATGAAGATGTGTGGTTGAAGATTAATTCAATTTTTGGAATTAAGTTTGTAATTATCCTCATCATAAAATTGGAAAAAGTGGTAATTAAGAGGCATGGATGGCATTTATGAGTCATGGGATACATGAATCTTGATATGGCATTTATGGCCTAGGGATGTCTTCCCAAGAAATGAGGTCACCTAATGATGTAGATATTCAACATTCATTCCCAATAATGAGATATTCAAAAAGATCTATGGAATTCTTAATTAGCCCTTAATTTGGATTAATTAGCTCTTAAGCATGTTTAAGAACTATATGTACAAATTACTCAAATTGATCAGAATGCCTTGTTATTGGTCTAAAATTTGATTGGATTAGAATTGGGATTTAATGTCATATGTGTTGGATCCATTATCCCATTTAAGATGTTATCAATAAAAAATAACAAAGGCATGCATCTTGTGTAAGAGTTTTGATAGGAAAAAGCAATCTAGAGCATCCAAGTGCAAAATTGGCATTTTGATTTGAAATGATCTGATCAAAATTAGTTGGCCTATAAATTTTACTACCCTATTTAAGGATACCCTAACCAAAATTGGCACTTAAATATGTCAGTTTCAATTCATTTATCATGTTTTAGTGTTTTTAGGCCAAATTGTACATTTTTGGTGGAAATTGGCCAAAAGCTTGATTGGAGGTCATTGGTGGCCAGATTTAGGTGTCTATAATAGCTAGGTGTAATCTGAAACTCTATTAAATGTACAAGAAGAGAATGGTATGTCTTGTCATTCTAATCTATATAATCCTAGATGATGAAGAACATGAACATTTGTGCCATACCCCCAAATCTATTATGTAAGTGATGTGTATGTATAATTTGGTAATATATATAACCACATGTGATATGACATATTGTGTCTACCCTATGTGAAAAAGTAGAGATCAAAACACTATGCTCTATACTATACCTATAATCTATTGTCTTGTCATGTAATTATGTCTGCTATATGAAGTTGTATGTGTGAGACATGTAATGTGCATGCTCCCATATTTGGTATCTAAGTCTGATTTTATATCAAAGTCATTTTGAATCAATGTAATTTGAACCATTATATCTAAAATAGTTTGTGTATCTATAAGCTGAAATCACTATGGATCTATATGATCTAAACCATTGTATCTATAAACTATCCCCCTAAATGTCTTGAGCAAATTTGAGTGACCCATGTAATCTAAATCACTATTTATTTCAATCGATCTGAATTGAATATGATAATATAAATACTCGAGGTGTAAGAACCATGTTGAGTGACCCATGTAGTCTAAATCATTATATATTTTAATTGATCTGAGCTAAATCTAATAATCTAAATACTGGAGGTGTAATAACCATGTGAATCTACCTATGAGAGTAGATGGGTATGTTGGGTAAGTGTAGGAATAATAATAATTGGAATGATGCCCCCATTTTATGGATAGGGACGAGATCTCATGATACAGGAGTTTGAGCCAAAATGAATGACTAGTGGCATAGGAATAGATGCAAGGTTGATATAATTTGAATTGATTAAGAATTGTTTTGATTGATTATACTAAGTTTTTTGAAAGTTGAATGAGTTTTTGATTGGTTAAGACCAAGTTGTATCTTTGGATATAAAAGAGGTATAGAGATGTGTGTACCATAGTAGTCAAATGATGTAATAAGAGAGTAAGGATTATGTGATATTAAAGGTATCATTATCATGATTTCATAAAATAAAATGGTTTGTAAAATGGAGTTATGGGGTTCTAGTTATGCACAAAATACTATTTTTCTTTGTATTAGAAAGTTTGTTTGATATAGGAAAGTTGGAATGATTCTTGAGTCATTTTTGCATTGACTAGGTTGAGAGTTTGAGCTTTGGATTTAGAGATACACCAAGGAGATGAGCACCTATTGTGACCCAACTTGATCTGTTTATAGCCCAAGTTAAGTCTGATGGGGAGGTTACCCTAGTAAGTAGCTTAAACATGTGATTTTTGCCTATTTGGAAGCCTATTTTTGATGTTTTTGAGCTATTTGAAGCATCTTAGGAAACTTTTGACTAGTTTTAGTGCTCTTATTTGGGATTTAGCATTATTATATGGGAGTCAACATTTTTGTCTAGGTTTTGGTGTTGTTTTCTAATGTTGGTGTCCTTTCTTTAGTGTTTTTATCTATTAGGGATAGATATTGGAGTTTCTGAGTTGTTGTTTATTGTTGTGTAGCTTGATTGTTTTCCTTAGCATGGTTGACTAACATATATATTATATGTTGGTATTTTTATAGGGTGATTTATGGATGAGGGAATTCTATAGAGTCCAAGTGATTGTGACATTAAAATTGTTACCTTTGTTAGTTGATGAGAGAAATATGATGGATAGGGTAGGGTTGGGTCATGTAGGCATCTAATTACTTCCTTATGTCAGAGGTGGAATATAGACACATGTACTTTTTGGCTTCTTACTAGAGAGATTATGATTACTCTAGAGGATGTGTACCATATTTTACATTTATTAGTTAGTGGATGACATTTGACTTTGCAAGATGATATGGGTGATAATGTTATTAATCATTCATCTTTGTATTTTGTTGGTGTGCCTTAAATAATACATTGAAGAGGTAGTGATAATGATGTATTATTATCAATTATTGTGTAGTTGAGTGTTTTGCATCTATGAAAGTGGTTGGCCATGTTATTATATTCATTTATTTCTATGGATGGGAGTGGGGAATCGATTAAATATAGGATGCATATGATCATGCACAGTATAGAGGTGTATGGCACTGTGTTCCCATGGGATAGGACTATGATGCCCATGTATATAAGGATATTTAAAAGTTTACTTAGGAGGAATTTAGTGGTGGTGTGAGTGTGGTTACTTTATTACATTATTGGGCTTATGAGCACATAGTGGTTATGTGGCTGATAGGACTACCGAGGGAGTGGTGGGTACCTCCATAGCCACTTAGAGAGTAGTGGATGAGTACATTGGCTATCTAGTCTCTTGGGATAGATTAATATAGATGAGTTTTAGATATATTGGTGGCTTGGGATATCATATGGAGGCCCTATAGAGGATTCCCTGAGTGGCCTGAGGATGGAGTGTAGTTATGGTATATGAGGGTCATTTATTGGTTACATGACCATTGGGATAGATCTTATGAGTAGGGATACCATCGGATGTTACCCTAGTAGCATGGGTGTGGGTGAGGAGTAAACATGCACCATCAAGGGTAGGATTTCGTGAGAGGCCTATTGAGGTTGAGTTAGCACCATTTTCTTTGGATGCATAGGATGTAGCTATAGATATTCCTAATGTATATGATGTTGGGTGCATAGAGGCATGTACTACATGGTGGGATAGGCATTGGTGGGTTCCATTTTATCCTATTGATAGAGGGGATGTCCATAAGTATGAGGATCCTACTCTGATCTAGATGATGGGAGGTAAGCGTTGATTATATTTGAATTGTGTACAAGTTTGTGCTTGTTTTAAAATGTATGTCTAATGTAGTGTTGTACTTTTGCACGTAGGTGGAGTAGGAGGTGCTTAGGATGAAACACATGTTGGGGGAGGTGGAGATGATGAGTATTGAGAGAATACCATTAAGTCTACACTCTATGAGCTTACATGGCATGTACCTGATGATGTTGTGGAGGAGGGTTTGATAGAGAAAGTGATAGTTATAGCCAATGTTTATGCTCAATTATTTGATAGGGCTGTTATAGCTATGGCTACATATGTTAGGGTAGTAGGAGAGAGAGATGAGCTGAGAGATGAGTTAGACAGGTATAGGATGCCTCCACCTAATTATGGATCAGTGAATACATGGATTATGGATGAGTATATGGATCTTTAAAGGTGGTATGTCAACTTTTGAAAAGATCATGGGTAGTTATTAGAGTGAGAGAGATAGTGTAAGAGGTATTTAGGAGATCAAGGAGGTGTGGGGTCATAGAGTGCTAGGTTGGACTATGGGACTATTACTGGAGGAGAGAGTGAGACTCGGACTGAGGGCATGATGCCCATTCAGGATTGATTATATCTTGATATGATGTATATGTTTTGAAAACTTATATATATATGGATACTGGGTTGATTTTGATTTAGGCATATTATGTTATGGATTATGGAATAGATTGGTCTTGCAATTTGTTGATTTAGAAATAGTTGATCTGGTATTGATTTTTAAGGTTGTATATGTTTGGTAAAATGGTACTTGGGATATGTGATTTGATTTTTTTTTATAAGTTTGATGCTATATTTTGATTTGTAATCATATGTAAGCAAAAATTTATTGGTTTTGTAATTGGTAAATTGTTTAGATAAACTGAGTTGGTTTAATGTTGGTAAAAATATGATTTAGTAAGATCTATATTTTGATAGGTTGGTTTTAGTTATAGATAGTTACTGGGAATTAGGAATGTTAGTTGTTAGTATATGGGGATGTAAGATATCACATTGTGCATATTATTTCCCTAAGAGTGGCTCAAAAATACAAAGGCTAGCTAGACCTTTGGCTCCATTATTTCCCTGTTAAGTGAAGTTATGTAACCATGCATGTACTAACCAATGTTTGGAATATATGTCCAATCCCTATGAGTAGGTGGATCAAGAATACAAAGGCTAGCCCTTTGGATCCATCATTGGCTTATTAATTAAATCTCTTAATTGATATTGATATGAATATGTGTCATATATCTATTTGAACCCTGATGGTCAACTAAAAAAGTGCCCATATTTCTTTTTCTATGTAGGAATATGATTTTTATCTAATACTATCTATGGTGCACTAACTATAACTCTATATGGAGACTCTACAAAATTTAACCTCACTAGATTTACAATTGATTGAGATAGCTAAGATAGAGTCTAAAATTCACTATGCAGGACTATGATACTATCACAAATCAAGATCTATCCTTTCATTTTATGATTGGATAGGAGCACTAAAATAATACACTAGTGGCACTGGCACTATAGTCCACTTTTATTTCTATTATCCAAGAGGCTTGAGATTTCTAGCTTTTGTTCACTTTATCTTTATGACTCTACCTATGAAGTTTTGGAGGTCAAAAGTCAACAAATCTAATTGTATATCCATTTCAATCTCAAAATCTTGTATCTATATACACACATGCAAGTGTTAGATGTAAAATTCCTTATGTAGTCCTTTATACAGGAGACTCATTATTTTTAATTTGAGATATTTATTTGCATTTGGTAGACATTAGGAAACTTAAGGATGAATCTAACAAAGGGGTTGGGACTTATTAAGTGAAATAAATTAACCATTGGAGCTCAAAATAACCTTGGACAAGAACACTATAAATGAACACCCTAGGGACCAATGATATAATCTAATTCCAATGCTCTTATCCTCTAATCTATAGAATTTCCAAAAATAATTACTAACATACTCACCACCATTATCAGTGTGAAAAATATTGATGTATTTACCTAACTATTTTTCTATAACCACCTTGAAGTATTGAAAATGATTAAACACCTCTAATTTATGCTTAAGAAAATACACCCAAGTATGCATTGAAAAGTCATCAATGAAAGTAAACGTGTACTTTGTCTTGTTAAATGAATGTTTTTTAAATGGGCCATTAATGTCAATGTGGATAATCTCCAATATTTGTTTTGTTCTCCATGATTTTCCCTTGTTATACTTCTCCTAGAGATGCTTACATAGTATGCAACATTGTAAAACTATGTTACAAAAATTGACTCATGGTAACCCTAAAACCATGTCATGATGACTTATTTGATTTAGGTAGTGATAGTTGAGATAGATAAATCACTCATACCATAATTTAATCACCCCATATAAATGAGTGATTAGTTTAATAGAGGGTTGATCAGGAACAAAATGTGAAAAATCATACAATCATGACTAATGATCTACTTGCCAAAATGCAATAGTATATTCATTGTCTATTTCCCTAATAACCATTAAATTGGGTGTGAACTAAACTTTTTTACCTAAATATATTTGAGTGATATAATAAATAGATATGAGATTAGTGGATAAAAAGTGAATATATAGAACATCATGAAATGTCTCATCATTCACTTTAACATATCCATTCCCACTAACTTTAGTGGAAGTATCATCACCCAACAAGATGGAAGGCATAGTCCAAGGATCTAATGATGATAATGTGTCATATGATAAAGCTATGTGGTGTGATACACGAGAAAAAACAATCCATGTGGAAGGATAGATACAACTAAAATAAGTGTTTTTCCCTTATCTTTGCCCTTATTATTATCTTTGTCCTTAGAATAATCTTATGCTGATGAAATATGATTGAAATACTTGGGTACATTGATGTTTTGGTTCTCAATCATCTTAGTCAGTTGGTCAATTTGTTTCTTCATGAGTTGAGATTCATCATGTCTACATTTCTTGAAATAGCCACATGTGAGTCACTATTTTTTGGGTTTCTTATCTAAATATGAGGACTCTTTTGATACTTTAGACTTAACATCAATTTTTTTACCCTTTCTTTATTCTGGGTCCTTCTTGTTCTATTTATTCTCCTTGCTACCAAAAGCCTTCTATTTATCATAAATCAAAATCAAGGCATATGATTTATATGACTTTAGTGTACCTATTTTAATGAGTTTGTCTTGCTCCTAAGTTAAGTTAGTGTTATCAACTCAAATTGAATCCTAGCTAAGAAGGGGATTATTCAGGTCCTCTTGCTCAAAATCCAGTCCAACATGGGAACAACACCAGGTTGTGGGTCACCTATAGTGGGGTTGAACCTCTAGAGTAGGTTGTATTCCTCTTTGATTCTCACCTAAAACTAATGCTTCACAAGGAAAAAGGCTAGAAAGAGAAAATGGATCCCTATAAAGTTAACTAGGTGATACACCAAATTAAAATGGGGAACTCCCATAATCTTGAATCCACACTAGATCTATAGAGGACAATACTAGCTCACACAATCTCAAGATCAATTTGATCACATAAGTTTTTCATGGAAGAGGTTCAGGAAGCAATGAATGCAAACAAAGAATGTTTCTAAGACTCTCTAAAATCTCAAGTTAATGATAGAAATAATGCTAACTTAGACCTAAAAATAGCATTGAAAACACCCTAAACAAGGTCAAAAATAAGGACCATGGATGAGGAACACACCAAACACATATTCAAGGCAAAAGATAGGTAAATAAAGTCCAATATTGCATCAAGAGGTAGTTCTTATAAATTCTTGATAGGGTCAAGCCTAATGAAGATGAGCATATTTTTCAATATCTCATAGAGTGTCCATATTCCTCAAAATCAAGAGTCCTTGTGAGAATCCTAGAGAGAGAAAGCTTTAAAATGTAAATAATGGGTAATATAGATAAGGGGAAGAGAGAGAGAAGGGGATAATGTTTTCCATGATCATTAAATGAGCTGTCACTTTTAATTCTAATCAAGACTAATTTATCATCAATCATTTATCTTGTATTTTCTATAGTAGTCTTCAAGTTATTCTCATTGGCTAAGATATCCATTAGAAGACAAGTTCTTGTTTTTCATGATGAGTCATGATTCTTTCAAGGAGAAAATATCTCCAAGGCCTTTAATTAGCATTGAATATTCTAAATACCTCTCCAACCACTAGATACTCCTTTGATTTAATTTCTCACACTACCCTCCACTTGTCATCTTCCACTTGGTCTCATTATGAGGACAAAAATCCTCATGTTCATGGGTCTAACAAAGCCATGCCTAATTCTACTTGAGCAGTGGTTTGTACCTACTCTTTAAGGATGTAGCCATTTTGGAAGATAAGAAACTCTTCCATATCTTGTTTATATATGCACTTAATCCAACCCAAACATATATTAACTATAGATTGAAAACCAATCTAAATTATTGGTTTTCATATAACTATTATATTGATGAAAACTTATAGGATGCAAAACCTAGCTCCTAGACTATATTTAGGTTTAAATAAACCTATTTTGCCTTTGAACCTTATGAAAACTAAGATATTTATGTATGTATAAGTCTTATTTTGACAACCAATCATCAACCTTTGACTTATATATTACGTTCAAAAGATATATTGTCTTTGTGACTCTTTAATGGTGAAACCTAATCCTTTACATGTCCATTTGGTTCAACCCAGATTGTGTCTAGACTCAATTCATTTTTTTTTACCTTACCTGAGTCAAATATTTCCCTATTAACCTTCATTAAAATGTCCTAGCTTGATCTTTTACTTATTGGCCATCGATCATGACTCAACTTATTTGACATTTTGACCCATCTTGCTTCATTTATCTTGATTTGTATAATTGAGTGAGAGCCATCGATCTTTCCCTTGACTTGTCAACCTTATCCGAGTTGGTGCCACTTGGTAGTCCCACATTTACCTTCAATATTTGATGTCAATCTATCTATTTTACATGCTTACACCATGTGGTGGCTTCTTGATCTCCTTGACCTTTTGACTCATCTCACTTTGTTGATCTCCCTTGATACAAATGAGTGACAATCATTGGATCTACTTTAGTTTGAAAATAAATGGTTATTTACCATGTCTTAAAATTAACATTTGCATGATCATCATTTGATATCTATAAATACATATTTGATATCCCATTGACTATCAAATTTAAGATCAAATGGATTTTTTTAGTGGCTTAAATTTGATGTCTACATGAATGTATCCCATTATTTGACCAACTTTGAAGATTTATATCTTGAAGCACAAAAATCATGGAGGGACCAAATTTGTTAGAGATGTTCCTGATATTAAAAGGATTGTGCCCACTTGATCTACTAGTTTTGGGAGATTTATAAGTGAGTTTAAAAAATTTCAAAGTGATATCACCTATGTAATTTTGCATGACACCCTGATGATGGTTGGGTTCATCTAGCTAAGTATGGGAAACTATTGTCAAACTGCTTGGGATCCCAACTTTGCACATGTATATCTTTGGTTAAGCTTTTTCACATGACATAAAACTTAGCACATATCAACTTGGTACAAATGTAAATATACCTATGTGATCATTTTATCTTGAGGCTACTACACATTTGAGATATATTATCATTGAACTACCCACTCGGCTATATTTAAGCTCCTTTACAAATTAGCTAAGTATGGAAACTTAGCAAATTTTATCTGAGAGGCCAAATTTGGTCCTCAATAACTTTTGTTGTGATTAGATGCATGTCCTAAAATTTATCACAATTAACTTGGGAATAATGTGATCACAACCATATGACCAATTCTCCCTAACTCATCCACACATGGTAATGATAACATCATCAAACTACCTACTCAAAATTTCTATCACTAGACCCAAAATGTCTAGATGAACACAATGAAGAACTAGATGAATACCATGCACTTCCATACTCATTCTAAGAACTATTGACACCCCATAGGGTATTTTACACTTTGGACCTATCCTTTAGAAATTAACAATTTACACTTTAATTTAGCTTAAAGTCTTTCAAAAGCTTTATAAGTTGCATGATCCTTTTGGTCCACTCATTTCATCTAAAAATCTGTTCAAGCTCTTTGATCATTTGACCAATCAAGAACTCTAATTCTTTCTCTATATCAAGACCTCTAAATACTACACTATATCCAAGGTGTTTTGTATGTGATCCAAAAATGGCAAAAAAATTTGGTGACTCGTAGGGAAACATGCCTGCTTTGCTTGAGAACCTAGACCAATTTGCCTTGTCTAGTCCATTGGGAATGCAGTCCCATGCCTTTAAAACTAAGCTAGTCTAAAACTCGATACAAGGCTAACCCTTTATGGATAACCCTTCTTGAATTCAAATGATAACAAGAACAGCAATAATAAAGTACCCAAGGCACTTATAAAAGGGAAACATAGAATAAAAAGGAAACTAACCTAAAACAAAGCAAGGACAACTAGTCTAATAAAAAAATGTTCATAAAGGCACTTGGAAAAAAGCATGAAACTACCTATCCTAAACTAACTGAATAAAAAATAACCTATAAAAAATAGTTGACTAGCTACACAAAATAGTTTCCCTTCCTGACTAATCTAAATACTTTATAAGATTGAGGGTAGACACCCAAATATGGAGGAGGACTGGATAATGAACATATTGATAATACACCTCTCCAAAAAAAGAACAAAAATTAACTTACCCACCCAATCTGATTGATTAGACATACAAGCAACTTGGACTGGATAGGTAGGTTAATTTTGTTCTTCTTGATGCTCAAATATATACTCTAAATTAATCACAACTTGTGATGGCTCCTCCTTGTCATCTTCTAACTGAGCTAGGTACCTAATAAGACATCCTCTTGTCAACACAAACATTGAGTATCCAGATTTTACCTCACTCTTACACTTTGTTGTTCCATCATTATGCTCTTCGGGCACAATCAGGTCAAATTCTTCTTGAAGTGCATGCTCATATTGAAAGCTTTATTCATCCTTCAGGTTTACCTCCAACACACAAAGTGGTGGTTCTTGAAACAACATTTCTTGATCACTCAATATGTCTTCTTCACCAACCTCACTTAAGGTTTCATCTTATTCCTCAACTACAAATGAGGGTTGATTTGACCATCCAAGGTCTAAAAAGACAAATTTGTCTTGCTCAAGGTCTGATTTCTATTCCTCTAGCTCTAATTCATCAAGGCTACCTTCTTTTGATAAATCATCATGAAGTAAACCATCCTTTAGTTCTTGGTCCTGATCCCCTTCTTAATCTATGTAGAATGGACCTTTAGTAGTTCATTTAAGGTCTGCTCTATTTTCAAATTGAGGATTGACCTCATTAAGATATAGGTCATTAGTGTCAACACACTCTAATAAGGTCATTCTAAACCTAATTCTTCCACTTCTAAATAAAGTGGGTTGCTTATAATGAAATCCTCATCATAGACACTTGTATTATATTCTTCAGGATCACCTATGCTTGCAAGTTCCTCCTCTATCCTTTTTAGAAGAGGTTCCTTCTCTAAGAAGGAGATGGTGGGAGGGTGAAGAATATCAGCTGGGTTATATATTATAAAATTATCCTTCTAGCTAAGGACTTTGAATGGTCTCTTTGGTGGTTCTTAAACTAGTGCCTCCTTTTTTTGTATGCCTTTCTTGACTGATTCCCATGATGGGAATGTGTAAGAAATAGCCACATTTTCTTGATGTTGACTCTCTTCCTCTTTCTTCATCTTCATCTCTAATTCCTTGATTTATATATCTATATTCTCTTTAAAAAGCCTCTCTTTAAGGTGGTCAGTGGCCTCATGAAGATCAGGAACACAAGAGGGTTGGTATGAGATACAAGAGCATTTTTAAGGAAGATAAGTGGGATCTTGGATATCAACAATAGGTTATTCCATAATAGTCATATTTTTTCTTTGAAGGCTTGCTTGGATTGACTTCCAAGAAGGGAAAATATAAAAATTACATGAAGAACTTGGAACATAAGAGGGTTCATTTGGAGTAGTTCTTTGGGGGAGGATGGGTGGCATATATGAGGGATGAGGTGGTGTATATGATGACACATGAGGTTGGTGGAATTAGACCTGCTATCTTTAAAGGCCTCTTAGTTTATCCTTGATGCTTTGAATGTAACCACTTACATTCATCATCTCACTTGAGATATTTTTTCAATTAACTGCCTTAATAGGTGTCCATCATTCCTTCATTAGTTTTAATGCATCTCTTATGCCATGAATAATATGACTACGAATATCTTGACCATATCCCCTTTGTGTATTAAGGTCTATCATGTACTTTCATAGTGTTGGGTGAATATTTTGTCAACCAGCTAACTGGTGAGAAAAATAGGTCTCTTCAACCATAGCATAGGGATATTGGTCGGCCAGATGTGTAGGTTTACTACATCACCAGGGGACAAATCTCTCCTCTCATCAAGGGGAGGTTCCCTATAAATATGAGGGGGCTATATACTATATATATATAAGCTAAAAATAACACACAGGGGTAGGATACACCATCCATCTCTCTTTTTTTAGAGATGATGCTCACAAACAGAGGAGAAAATCTTGGTGAAGACACTAAAGGCACTTCTCTTCTTTCAAAAGTGATCTTGCAGGTAACAGCAGGAGTTCTTTCAGGTAGTGACAAGTAACTGGTAACCAATGGTGCAATAACTGATAGAATGAAGTGTAGCATAAAGTTTTCACTTTAGCTTCCCAAAGAGTGAGATATAAAGGATAATGGGGGCACAAATTCATCTCAGAATCCTCAACATAGAAATATAAAATAAACACACACTGAAGACAACTATAACAGCACAGAGTCTGAAAGTAACTGACTTTAGGACATCTTCCTAATTACTTTCACTAGTTCTACTTGTTAGATCAAATAAACAAGAACACATTCAGAAGATAGACATAAGAAAAATCTCCTAAAATGATACAAGTTATACAGCACAAAGTCTACAAATCACTTGCTTTCTCATTCAAATAAAATAATATGAACAACAATCTAAGCTCAAAGTCTCAATAATGCCTTTCAATTTGAGCAGAGTTTCACTTCTATTAAGGGGAAGATCTCCTTTGTAAAAAATGAGAGATTACAATATATATCACTCCAAGAAAGACTTGGGTGCTTGTTTTCATGAAAAAGGCTCATGTTGTAGTCAATGTCTTCAATGTGCCTTCAGTTTTGTTTGGAGGGACCATGTTGGGAACAACGCATTACCTCAATTATGGCATGTCCATTCATCTAATGTCTCTTCCTTGGTATGGACTGTCTAGTCCTTTCTCTAATGTCTACATAGCTGTCCAATTTGCCATTACTTCATGGAAGAAAAATAGGCTTGTGTCCTTGATTTGGTGTGCTTAGAAGTCTACTTGATCCACTGTTTCACCTACTAGAAATAACTCTTTTTAAGATATTTTTGGTCCTTTAGTCTCATTCCTCTCTTCACTGCTTAAGCACTTCTTTTATCTCGAGTTGAACCATCACTTTAATTCAACTTGCCTTTGGAATCATCCATGTTGCTTCTTTGTCCTTTATATCCCTTCTTGTTTAAGTCTTTGGGGGTCCTTTATGCGTCTTTGACAAGTGGCAAGTTCCACTGTTATGAAACTTATTAGAAACTTATAGAAAATGGGATCCATGACATGTCTTACCTAAGCAACTTTAAAAGGGGAACATGGATGCAAACACTTGTCATGTTTTGCTGAGTCATAACAGGACACAGGACGTATTCTGCTTAACTTACAGAAGCTTTAGAAACCTTTTGAGAGTCCTATGGAAGATGACACATGGTGGCTTCCACTTTGCTTTATAATGGACATATGGTAGCTTCTACTATACTTTGTAATGGACATGTGGTAGATTCCACTGCACTTTGTCTTTTTCCATTGGGTGCTTTTTCGCAGGCTTTTCTCTTCAGTCGAGCTTTTCCTTTGCTTTCTTTGGGCTCTCTTCCCAGGTGAATTCCTTTGGACAATTTTTTTGAAGGACTCTACTTTGCTTTTTGCCTTATTCATTTTTCCAAAGGAGTTCACTTTGTCTATTTTTTCTCTCAACCCTCTGCAAGTGTTCTTGGCCTTGGTTCACCGCCCTCTGCAAGGGCACTTGTTCCTTTGGCTTTGGGGCAGCCCCTTGAACCTATCAATTGAACCAACTGATCGAACCAAATTTTTGTTGCTTCTTTCCTTGATTGAGGTTGCCTTTGAACCCATGAACCATTGAAATTTGAACTCTTTTAGTTCAAGGTTCAATCGGTTCATTGGTTCATCCTTTGTCTATCACTTGTTCTTTCTAAGCTCTTTAATCTTCATCGCACTAGTTGAACCTTTAAACTTGTGAACTCATTGAACCTTTCGGTCATTGAACCTATTGATCCATTGAACCTATTGAACCTTTGAACCAAAGTGGTTCAATGGTTCAATGGTTCAAGCCTTCTCTCTGATAAGTGTTTTGAAGCCATTGAACCTTGAAGTGGTTGAACTTTAAACCTTGACAAATGCACTTAACTCTTGTTGCTAACGTTGAACCTTTGAACCCATTAAACCTGTTAAACAAAAATGGTTCAAGGTTCAATAGTTTAATGGTTCAATCCTTGCTTAGAAGCTTGTCGATGAACTCTTTTGGTTGAACCTTGTCATTGAACCAACTTTGAAATCGCCTAAGCGTTGAGAGCTTGCTTATTTCCTACAGAGTCCATAGAAATCAACCTGTGAAGCTCGTAGAACTTGGTCTATAGAGTCCATAGATTTTCTTCCTATAGATTCCATAGATTCAAGCCTGTAGAGTCTATATATTCAAGCCTTTAGATTCCATAGAAATGAGCTTGTGGAGTCTGTAGTTTTAAGCCTGTAGAGTCTGTAGATTTCTGAAAAGCTTGAAGAATGGAGAATTAGAATGCATAGAACAATTTTTGAAAAGGGAAGAGATAATTTTGGTATTGCAGGACCAAAATAGTTCATATGTTTTCCCAAAAATGAGTGATATTTTTTGGGACAACAGTTGGCTCTAGTTGGGGAACTTCCTTCAGTTGAAAACTAAGAACAGCTGAGGGGAGTAGAAACTAGAATCTCCAATGCCTTGAAGAATGCCATTGGGCTATGGAGTCATGCTACCCAAAAAGAAAGGCTCCAAAAAATGAAAATGAACAACACAAAGCAAAAACAAAGACTATACAGATATACATATGTACAGGTGAACTTATTTGACACTTTAAGAATTGAAGTGCTTCAAATGCTACCCATTATGAGACAATGAAAATGGCATTCCA
The DNA here is from genome assembly GCA_037957365.1 of Torreya grandis. Classification (NCBI taxonomy): domain Eukaryota; kingdom Viridiplantae; phylum Streptophyta; class Pinopsida; order Cupressales; family Taxaceae; genus Torreya; species Torreya grandis. Next base: position 4,227,142 of record JARHVA010000646.1, read on the forward strand.
TCCTAATAAACCAGTAGGAAACCATTTTATCCTTAGAATCAGTGATGGGCAAATGGAACTCTCCACTAGGAATCACATTTTTTGTGCACTCCTTTTGGATCTCTCCTCTTACTCCATGACAAGACGTGGTCTTCTCTCTAAAAATCGTAACTCCTTGCTCTCTCTACAAAGATTTCCTTTTGCTAACTTTGGGGTATAATAGTATGGTCCACTACTATAGCTTGTTATTCTATTGGTTCAGTCTAGCACATGTTTTGATTTTTAGCATCAAACTCCTGACAAACCATCAGCTCAGCATCTCCTTTGGCATGAAGGAGCTTGACATCTTCATCCTGAGTAACCTTCAACCTGATTAATAGAGATTCATACTTAGCAGTGTTGTTGGTGTTGCTAAACTACAACTCATGTGAAGAAGGAAGAATATCCCCTTGAGGAGATATCAACACCATCCTAGCTCCAACATTAGTGGAAGAATCACTGCCATTAGATTCCAAGATCCAAGCATCATCAAAAGCTAATCTTCTATCAGATTTCTCTTCATTGGAGATGGAAGATCCTTTTTGATTTGTATTGCGCCCTACCAATTCTTTTGATGTCTTATTTGGATCAAATCTTGGATTGCCAGCTATAGGAATTTCATTAGTTGAGACATGAGCATCCTCTATGGTCAAGAAGTAATTACCCCTACCTAACGGTTCAAATAGAATTTGAGCTATAGGGTTTGATGTTTGGGTGACCACAAATTTTTCCTCAGACAAGTCCATACTTAGTTCTCCACCAATGTCTAACTGTTCAGGATTGGCTTGCAGGAATTCAAATTCAGTCATTTGAATTTTGGATTTCTTGACATGTTCAATTATGTTAGATGACTAAAATGGACTTGGAAGAGGGGATGGGAGTTCATCCTTTTGGTTTTTAGGAGGGGGAGGATTTTTCTATGAATTTGAAGTAGAAGGTGCAAAAATGTTTGATGTACTTACCTTTCTTGTAATCACTGGGTCCTTTGACTGGAAAGGAAGAGGGGTTCTCTGCTTAGCATTTGAAATTGTTGGTTGGGGTCGCTCCTCTATCTTTTCTTTATTGGCTTGTTAGGCTGACTAATTTTTGGACCAGGTGAATACTGTGTATGATCCCTTGACTACTTCACCTTTACTTCTGGGTTCATCCTGGTAATTCAAAAAACCAATGTGGGAATTGCCAGTTGATTCTTCTTGATCCTCCATGAAGAGACCAGCATCATTTTCTTGATCAAACTCAGATTGGAAAGAGAAATCATGTTCTGTTTCCAAATATCCAACTGATGAGTTCATTGGAGGTGCTTTAAGGGCAAGGTTCCTCTACAGGGGAGGAAGATGATTTGGTTGCCCTTGACTTTTGGCAGCATTGCCTTGATATGGTTGATTTGGGAATGTCCCCCTTGGTACATCTCTGTATAGAGGAGTAGAAGACATACCTTGTGTCATTTGCCTTTTCAAGGCTAGCAATTCATTTTCCATCTTTTGTACCATTTGATCAGTGGTCACTGAAGGTGGATACTCAAAAGATGAAGAGGATTTACCTCTATTAGGATCTCTCCTTATCTTTCTTGCCAAGATAAGGTCATATTCTAACTTACTATCCAAGTCCTAAGTAACAACATGATCTATGTGTCTAGCCTATCTCAATAAGAAACTCACTTTAGGCAGTTGTGAGTTGATGAAGAAACACTTTAGATTCTAAGGTGTCAGCTAGGTGATCATGGAAATCTTATGCCTCAACTTTTCTAACCTAGAAATGAAGTCCCTCATAGGTTCATGGGCTCCTTATTCATCTATGTGAGCTAGGCTAGCAAGGCATGTGCATCTTTTGTAAGCTTGAACCTTACTTCAAACTTGGCTTTAAGTGTGTCCCAGTCAGTCACTGATCCAACTTGCAGATAGTAGAACCAGTCTGCAGTAGCACCTTGTAGTGTCTCCACAAAAATCCTGACTACCACATCTTCAAATTCCACCCCTATCACACCATAGGCTATGTTGAAGGTTGTAATGTGCTCATCAGGGTGAACTCTCCCATCTCCAAAGAATTTGGGGAAGTTCTTTCTTGAGATACATGGAAGTTTATACAGAGGTGGAGTCAAGTTGAGTGGGCCAAAAGAGTTACCCCAGGGGCCTCGAACTACCATGATTTAATTATAAAAAATAGGGATAACAAATATAAGTGGAGTGGCTAGATTGTAGAATAAAAATGGAAAAAATTGGCCCTACTTCAACTTGAGGCTTGAGGTTTCAAACTGCACACTCTTTCCCAGCAGCTCTGGTTTTGTAGACTAGATAAAATAATGGGAATGGAGGAAGATGTTAAGGCTATAATGATAATGGGTAAGACACAGAATGGAGTCACCAGATTCTATAATGGATAAGGGTAGGGACTGCTTCAATCTGAAATTTGAGGCTTTAGACTGCACGTTCATCCCCAGCGGAGTCACCAAAAATTGTTGGGTGAATATTTTGTCAACCAGCTAACTAGTGAGAAAAATAGGTCTCTTCAACCAAAGCATAAGGATATTGGTTAGCTAGATGTGTAGGTTTACTACATCACCAGGGGACAAATCTCTCCTCTCATCAAGGGGAGGTTCCCTATAAATATGAGGGGGCTATATACTATATATAAGCTGAAAATAACACACAGGGGTAGGATATGCCATCCATCTCTCTTTTTCAAAGATGATGTTCAAAAATAGAGGAGAAAATCTTGGTGAAGACACTAAAGGCACTTCTCTTCTTTTAGAAGTGATCTTGCAGGTAACAGCAGTTCTTTTAGGTAGTGACAAGTAACTAGTAACCAAGGGTGCAATAACTAGTAGAATGAAGTGTAGCACAAAGTCTCCACTTCATCTGCCCAAAGAGTGAGATACAAAGGATAATGGGGGCATAAAGTCATCCTAAAATCCTCAACACAAAAATAAAAAATAAATACACACTGAAGACAATTATAACAACACAAAGTCTGAAAGTAACTGACTTTAGGACATCTTCCTGATTACTTTCACTAGTTCTACTTGTTAGATCAAATAAATAAGAACACATTTAGAAGACAGACATAAGAACAATCTCCTAAAATTATAAAATATATATAGCACAAAGTCTACAAATCACTTGCTTTCTCATTCAGATAAAATAATATGAACAATAATCTGAGCTCAAAGTCTCAGTAATGCCTTTCAATTTGGGTAGATTTTTTCCTCTATTAATGGGAAGATCTCCTTTGTAACAAATGAGATATTATAATATATATCACTCCAAGAAAGACTTGGGTGCTTATTTTCATGAAAAAGGCCCATGTTGTAGTCAACGTATTTTATTCACCTTCAATTTTGTCTAGAGGGACCATGCTGGGAATAGCGCATTGCCTCAATTATGGCGTGTCCATTCATTTAATGTATCTTCCTTAGTATGGACTATCTGGTCCTTTCTCTGATGTCTGTGTAGCTATCCAATTCACCATTACTTCATGGAAGAAAAATAGGCTTACATCCTTAATTTGGTGTGCTCAGAAGTCTACTTGATCCACTGTTTCACCTACTAGAAATAACTCTTTTGAAGATATTTCTAGTCCTTTGGTCTCACTCCTCTCTTCACTACTTAAGCACTTCTTTTCTCTCTAGTTAAACCATCACTTTAATTAAACTTTCCTTTGGAATCATCCATGTTTCTTCTTTGTCCTTTATAGCCCTTCTTGTCTAAGTCTTTGGGGGGTCCTTTCTGCATCTTTGACAAGTGGAAAGTTCCGCTGCTATGGAACTTATTAGAAACTTACATAAAATGGGATCCATGCCACATCTTGCCCGAGCAACTTCAAAAGGGTAATGTGGATGCAAACACTTGTCATATTCTGTTGAGTCAAAATAGGAAACGTGATGTATTCTACTTAACTTATAGAAGCTTTAGAAACTTTTTAAGAGTCCTGCAGAAGATGACATGTGGCAGCTTTCGCTCTACTTTATAATGGACACATGGTAGCTTTCACTATACTTTGTAATGGACACATGTGAGATTCCATTTTACTTTATCTTTTTCCATTGGGTGCTTTTTTGTGGGATTTTCTCTTCAATCGAACTTTTCCTTTGCTTTCTTTGGGCTCTCTTCCCAGGTGAATTCCTTCAGACAAAATGTCTAAAGGAATTCCTTCAAATAATTTGTCAAAAGGACTCTACTTTGCCTTTTTCCTTGTTCATTTTTCCAAAGGATTTCACTTTGTATATTTTTTCTCACTACCCTCCTCAAGGGTTCTTGGCCTTGGTTCACCGCCCTCCACAAGGGCACTTGTTCCTTTGGCTTTGGGGCAACCCCTTGAACCTACCGATTGAACCAACTGATCGAACCAACTTTTTACTACTTCTTTCCTTGACTGAGGTCACCTTTGAACCTTTGAACTCTTTTGGTTCAAGGTTCAATCAGTTCATTGGTTCATCCTTTGTCCATCACTTGTTCTTTCTAAGCTCTTTTATCTTCATCGCACTAGTTGAACCTTTGAACCTGTGAACTCATTGAACCTTTTGGCCATTGAACCTATTGATCCATTAAACCCATTGAACCTTTGAACCAAATTGGTTCAATGGTTTAATTGTTCAAGCCTTCTCTCTGATAAGTGTTTTGAAGCCATTGAACCTTGAAGTGGTTGAACTTTGAACCTTGACAAATGTGCTTAACTCTTGTTGCTGATGTTGAACCTTTGAACCCATTGAACTAAAATGGTTCAAGGTTCAACGGTTCAATGGTCCAATCCTTGCTTAGAAGCTTGCCAATGAACTCTTTTGGTTGAACCTTGTCATTGAACCAACTTTGAAATCATCTAAGTGTTGAGAGCTTGCTTCTTTCCTGCAGAGTTCATAGAAATTAACTTGCGAAGCCCATAGAACTTGGCCTATAGAGTTCATAGATTTTCTTCCTATAGAGTCCATAGATTCAATCCTATAGAGTCTATAGATTCAAGCCTATAGATTCTATAGAAATGAGCTTGTGGAGTCCATATTTTTAATCCTATAGAGTCTGTAGATTTCTAAAAAGTTTGAAGAATGGAGAATTAGAATGCACAAAACAATTTTTGAAAAGGGAAGAGACAATTTTGGTCTTGCAGGACCAAAATAGTTCATATGTTGTCCCAAAAATGAGTGATATTTTTGGGGACAACACATAGCTTGAGAGAATTTGACTTCATCTTTAAATGGATTGGTTTGGGGAAAAACTAGGGACACCTTGATCCTGAGAAGGTTGATACAATGAATTTTGAGAACCACTTGAGGTGAATCCATAAACATTACTAATTTGATATGAAGGATGTTGAGATAGAGAATAAGCATTTTAATCAAAAGAGTCATGATATATACCAAATGATGGTGATTAGGCACCTATGTTTTTTATAACTAGAAGCTTTGATTCAGAGTCACCATTGATGTTAACTTGCTTGCTTCTAAAAGATGATGAGAGAAAAGACATGACAACAATATTTCCACTCTTTTGGACTTTTGTCTCACTAGACATGCCAATTTTATTACCAACTAAAATTTCAGCCTAGCTAAGAAAGGTATTATTCAAGCCCTCTTTCTCAAAATCTAGTCCAACATGGGAACAACCTTAGGCTATGGGTCACCTATAATGTGCATGAACCTATAGAGTAGGCTAGCTTCCTCTTTGATGCTCACTTAAAACTATTGCTTCATAAGGAAAATGGTTAAAAAGATAAAAGTGATCCTAAGAAAGTTAATTAGGTGATGCACCAAATAAAAATGGGGAACTCCCATAAGCTTGAACCCACACTAGATCTACAGAGGATAAAACTAGCTCACATAATCTCAAGATCAAGCTGATTGCATAAATGTTTCATAAAAGAGGTTCAGGCATCAATGAATGCAAACAAAGAGGAGTTCTAAGACTCACTAAAATCTCATGTTAATATCAAAAATAAGGCTAATTTAGACCTACAAATAACATTAAAAACTCCCTAAACAAGGTCAAAAAAAAGGACCATGTATGAGGAAGATTCGCCTTCACATAATACCATAGTTCATAACTTAACAAACATAAATTCAAAGTAAAAGATAGGTGAATAAACTATTATGTTGCGTCAATAGGTATTTATTACAAATTATTGATAGGGTCAATCCTAATCAGGATGAAAATATTTTTCAATACCTCATAGAGTGTCCCTACTCCTCAAAATCAAGAGTCCTTGTGAGAATTCTAGAGAGAGAGAGAGATTTACAATAGAAAGAATGGGTAACATAGAAAAGGGGAAGAGAGAGATAAGGGGGTGCACATTTTCTATGATCATTAAATGAGATGCCACATTTCATTCCAATCAAGACTAATCCATCATCAATTAGTTATCATACATTTACTCCAGTAGTCTTTAAGTTATTCACATTGGCTGAGAGATCCACTAGAAGATAAGTGTTTATTTTTCATGAAGAGTCATGATTCTTTCAAGGATAAAATATCTCCAAGGGATCTAATCAGCATTGAATATTATAACTACCTCTTTAACTGTGATATCCTCCTTTGATTTTATTTTTCATGCCACCCTCCACTTGTCATATTCCACTTAGTTTCATTATGAGGACAAAAATCCTCATATTCATGGGTCTGATAGAGCCATGCCTAATTCTACTTGAGTAGTGATTTGTACCTACTTGTCAAGGATGTGTCTATTTTGGAAGATAATACACTCTTCCATATCTTGTTTATATCTATACCTAATCCAACCCAGACATATATTAACTATAGATTGAAAACCAATCTAAATTATTGGTTTTCATATAGTTATTATATTGATGAAAAATTATAGGCTATGTATCCTAGCTCTTGGACAATATTTAGGTTTAAATAAACCTATTCTACATTTGAACCTTGTGAAAATTAGGAGCTCTATGTATGCATAAGTCTCATTTTGATAACCAATCATCAACCTTTGATCTATATATTAGGTCTAAAAGACCTATTTTATCTATGTGACCTTGCCTATGAAGTTTTGGATGTTGGAAGTTAACAAAGCTCACTATAAATCCATTTCAATCTCCCAATCTTATATATATCTACACACATGCAAATAATGAATGCATCAAAAGTGAAAGGGAGAAAAATTGGGTTGGGGAAAGAATGATCACATGATCTATAACCTCTTATGTCCTGATCACTACCTACATTAACCCTCAAGCTAGGGTCTTAGATCAAATGTAGTTATCCCTAGGTAACATGCATAATCAATGAACATGGTAGATGCAAAGATGAATTTTGCATGGGCACTTCCTTGATCAAGCATGCAAGTCTATGGGTGATGTGGAATGTTGAGCTATGCTATTGACTAATTTTTATTATCTAATGTGTTAAAGTAGTAAGTGTTAGATATAAAGTGAATTGTGTATTCCTTTATATAAGAGACTCTTTATTTCAAATTTGGGAGCTTTATATGCATTTGTCTGACATTGAAAAACTTTAAAATGAAGCTAAAAAAGGGGTTGGGACTCATTAAGCGATGGAAACTAACCATTGGAGCTTAAAATGGCCTTGGATAGGAGCACTAAAAATGGGCACCTTAGGTTCCAACACTGTAGTCCAATCCCAATACTCCTATCCTACAAGCTTGAGACCCGAGGGGATGGAATTAGCATGCGAAATATAACCTATTTTAGGTGGAATGAGTTTTTGGAAGTCTATAGATGACTATGAATAAGAAAAAAGGTGACTCAAGCATGAAACAAGACCAGGATGAGTAAAATAAAAGACATGGTTAATGTGAACAAGGCTCAGATTCTCCTATGAAAGTACTATGAAAAGACATGATATGTGTGGTTGCTTGACCAATTTAAGGTGTATATATTTTTCCCCATTTTATTCTAGTGATGTAATGAAATTTAATTACTAGAGTAGAAGAAAGAAAAGATAATGCATACCTGAACCTACCTACGTGGAGATGAATGTGATACAAAAGGGTCCAAATTACTTCATAGCTAGGGAAGTAGATGGAGAACCAAATAGTGCCTAGAAAAAGAAAGAATCCCTAAAATGGATGCCCCTTGTACTAAAACTAGAAGGGGAATATATATAACATTGATAAGGAGGGAAATGCTTACCCCTTATGATAAATATAAATGGAATGAGAAATACTCAGAGGCCCAAAACCAATATATACCCTCTATCCCACATAAACTCATGTAATATGGAATGTGTATGTAGAATTTGTATGTTGTATAGAGAAAAATATTTCATGCCCTCACTCTAAATATCTAAACTAGAACTAAGAAATGCTTGAAGGTGAAAATAATTTTTATCCTCTATCTCACATAAACTCATGTAGTTTGGGTCTAGGTAATGCTATGGACCAACTGCTATAAATGATCATATGGTCCAACCTAGTGACACCTGCATATAGCTAGGTGTAATATGAAAATCTAGTAAATGTGTAAGAAGATAATGGCATGTCTTGTCATTCTAATATGTATAATCCTAGATGATGAAGAACATGAACATCTATTCCATACCCCCAAATTTGGTATGTAAGTGATGCGTATGTATAATTTGGTAATATTTATAACCACATGTGATATGACCTATCATGCCATGCCCTATGTGCAAAAATAGAGATCAAAACATTGTGCTCTATATTGTACCTATAATCTATTATCTTTTCCTATAATTATCTCATGCTATATAAAGTTGTATGTGTGAGACATGTAATGTACATGTTCCCAAATTTGGTATTTGAGTCTGATTTTATATCAAAGTCATTGTGAATCAATGTAATCTAAACCATTGTATCTAAAATATTTTGTGTATCTATAAGCTAAAATCACTATGGATCTATATGATCTAAACCATTGTATCTATAAACTATCCCCCTAAATGTCTTGGGTAAAGTTGAGTGACCCATGTAATTTAAATCACTATTTATTTTAATAGATCTAAATTGAATCTGATAATATGAATACTAGAGGTGTAAGAACCATGTTGAGTGACCCATGTAGTCTAAATCATTATATATTTTAATCGATCTGAGCTAAATCTGATAATCTGAATATTGGAGGTGTAATAACCATGTGCATCTACCTATGAGAGCAGATGGGTATGTTGGGGAAGTGTAGGAATAACAATAGTAGGAATGATGTCCCCCTTTTAGGGATAGGGATGAGATCTCATAATAGAGGAATTTGAGCCAAAAGTGATGACTAGTGGCATAAGAATAGATGCAAGGTTGAAATAGTTTGAATTTATTGATCATTTGTTTGATTGATTAGACTAAGTTTTTTGAAATTTGAATGAGTTTTTGACTGGTTAAGACCAAGTTATATGTCTGGATATAAAAAAATGTATAAAATTGTGTGTTCCATAATAGACAAATGATGTAATAAGATAGTAAGGCTTGTGTGATGTTAAAGGTATCATTGTCACAATTTTGTGAAACAAAATGGTTTGTAAAATGGAGCTATGGGGTTTTAGTTATGGGAAAAATAGTATTTTTCTTTATATGAAAAAGTTTGATTGATATAGGAAAGTTGGAATGATTCTTGATTCATTTCTGCATTAACTAGGTTGAGAATTTGAGATTTGGATTTAGAGATACACCAAGGAGATGAGCACCTGTCGTAACCCATTTTGATTAGTTTGTAGCCCAGGTTGAGGCTGATGGGGAGGTTACCCTTGTAAGTAATTGAAACATGTGATTTTTTCCTATTTGTAAGCCTATTTTGATGTTTTTGATTTGTTTGAAGCATCTTAGGAAACTTTTGACTAGTTCTAGTGCTCCTGACTGGGAGTCAACATTCTTGTATGGGAGTTAGCATTGTTGTCCAGGTTTTGGTGTTATTATCCAATGTTGGTGTCCTTTATGTAGTGTTGTTACCTATTGGAGCTAGATTTTGGAGTTTTTAAGTTTTTTTTATTATATATCTTAATTTTTTTACTTGTCATGATTAATTAACATATATGTTATTTTTTGGTGTATTTTTAGGGTGAGGTATGGATGAGGAAGTTATATAGAGGCCAGGTGATGGAGACATTAAGATTGTTACCTTTGTCAACTGATGAGAGAAATGTGATGGATAGGGTATGGTTGGGTCATGTGTGTGACCTAGGCACTATTCATTGGGATAGGCATCTAATTAAAACCTTATGTGAGAGGTGGAATATAGACACATATACTTTCTAGCTTCCTACTAGAGAGATTATGATTACTTTAGAGGATGTGTACCATATTTTGCATTGTTAGTTAGTGGATGATATGTGACTTTTCAAGATGACATGGGTAATGATGTTATTGATCATCCATCTTTGTATTTTTTTGGTGTGCATTCAAGCATACATCAAAGAGGCAGTGATAGCAATGTATTATTATCAATTATTGTGTAGTCAAGCGTTCTACATCCATGAAAGTGATTAGCCATGTTGTTGGCTTCATTTATTTCTATGGATGGGAGTGGGGTGTCAATTTCATATAAGATGCATAAAATCATGCACATTATAGAGGTGTATTGTATTGTGTTCTTATGGGATATGACTATGCTTGCCCACTTATACAAGGATCTTTACAATTTTACTTAGGAGGCATTCAGTGGTGGTGTGAGTGCAGCTACTTTATTGCATTGTTGGGCTTATTATCACATAGTGGTTGTGTGGCTAATAAGACTACCAAGGGAGATGTGGGCACCTATATAACCACTTGGAGAGTGGTGGGTGAGTAAATTGGCTATCTAGTCTCCTAAGATAGGTTACTATAGATGAGTTTTAGATAGATTGATGGCTTGGGATATCATATGAAGACTATATAGAGGATTTCATGGGTGGACTGAGGATGGAGTGTAGTTATGGTATATGAGAGTCATTTGTTGGTTACATGACCACTAGTCTAGATATTACGAGTGATTTTATTATGAGCACATCACTTGATAGTTTTGGGTACCACAGGATGTGCCCCTAGTAGCATGGGTGTGGGTTAGGAATGCATATACATCACTGAGGGCAGGAGCTAATGGGAGACCTACTGAGATTGAGTTACCACCATTTTATTTAGATGCATAAGATGTATCTATAGATATTATTAATGTATATGAATTTATATTCATAGATCGATATACCAAATGGTGGGTTAGGTATCAGTGGGATCCATTATATCCTATTGATGGAGGGGATGTTCCTAAGTATGAGGATCCTACTCCAATCTAGATGATGGGAGGTAAGAATTGATTATATTTGAATTGTGTACAAGTTTGTGATTATTTTAGCTTGTTTTTAAATGTATGTATAATTTAGTGTTGTAATTTTTCATGCAGGTGGAGTGGGAGGTGCTCAGGTTGAAACACTTGCTGGGGGAGGTGGAGATGATGAGTATTGGGAGACTATCATTAAGTATACACTTTTTTAGCTTACATGGCATGTACCTGATGATGTTATGGAGGATGGTTTGATAGAGTGAGTGATAACTATAGATTATTTTTATGCTCATTTTTTTGATAGGGTTGTTATAGTTATGGTTGTATATGTTAGGGTAGCAGGAGAGAGAGATAAGCTGGATAGGCATAAGATGCCTCCACCTGATTATAGATCAATTTGTCCATGGATTAATAATGAGTATATTGATCTTGAAAGGTGGTATGTGTACTTGTGTGAGGAGCATGGGTGGTTATTGGAGTGAGAGCTAGTGTAAGAGGCATTCAGGAGCTCAAGGAGGTGTGGGGTCATCAAGTGCTAGGTTAGACTCTGGGACTAGTACTGGAGGAGAGAGTGAGACTGAGAGTGAGGGCATGATGCCCATTCATGATTGATTATATATTGATATAATGTATATGTTTTTAAAACTTTGTTATATATATATATATATATATATATATATATATGGATACTAGATTGATTTTGATTCAGGCATATTGTGTTATGAATTATGGAATAGATTGGTATTGCAATTTGTTGATTTATAAATAGTTGACTTGGTATTAATTTTTAAGTTTGTATATTTTTGGTAAAATGGTACTTTGAATATGTGATTTGATTATTTGTTGATAAGTGTGATACTAGCTTTTGATTTGTAATCATATGTAAGCAAAAATTTATTGGTTTTATAATTGGTAAATTGTTTAGATAAACTAAGTTAGTTTAATGTTGGTAAAAATATGATTTAGTAAGATCTAGATTTTGATAGGTTGGTTTTAGTTATATATAGTTATTGATAATTACGAATGTTAGTTATTAGTATATGGGGATGTAAGATATCATGTTGTGCATATTATTTCCCCAAGAGTGGGTCAAGAATACAAAGGCTAGCTAGACCTTTGGTTCCATCATTTCCCTACTAAGTGAATGTATGTAACCATGCATGTAATAATCAATGTTTGGACTGTATGTCTAATCCCTATGAGTAGGTGGTTCAAGAATATAAAGGTTTGGCCTTTGGCTCCATCACTACCCTATTAATTAAATCTATGAACTGATACTAATATGAATATGTGTTAGATATCTATTTGAACCCTAATGGTCAATTAAAAAAATTCCCATACTACTCATGTTGTGTAGGAATATGCTTTGTATCTGATATTATCTATGGTACACTAACTATAGCTATGTGTGGAGACTCTACAAAATGTAACCTCACTAGATGTGCAACTCATTGAGATGGATAAGATAGAGTCTGAAATTCACTATGTAGGAATAAGACACTCATAAATCAGTATCTGGCCTTTCATTTTATGATTATATAGGAGCACTAAAATAAGACACTAGTGGTATTAGCACTATAGTCCACTTATATTTATATCATCCAAGAGGCTTGAGCTTTTTAGTATTTATTCACTTTATCTATGTGATCCTACCTATGAAGTTTTGGAGGTTGAAATTCAAAAAATCTCACTATAAATTTATTTCAATCTCAAAATCATACATCTATATATACACATGTAAATAATGAATGCATCAAAAGTGAAAGGGGAAAAAACTAAGTTGGGGTAAGAATGATCACATGATCTAGAACCCTTGTTTTCCTAATTTCTACCTATGTTAACCCTCAAGATAGGGTCTCAGATCAAATATAATTCTCCCTTAGGTAACATGCATAATCAACACACATGATAGATGCAAGGATCACATTCACCTAGGCCCTTCCTTGACCAAGCATGCAATTCTATGTGTGATGAAAAATGCTGAGTTATATTATTGATTGATTTTTATAATCTAATGTTCCAAAGGAGTAAGTGTTAGATATAAAATTCCTTGTGTAGTCCTTTATATAAGAGACTTATTATTTTGAATTTGAGAGCTTTATTTGCATTTGGTTGACATTGAGAAACGTAAGGATGAAGCTAAGAAAGGGGTTGGGACTTATTAAGTGAAGGAAACTAACCATTAGAGCTCAAAATGACTTTAGATAAGATCAATAGAAATGAGCACCCTAGGGACCAATGCTATAATCTAATTCCAATGCTCTTATCCTATAGGTTAGGGACCTAGGGAGATGGAAAATCATAGAAAACTTGACCTAGTTGAAGTGGAATGACTATTTGAAAGGCTTTGGATGATTTATAATAGGAAAAAGGGTGATTTAAGTAGGAAACAAGACCAAGATGACTAAAATAAAATACATGGCTAAATATTATTAAAGCTCATATTTTCCAATCAGAGTCTCCTATGAAAGGACTATGAAAAGACATGATATGTGGGTTTCTTGACCAATTTAGGGTGTATACATTATGACAATGACAAGAGTGAGTTGAATTGAGTTAATTTTGGAAACTATGGTAATTTTATTAGTATATTCAATGTCATGTACCTGATAAAAACCCTTTACTAACAAACATGCTTTGAACTTATCTATAAACCCATCTACTATAAATTTTTTTTGGTAGATCCACCTACATTGAACAAGTTTTCTTCCCTTAAGAAGAGGGACTAAATCCCAAATGTTGTTCGTTTTTAATAAACCATACTCTTCTTTCATAGTAGTATCCCACTCAAGAGTGTCTAATGCCTCATAAAATGGCTTTGGATCATAATTAGATGCAATGAAAACATGTGGGGCATTCTAGAATTATGAATAGGTTTATTTGGTATTTGATGGATCTCCAACCATTTGTCTAGCACTTTGCATTGTCTATCTATCCCAAATAGGATAAGTGATTAGAGTGTCAAGAATATATTCCTCATCCTTCAAATATATTCTAGGAGAATGAGGTGAATCCTCATCACTACTCTCATCATCAGAACTAGAAAAATAATCTAGATCATCAGGAAGATCTTAATGAATGACTCATGAGTGGTGGGATGGAGAAGATTATATCCCTTAACAACCTTAGGATATCTAATGAAGATGTAATACTGACTCTAAGGTTACATTACCCTATGTTTCTTCTTAGGAATTTTGTCCATAACAAGAGATCCAAACACTTGTAAGTGTTTCTCTATGGGTTTTTAACCACTCTAAACTTTAAAAGGTTTGACTCTATATACACATAATATTTTCAAACTTTATCAATTACTGATACTTTATATCTTGTATAAACCCATTGAGTATCAATTTAGCTAAGTGCATGCCCTAAGGGGTGCACCAAGAAAGGGGTGGGCAAACCATTGGTGCTTTGTAGGATTGTTGTCCATTGTTCCACTTGTTATCTACACACTTGTCTCTTAAAAACATTACCCTAAACTTTGCCTCCTATTTTTCACCCTTCTCTAGTCATTTACCACCTTCATTAGCCCTTTCCCTAATATAAACCCTTTTTTGACATTTTACATGTCATATTCTACCACATCAACCTTGTATTCTTATTGACAAATCTTATTAGGGACAAGGTCAGCCTATGGTGGACCTAGTCCATGACCTAGTTTATTTTTGTCAATTATGATACTAGGTCAATCAGGTCAACCTTGTTAGCCTAAACTTTAGGAAGGGTTTAGGTTCATATCTGCCTATATAAACACATTCATTTTTCCATTCTTAGAGAGACAACAAGAGCTAATTATTCATTTAGGCTTCTTTACAATCTACTCTTCTTCCATTCTACTTGAGGATTCTTAACTTAGGGTTTCTACTTGGGGAAGAATCTTGTCTTATGTAAAAGTCATAGATACTTTGAAATTTCATAGTGATCCTTAAAAACCATAAAAACCTCATATAAATCACCTTTTTCCAAGGGAGATATTGAGTCTCAATGGGTTCAACTTCAAGGTAAGTATCTATAACTTTGTTCCTCTCTTTAGTAGATAGAAGTAGAATCAATAATGGCTTTTGAATATATTACTCTCTCCATGTATTAGGGTTTTAACTATATATATATATATATATATTAAATAGGATTCCCTTATTCATGTTTAATTTTAAGTTAACTAACCCCCATTTTGTGCCATAATATTTGGTGAGCACTAGATTAGACTTTAATTGTTATTAGTTTAGTGAATATGAAAACATAGGACCTAGATAGGGTTACTTCATAGTTTTCATTGACTAGAGGCTTTAAAAACCTCCCTATTGATATTATATATGGTAATAGATCCCTTGGAAAGGTTTAGTAGATCCATATTATTTATGACATCGATTATCTAATGTATCCCCAATCAGAAGTGTAAGTAGGATTTATCTTCTCTGAGCTAAGATTGATTTATTGATCTGCTACATTTCTCATTACATACATTCTAGTGAACCTGATGTGAATCTAACCCTTGAATGTTTTCATTCACACTTTTATTTATGTCATCTTATTAATATTTTATATTTGTGATAATGTACCAAATTAGTCGATATAGTTCTAACTTTTTGAACATAGATTTAACACATAGTCACATCGTAATGACTCTATTATTTTTGTGTAGGTCTTCATCAGATATAGGTTACTAGATTGAATAGGTAAATAGAATACTCTAATTTAGTCCAAATAAGAATATAAGTTTGAATAAGTTGACTCTATCATCTTATTCACTCAACATCCATATCAATAAAGTAGGTCAAATAGGTTAGCTTAATCTTTCATTTAGTATCTAGATCAATAACTAGGTTGAACATGTTGACTTAGTCTCTCAATCAACATTCAAATCAAAAAACTAGGTTGAACAGGTCAACTTAGTCATCTTATCTTTCTTTAGCACATAAATTTTTGTAGAACTAGGTTAAACCAGTGTATTTAGTCTATAAATTTGAAATCAGCATTCAAGGCACTTTAGTATGAAATTTACAATCCTAATCATCTTCTAATCCACCAAGGTTCCTCTCTTTCTCTCTCAGTCATTTTGGCACTTCATTTTAGTTATATTTTGTACAAGTTAGTAGTCTTTAAAACTATAACTCTATAGTAAACTAAGTTGACCTAGTTGACTTAGTTTTATAGCTTGTCTTCTATCTAAAACACTAATTCAGCTTGTTTGACTATGTTCTTAAAGACTCTTGATTCTATAGAATAATAGCGACCCAATTGACTCTATTATATACTATTTTCATATAGTGTTGTTTAAACTAACTATACCATTCTAAAGTTGGGAATTAATAACTATTTATTATTAATTAATTCACATTTTCATTTTTAGCTATTTGCATGCTTAGAGTAGCTCACATAGCCTAATTAGGTCATTTAATATTACCATTTAGTTACACTATTTTTCTCTTTTTTCACACACTACCAAATCATACAATATTAAAAATTCATTTAACATTTGTCTTCCCATGTCCTACCTAATTAAATTTCATCACCAAGGGAGAAACCAACTTGGTTTTCTGGCCAAGTATAAATACATGGTTAGTGGTATATTTTAGCAAAGCACCTATCACCCTTATCTCTATGGGATTATGAATTGAGGGGGTAGGCCCCAATACTAAGCCAATACCATTATCAACATAGATCCCTTTTAGCCTCAAACATCCTAAAACCATCTATAGATTTCTTTCTAGTTCCCTATTTTTTGTCAATTCCCATATCACACTTAAAACAACACTTTATAATAATCTAATGACACATAAGATGACCTCTTATTTAGGAATTTAATTTTAAATTGATACATTCTCTTTGATCATTGTGTGTTGTATTGTAAAAATTTGCATTGGCCAACATTAGTGCAAGGTTTTATGTTATATGCCCTAATTGGATCATTCACATTAATCCAATTACTTGTGTGTTTTCTTCTATTTATTTCATCAATTATATTACAAAATTTTACACTATTTCAAAACACTATCATTCTAATCAATATAGTCTCTTACAAACTCTATCTTTCCTCCTACCAATAATACATAGTCAACCAACATGATTGTGTATCTTATCTATCTCTTCTAATTTTTGTATATTAGTACACTAGTCAACTCTATACTCTTTTGCCTTTTGTTTAGTAGTACACAGTTGACCCAATTGAATCTATACTCTTCTTAGCCTCTTTTTATTAGTACTATATCAACCCAGTTGACCTTGTATCTAATTGTTTCCCTTGCTCTTCTATCTAGCCAACTTAGTTTTTTATATGGCCAACTGAGTTCTCTATCTATCTTAGTTATTTTTCTCTCATTATTATTTTTATCATCATTTTCCTTTTATCAAATATCATTAAATACCCTATCAGAATCTTCTTAGACAACCTGAATCCATTTAGACACTATAAGGGGTGTTCTTTTCTTCCTCTTTTTAGATTTTGGGAGAGCTTTTAAATACCATCCACATATTACTTTCACCTTTGGGGAATATTATGATGCCCACCCACATATCATTTCAGACTTTGCAACATCTTTTGATGCCCACCCCTACATCTAATTACCCATTGGGGCATCTTGTGATGCCCACTCTTATTCTCCATTACATGATACGAAACTATTTCAACTTCAAGAAACCTTCTGAGACACAAACTTGTCTCTCACATGCTCATCCTAGGTATATACATTAACCTAGATCCTTCCCTTATTTTCATACTTTATATATGTTATCTATCTAACACTTTTTGTAGGATACTTACATGTTTCTCACTCTCTATAGTAGTTCTCTATTTTCACAATCCTTAGTCATTCCTTTTGGTCATTTGGTTCCCCTTTCTTCTCATGAGTTACAATTGTAAAATTATGGATAGGACCCAATCTTCCTCATGCTTTCTTTCTCTTTTTTTTATAATTATTACACATATTTTGTCATCCCTTGGGTTTCTCTTTTGTGAGTTATAGTTTAAGACCATGGATAAGACCTGGCCTTCCTCACAAATACCATATCTATCTTCTTTACTTTTTACATGCTTTATGTACCCTCGTGGGTTTCTATTTTATGAGTTGTAGTGTAAGACCATGGATAGGACCTAGTATCCTCATTAAATCATCATCTTTCCATTATTATTCCCTATCTTGAATATGTTTTGCAATAGTTACAAGTTTTTGATCTTTTGTTATCAACTTTAGATTTTACTTCTTTTATAGATAAAATGTTCATATAAAATTGTGTTAGCATGTTTTCCTACACTTACCTCATTCTTATGATAAGGAATCATGCTTAACTATCATTATATCCCTTTTTCACCCTTTGTCACATTTTTTTCAATTTGAAGTAATTAAAATTATTTCCTATTTCATTCCTCTTGATTTCCTTTCCTTTCATTCCACATTGGATAAAAGAAGTCAAATTAACAATTGTTACTATTTTTACATTAATGTTTGATTGACATCATTTTTGACATGTATCCTTGATTTTACATGGTGAGTTTTCCATTCTTAATTAAGGTTTACTTGTTTGATTCTTTTGGTCTTTAGTAGCCTTAGCTTTTCAATTACCTAATTTACTCTAAGTTTTGACTTGGTCATTTTTTCTAACATAGCACTTGTCACCCCAGCTTGCCAAATTTCTAAGTACATCTCGACCACATAGCACTAGTTGTCTTGGATTTCCTACATTTGTTTGTTTTTTTCTCTTTAGTTTTGTATCTTTGGGTTTGTCAAAAATAGTCTCTATGCCCACCATGATCAAAACTACAAACATAGTAGACAACCATCTAGTGATAAAGGTAAGTCAAGGTATACATACATTTAATTTTTCATTTATTTCCATTTTAGTCATTTACTTTAAATTATTTTATGATTTAAAATACTACAACTTTTTTTAGCTTTAGCATTATGTATTATTACATTATTTCTTGATGCACCATCCCCTATTGCACTTTCATGACACATGATGAGATTTGAGTGGGGCATATGTATACACATAATATTTCCAAACATTATCAATAAATGATACTTTATATCTTGTAAGAAACCATTGAATCTAAATCTCTCTAAGTGCACACCCTAAGGGTGCATCAGGAAAGGGGTGGGTAAACCATTGGTGCTTCCCAAGATAATTTTCCCTTTTTTCTACTTATTATCTACACACTTATCTCCTAAAAATATTCTCCTAAGCTTTGCCTCATATTTTACACCTTCTAGTCTTTTACCACCTTCATTATCCCTTTCCTTAACTTAAACCCCTTTTTGATACTTTATATGACATGGTCAGCCATATAGACCTTGTATTTTTATTTATGACCTAGTTTATTTTTATCAATTACAATACTAGGTCAAAGGTCAACCTTGTAGGCCTAAACTTTTAGAATGGTTTAGGGTCAGATCCGCCTATATAAAATAATTCATTTTGTCATTATTAGAGAGATAGTAAGAGTTAATTATTCATTTTCACTTATTTACAATCTACTCTTCTACCATTATACTTGAGGAGTCTTAGCTTAAGGTTTCTACTTGGGGAATAATATTATTTTGTGGAAAAGTTTTGGATGCTTTGGCATTTATTAGTGATCCTTAAAAACCACAACCTCTTGTGAAGAACCTTTGGCCAAGGAAGAGATTGAGTTTTGACAAGTTCATCTTCAAGGTAAGTATCTCTAACACTACTCCTCTCTTTAATATATGAAATTAGCATAAGTAAGGGATTTTGAATATATTGCTCTCTCCATGCATTAGGGTTTTACCTATACATAGCTTAAATATGATTCTCTTATGCATGTTTAGTTTTATTTTTAGTAACCCCTATTTTGTGCCACAATCTTTCATGACCACTAGATTAGACTTTACTTTACTTGTTATTAGTTTAGTGAATATGAAAATATAGGACATAGTTAGGGTTAGTGCATAGTTTTGTTTGATTGGAGGCTTTATAACCCTCCCTAGTGATATTATTTATGGTAAGATATCCCTTATCTAGGTATAGAAGATCCATATTTGTAATGACCTTGATTATCTAATGTATCTCCAATTAGAAGTGTAAGTAAGATTTATCTTCTCTGTGATAGGATTGATTTATAGATATGTTGCATTTCCCATTGCATACAGACTCCATTCAATGATTTATGAGGAACTTGGTTCTAGATATAACATGCATAGTTGATGGCCTCAGCCTAATACTAAGGTGAAATAGACTTGGATTGTAGCATACAATTGTCCACTTCTTTTAAGGACTTATTCATATGCTCTGAAATACCATTTTGATGAGGATTATAAAGAATTGTGCATTATAGATCAATCCCCTTTGATCTAAAAAAATTATAAAAATCATTACTAACATACTCACCACCATTATTGATGTGAAAAATCTTGATGTATTTAATTGAATATTTTTATATAAGCACCTTGAAGTCCTTAAAATGATTAAACACCTCTGATTTATGCTTAATAAAATACACCCAAGTATGCCTCAAAAAGTCATCAATGAAAGTAAACATGTACTTTGTCTTGTTAAATGAAGGTTTTGTAAATGGACCAGTAATGTCACTATGGATAATCTCTAATATTTTTTCAATTCTCCATGATTTTCCCTTCTTATACTTCTCCTAGAGATGCTTACCAAGTATGAAACATTGGAAAACTATGTTACAAAAATTGACTCATGGTAACCCTAAAACCATGTCATGATGACTTATTTGATTTAGGTAGTGATAATTGAGATAGATAAATCACTCATACCATTATTTAATCACCCCATCAAAATGAGTGAGTAGTTTAATAGAGGGTTAATCAAGAAAAAAATGTGAGAAATCATGTAATTATGACTAGTGATCTGATTGCCAAAATGCAATAGTAGATTCATTTTCTACTTCCCTAATAACCACTGAATTGAGTATGAACTCAACTTTTTTACCTGAATAGATGTGAGTGATCTAATCAATAGATATGAGATTAGTGGATAAAAATTGAATACATAGAACATCATGAAATGTCCCATCATTCACTTTAACATATCTATTCCCACTAACCTTAGTGGAAATATCATCACCCAACAAGATGGAAGGCATAGTCCAAGGATTTAATGATGATAATGTGTCATATGATAAAGCTATGTGGTGTGATGCATGAGAACAAACAATCCATGTAGAAGGCTAGATACAACTAAAATACGTTTTTTCCCTTATCTTTGCCCTTATACTATCTTTTTCCTTAGAATAATCTTATGCTAATGAAATCTGATTTGAAGACAAGGGTACATTGATGTTTTGGTTCTCGATCATCTTAGTCAATTGGTCAAATTGTTTCTTCATGAATTTAGATTCATCATGTATAGATTTATTGAAATAGCCACATGTGAGTCACTATTTTTTGGGTTTATTATCTAAAAATGATGACTCTTTTGATATTTTAGACTTAACATCAACTTTTTTATCCTTTCTTTGTTCTGGGCCCTTCTTATTCTATTTATTCTCTTTACTAGCAAAAGCCTTCTATTTTTCATAACTCACAATCAAGGCATATGATTTATATGACTTTAGTGTACCTATTTGAATGAATTTGTCTTGATCCTAAGTTAAGTTAGTGTTATTGATTAAAATTGAACCCTAGCTAAGAAGGGGATTATTCAGGTCCTCTTGCTCAAAATTTAGTCCAACATGGGATCAACATCAAGCTATGGGTCACCTATAGTGGGGTTGAACCTCTAGAGTAGGTTGGCTTCCTCTTTGATGCTCACCTAAAACTAACGCTTCATAGGGAAAAGGGTTATAAAGAGAAAAGGGCTCCTAATAAAGTTAACTATGTGATACACCAAATAAAAATGGGGAACTCCCATAATCTTGAACTCACACTAGATCTGAAGAGGATAATACTAGCTCAGACAATCTCAAGATCAAGTTGACTACATCAATTTTTCATGGAAAAGGTTTAGGATGTAATGAATGTAAACAAATAAGAGTTATAAGACTCACTACAAGCTCATGTTAATGATATAAAAAACACTAATCTAGACCTAAAAATATCATTGAAAACTCCCTAAATAAGGTCAGAAAGAAGGACCATGGATGAGGAATATTCTCCTTCACACAATGCCATAGTACAAAACTCACCAGACACATATTCAAGGCAAAAGATAGGTAAATAAATTCCAATATTGCATCAAGAGGTAGTTCTTACAAAGGTTTGATAGGATCAAGCCTAATCAAGATGAGCATATTTTTCAATATCTCATAGAGTGTCCTTACTCCTAAAAATCAAGAGTCCTTATGAGAATCCTAGAGAGAAATAGCTTTACAATGGAAATAATGGGTAATATAGAGAAGGAGAAGAGAGAGAGAAGGGGGAGAATGTTGTCCATGATCATTAAATGAGATGTCACTTTTAGTTCCAATCAAGACTAATTTATTATCAATCAATTATCTTGCATTTTCTCTAGTAGTCTTGAAGTTATTCTCATTGTCTATGAGATCCATTAGAAGATAAGTGCTTGTTTTGCATGATGAGTCATGATTTTTTCAAGGAGAAAATATCTCTAAGGGCTCTGATTGGCAATGAATATTCTAACTACCTCTCCAACCACCAGATCCTCATTTGATTTAATTTTGTATACCACCCTCCACTTGTTATCTTTTACTTGGTCTCATTATGAGGAAAAAAATCCTCATGTTCATGGGTCTAATATAACCATTCCCAATTCTACTTGAGTAGTGTTTTGTACCTAATTCTACTTTGTTAAGCTTTATTGCATGACCTAAAACTTAGCACATATCAACTTGGTACAAATATGAATATACCTGTGTCATCATTTTATCTTGAGGCTACTACATGTTTGAAATATATTATCATTAAACTACCCACTTAGCTCTATTTAATCTCCTTTGCAAATTATCTAAGTATGGAAATTTAGAAAATTTTATCTGAGAGGCCAAATTTGGACCTCAATAACTTTTGTTGTGATTAGATGCATGTCCTAAAATTTAAAACGTAGTAACTTAGGACTAATGTGATCAAAACCATATGACCAATTCTCCCTAACCCATCCACACATGGTAATGATAATGTCAGCAAACTCCCTACTCAAAATTTATACCACTAGACCCAAAATGTCTAGATGAACACAATGAAGAACTAGATGAATACCATGCACTTCCACACTCATTCCAAGAACTATTGACACCCCATAGGGTCTTTGCAACTTTGGACCTATCTTTTAGAAATTATAAATTTACACTTTAATTTAACTTAAAGTGTTTCAAAATATTTTCAAGTTGCATGATCCTTTTGGTCCACTCATTCCATCTAGAACTTTGTTCAAGCTCTTTGTCATTTGACCAATCAAGAACTCTACTTCTTTCTCTAAATCAAGACCTCTAGAGACTGCACCTTATCCAAGTTATTTTTTATGTGGTCATAAAATGGTAAACATTTTTGGAAACTCATAGGGATGCATGCCTACTATGCTTGAGAATCTAAACTAATTTACCTTATCTAGCCCATTGGGCATGTAGTCCCTTGCCTTTGCAACTGAGCTGATCTGAAATTGGATATAAGGCTGACCCTTTATGGATAAGCCCTCTTGAAGAAAAAGGATAAAAATAACAACCACAATAAAGTTCCTAAGGCATTTATAGAAGGGAAACACAGGAAAAAAAAAAAAGGAAACTAACCTAAAACAAAGCAAGGATAACTAGTCTATTAAACAAATATTCACAATGGTACTTGGAGAAAAGCATGAAACTACCTATCCTAGACTAAAAAAATAGAAAATAACATATACAAAACCACTAACTAGTTACACAAAATAGCTACCCTTACTCACTAATCTAATAAACTTTAAAATATTGAGGGCATCCACCCAAATATGGAGGAGTGGATAATGAACATATTAATAATACACATCTCCCAAAAAAAGAACAAAAATAAACTTACCCACCTAATCTAATTGATTAGACATAAAAGCACCTTGGAATGGATAAGAAATATAATCTTACTCTTCTTAATGCTCAAATTTATCCTCTAAATTAATCACAACCTACGATGGCTCCTCCTTGTTATCTTCTAACTGAGCTAGGTACCTAATAAGACATCCTCTTGTCAACACAAATATTGAGCAGGCATATTTTACCTTGCTATTACACTTTATTACTCCATCGTTATGCTCTTTAGGAACAATTATATTAGAGTCTTCTTAAATTAAATGCTCATATTAAGATCTTTGGTCATCTTCCAGGTTTTCCTCTAACACACAAAGTGGTGGTTCTAGAAACAACATTTCTTGTGTACTCGAGATGTCCTCTTCATCAACCTCACTCAAGTTTTCATCTTATTCCTCAACTACATATGAGGGTTGGTTTGACCATCGAAGGTCCAAAAAGACACATTTCTCTTACTCAAGGTTTGATTTCCCTTCCTCTAGCTCCAATTCATTGGGGCTACCTTCTTTTGATAAATCATCCTGAAGTAAACCATCCTCTAGTTCTTGGTCCTGATCCCCTTCTTGATATATGTAGAATGGACCTTTAGTAGTCCATTCAAGTTCTACTCCATTTTTAACTTGATGATTGTCCTCATTAGGAAATAGGTCATTAGTGTCAAATACATGCCAAGAAGGTCAGTCTAAACCTAATTCTTCCCCTCCTAAATGAAGTAGGTTGCTTAATATGATCTTCTCATCATAATCACTTGTATTGTCTTCTTCAATTTCACCTATGACTGCAAGTTCATCCTCTATCCTTTTTAGAAGAGGTTCCTTCTCTAAGAAGGAGATGATGGGAGGGTGAAGAAGATCACCTGGGTTACATCTTATAAAATTATCCTTCCATCTAAGGACTTTGAATGGTCTGTTTGGTGGTTCTTGAACGAGTGTCTCATTTTTCTGTATGCCTTTCTTGACTGATTCCCATGAGGGGAATGCATAATAAATAGCCACCTTTTCTTTATTTTGACTCTCTTTCTCTTTCTTCATATTCATCTCTAATTCTTTGATTTTTCTATCTCTATTCTCTTTAAAAATCTTCACTTTAAGTTGGTTAGTGGCCTCATGAAGATCAAGAACACAAGAGGGCTAGTATGATATACAAGAGGATTCTTGAGGAAGATAAGTGTGATATTGGATATCATCAATAGGCTATTCCATAATAGTATCCTTTTCTATTTGAAGGCTTTCTTGGATTGAATTCTAAGAAGGGGAATTTTGAGGAATACATAAAGAACTTGGAACATAAAAGGGGTCATTTGGAGTAGTTCTTTGGGGGAGGATGGGTGGCATATATGAGGGATGAGGTGGTGTATATGAAGACACATGAAATTGGTGGAATTATACCTCCTATCTTTCAAGGCCTATTAGCTTATCCTTAATTCTTTGAATGTAACCACTTACATCCATCATCTCACTTGAGAGGTTTTTCCAAATTTATACCTCAATAGTTGTCCATCATTCCTTCATCAGCCATAATACATATCTTATGCCATGAATAATATTACTAGGGATATCTTGACCATATCCCATTTATGTATTACGTTCTATCATGTACCTTTCATAGCTTGAGATAATTTGACTCCATCTTGAAATGTCTTAGTTTTGGGAAAATCTAGGGACACCTTGAGCTTGAGAAGGCTGATACAATGAATTTTGAGAACCACTTGAGGTGAAGCTATAAACATTACTAATCTGATATGAATGATGTTGAGGTAGAGAATAAGCATTTTGATCAAAAGAGTGATGATACATACTGAATGATGGTGATTAGGCACCTGGGTTCTTTACAACTAGAATATTTGATTCAGAGTCACCATTGATATTAACTTGCTTGTTTTTAAAAGATGATTATAGAAAATACATGCCAATAATATTTCCACTCTTTTGGAATTTTATCCCACAAGACATGTTAGTTTTGTTATCGACTAAAATTTCACCCTAGCTGAGAAAGGGATTATTCAGGCCCTCTTTCTCAAAATCTAGTCCTACATGGGAACAACCCTAGGCTATGGGTCACCTATAGTGGGGCTAAACATCCTGAGTAGGCTAGCTTCCTCTTTGATGCTCACCTAAAACTAATGCTAACTAATGCTTCATAATTAAAAGGGTTAAAAAGAGAAAAGGTATCCTAAGAAAGTTAACTAGGTGATGCCCCAAATAAAAATGGGGAACTCCCATAAGCTTGAACCCACACTAGATCTATAGAGGACAATACTAGCTCACATAATCTCAAGATCAAGATGATTGCATAAGTGTTTCATAGAAGAGGTTCAACAATCAATGAATGCAAATAAAGAGGAGTTCTAAGACTCACTAAAAGTTCATGTTAATAGCAAAAAGAACACTAATCTAGACCTACAAATAACATTGAAAAATCCCTAAACAAGGTCAAAAAAAGGATCATGGATGAAGAAGATTCTCCTTCACACAATACCATAGTTCACAACTCACCAAACATAGATTCAAGACAAAAGGTAGGTAAATAAAATCCTATATTTCATCAAAAGGTATTTATTACAAATGCTTGATAGGGTCAAGCCTAATCAAGATGAGAATAATTTTCAATATCTCATAGAGTGTCTTTACTCCTCAAAATCAAGAGTCCTTCTGAGAATTTGAGAGAGAGAGAGAGAGATTTACAATAGAAAGAATGGGTAATATAAAAAAATGGGAAGAGAGAGAGATAAGGGGGAGCACATTATCCATGATCATTAAATGATATGTCACTTTTCATTCCAATCAAGACTAATCCATCATCAATCAGTTATCCTACATTTCTCCAATAGTCTTCAAGTTATTCTTATTAGCTAAGAGATCCACTAGAAGATGAGTAATTGTTTTACATGATGAGTCATGATTATTTCAAGGAGAAATTATCTCCAATGGATCTAATTATCATTGAATATTCTAACTAACTCTCTAACCACTATATCTTCCTTTGATTTGATTTTGCATGCCACCCTCCACTTGTCATATTCCACTTGGTTTCATTATGAGGATAAAAATCCTCATGTTCATGGGTCTGATAGAGCCATGCCTAATTCTACTTGAGTAATGGTTTATACCTACTTTTCAAGGATGTGTCCATTTTGGAAGATAATACACTCTTCCATATCTTGTTTATATCTACACCTAATCCAACCTAGACATATATTAACTATAGATTGAAAACCAATCTAAATTATTAGTTTTCATATAGTTATTATATTGATGAAAAATTATAGGTTATATAGCCTGGCTCTTGGACTATATTTAGGTTTAAATAAACCTATTATGACTTTGAACCTTGTGAAAATTGGGAGCTCTATGTATCCACAAGTCTCATTTTGATAACCAATCATCAAACTTTGATCTACATATTAGGTCTAAAATACCTATTCTATCTCTGTGACTCTCTAATGTTGGAGCCCAATCCTTTAAATGTCTATTTGGTTCAACCTGAATTATGTCTGTACTCAGTTCCTTTATTTTTTACCTTGCCCAAGTTGAAGACTACCCTATTAACCTTCATCAAAATATCTTGGGATCAATCTTTTACTTATTGGGCACTGATCATGACTCAGCTTGTTTGACATTTTGACCCATCTCACTCCATTGATCTTGATATGTATGATTTATCAAGAGCCATCAATATTACCCTTGACTTTTCAACCTTAATTGAGTTAGTGCCATTTAGTAGTCCTATATTTACCTTCAATATTTGATGTTAGTCTATCTAATTTAAATTTTTACACCATGTGGTGGCTTCTTGAGCTCCTTGACCTTTTGACTCATCTCATTCTATCGATCTCCCTTGGTATGAATGAGTACCAATCATTTGATCTACTTTAGTTTGAAAATAAATGGTTATTTACCAGGCCTTAAAATTGACATCTATACAAATGTATATGACATCTTGTAGACCATCAAATTTAAGATCTAACGTATTTTTTTAATGGATTAAATTTGACATATGCACGAATGTATCCTATTATTTTATGAATTTTGAAGATTTATATCTTGAAACACAAAAATTATGGCTGGACCAAATTTGTTGGAGATGTTCCTAATATTAAAAGGACTGTGCCCACTTAATCCATCAGTTCTGAGAGATTTCTAAGTTCATTTATAAAATGTTCAAGTGATCTCAACTATGCAATTCTATATGATGCCCTGATGATAGTCTAGTTCATTTGGCTAAGTATGGAAAAACATTGTCAAACTACTTGGAATCTCAAATTTACACATGTATATCTTTTGTTATGCTTCATCACATGACCTAAAACTTAGTGCATATCAACTTGGTATAAAGCTAAACAGACCCATGTGATCATTTTATCTTGAGGCTACCACACATGTGAGATATATCATCATAAAATTTCCCACTCAACTCTATTTGAGCTCCTTTGCAAATTGGCTAAGTTGAAAACTTAGCAAATTTTGTTTGAGATGTTGAGTGTGGAGCCTTTTGTGGCTATCACATGACCATGATGGTACATTTTGGGGGCTTCGAGAGATACAAAGATGTGTGGATCACATTTTTCATTTACTCCACATGTGTGTGAATATTATTAAATGCTTATTTAATAATTTTCATGTTGACTTCCATGTTTATTGGAAGTGGGATTGATTTCCTCATTTTCTAGGGAATTAATTGTTTATTAAATTATTTCCATATGAGGATAATTATTAAATATTTTATATAATATTTATTATGATTTATTATGGAAGTGGGATTGATTTCCATATTAAAAAATTATTAAATGTTTCATTTAATAATTTATATGATGCATTATGGAAGTGGAGTTGGTTGTTATCACATCTACATTGGAAGTTGTGCCTTTTAAAGGAGTATGGCATGTTTCCACTTGATGGGGGCTTATGGATAAGCATTATTATGTGGAATGGTGTGTTTATTTATGGATAGAGCTTATTTTTATGGGGAATGGTGATTTTATCCTTAGAGAATGGATTTATTCATCATTTGTTATATATAAGGTGTGGTGTGACCTTTTAGAGGTGGTTGATGTTTTTTATTTATAGGTGTGGCTTTTGAGAGATAGAATCAAAGTGTGGGTGTTTTTAAAAGTGCAAGAATTTATTTACAGGGTATGGTATAGTAGTTTGTGAGATACATAAAAGTGTAGGTGTAGGTGAAAGTAAATATTTTTGTAAAACATTTTCTACAAGAGACTTTTTCTATCTCTATGAGAGTTCATTGTAATCGTGTTTCAGATTACTATTTAATTTGAGGACTTTCTTGGTGGATGTATCCCACATTGGGTGAACTATGGTATATTTTTGTTATGTGTTATTGTTGGTTTTTTAATTTTTTCCATTTAGCAAACATTAACTATGATTTGAGGAATTGATTATGTGATGCATTTGGTGCATAGTTAAATCTGATTTTACACTATTTTAAATTAAATATTTTATGGTGCATTAAATCTAGTTTGAATTCACTTAATTCCTAACAAATAGTATCAAAGTTTTGGTGGTATTTCAGCTGAAATGGTAAATCATAAGAAAGGTTATTAGCTTGAGTGGGAACTATGGGAGAAGAAATTAGATTCAGAGTTGAGAAGTTTAATGGTAAGAAATTTGGTTTATAGAAATGTAGATGGAAGATTATTTTTATTAGAAGGAACTTCAACTCCACTTGGAGGGGAAAGGTGGATAACTAATAACTATGAGTGATGCAAATTGGACATTGCATGATAGGAAGGCATTGGGAACCTTACGATTATGCCTTGCATATTATATTGCATTTAACATTGCAGATTAGATAACTATAAAGGATCTCATGGATAAACTTGGAAATTTGTATGAGAAACCCTTAGCTTCAAATAAAAAATTTATTATGAAAAGATTGTTTAACATGAAAATGTTTGAGAATGGTTTTATTATTAATCATTTAAATGATTTTAAAATGGTTTTAAGTATGTTCACTTCTATTGGAATTAAGTTTGATGATGAAGTTAGAGCTTTGTTGATTTTGTGTTCTTTGCCTGATAGTTGGGATAGTTTGGTTATGGTTTTGAGAAATGCAGTCCATGCCAAGCAAAGCTTGAATTCGATAATGTTTTAGGTGTTATTATTAGCAATAAAATGTGAAGGAAAAGCACTAGTGAATAATATGTAGGTAATGCTTTGTCTATTAATACTAGAGGGAGGCAAAAGGACAATAATAAATGTAACCATGGAAATTTAAAGGGTAGATCTACATCAAGATCTAAAGCCAAGATGATATGATGGCATTATGGGAAGAGTGGACAGTCAAAGAAGGAATATTGGTCACTTCAAGATAAGAAAGGCAATAAGGAGGAAATAAATGAGGTAAATGTGACATCAGATAAATCATGTCATGATGCCTTAATTCTTTTTATGGATATTTTTTTTGAGTCTTGGGTTTTAGATTCAGGGGTTTCTTTCCATACCACCCCACATAGGCATTATTTTACTGATTATGTTCAATAGAATTTAGGACATATTTATCTTGGTGATGATGAACCATGTGAGATAGTAGGGAAAGGTTGTGTTCAGGTGAAAATGTAGAATGGGAACACATGGATCCTTAAATATGTTAGACACATGTCTATGTTGAGATAGAATTTGGTTTCAGTGGGGCAATTGGGCAATGAGGGATGTTCGGTTATGTTTACTATAGATTCCTAGAAAGTTACCAAAGGTGCTCTTGTGATTTTGAGAGGTAATAAATTCTATAATTTATATTTAAATAGTAGTGTTGATTCTTGTGATTTAGTTGTTAGATTGAGATGCAACTATGTGGCACTATAGGCTCGATCATATGAGCCATAAGGGCATGGAGATGTTAAAAGATAAGTTATCTGGATTAAAAGACATAGATCTAGACTTCTATGAGAATTTTGTATATAGAAAATAGAAGTGATTTAAGTTCATGAAAGTTGGACCCATAAAGAAAGAGTACAAGTTAGAGTTGGTACATTAAGATGTATGGGGACCAGCTCAAGTATCTTTTATTGGTAGTTCTAGTTATTATGTCACTTTTATTGATGATGTAACTAGAAAAGTTTGTTTATAATGTATTAAAAGGAAATATGATGAATTTGACACTTTTAAGAAGTGAAAAGCCTTAGTTGAGAATGAAATAGGTCTCAAATTGAAATGTCTCAGATCAGATAATGGAGGTGAGTATTGTAGTAATACTTTCTTTGATTATTATTTTAATAATGGAATTTGTAGGCAAAGGATGGTTTCAAGAACTCCATAATAGAATGGGGTATCTAAAAGGATGAATAAAACAATAATGGAATGTGCTAGGAGCTTAAAATTACATGCAAGGTCACCTATATAGTTTTGGGTAGAAGCAGGTAGCATAGAAGTATATATGATTAACAGAGGACCTTCTATGCCTTTGGATGGAAGTATTCTTGAACAAGCTTGGTCTAGTAAGAATTTTTATTATTCTTTTATTAGAGTCTTTAGATGTGAAGCTTTTTCTCTCATCAAGAAAGAGGATAGGACCAAGTTAGAGGCTAAATCAAAGAAATGCACATTTTTTGGATATGGTGAGGATGACTTTGGTTTCTATTTATGGATCATTAAAGATAAGAAAATATTTTGATCTAGAGATGTAGTCTTTAATGAAAAATTCATGTATAAGGATCAGTTTCAGGAATAGGAATATAATAAAAAAGAGTACATATTATTGTATGACATTGTAGATGTCAAAGTATCTAATGAATCAATTCAAGAACTGATTCATAAATTGGCACTTATTTTCATACAAAAAGTTTACAATGGATCTTAATTTATTGTTAAATTTAATTATGAATTCAATAATGATTAATCAATAAAATTAATCAAAATGCAAAAAATAATGCACAAACAAAAATCAACTCATGACAAGTGCATTTCTACATTGCACAAGAGTTGATTACAGAGTTTGGTAATGCCTACATCTCTAGGTTCACTTATAGTATGAACCGATCCATTTCCATGAAAAGTGAGTACATGGACTTCCTTCATGATTTTTAAATGGATACTTTGAGACTTCTTATAATTTAGACAATAGATCTAAAATCTTGAAAGCTCTAAACCACAAAAAAGTCTTCCAATCCTCCGTTGACAATACAATCTTGCAATCCTATGGATTTTCTACCAAAAGTATCAAATATAGACTTCTAATATGGTCTTAACACTATTGAAATCATCATATAAATTTTAACACACTATTGAAATCATCTCAGAGTCTAGGATAAACCCCTAGTTTACACTGAGATGTGAAACCCTCTCCAAGTCTCTCAAAACTTGAGATCTCTACAAACTATTCTATTGAGGCTGATACACAGTCTGCCAAGGCTTCACTTTGTGGCACTAAAAATAAAATAAAAATATCTCATTTTAGACATTCCACTTATGGTTGGATTTGGCTTAGAGTATATAACATATCTCTAGTTTACTTTGAAGTCTAGAAATGCCTCCTGGTACCTCAAAATTGAAGAAACAAATAAGGTACTCTTTATCCTTGCATTGCCTTCACCGAATACCCTTTGATTCAAATACCAATTTGTGGTTTGATATAGCCATTAATATTTTTAGCCCAATCAGTTGAGCCTTATCATTTTACATGGGATAGGTCATGGTTTCAAATCCTATCACATAGACATCATTTTTAAGCTAAACATCATCCATATTAATCCCACAATTATGGGGTTTGGAGTTGGTTTAGTCTTTTAATAGTCTTTGGAAGACTATTTTAAAATGTCATTAGGAATTTATCACATATTTGGTGGGTGCCAACTTCACAAAGGCTTTAATAAGCCTTACCTTCCATATTAATCTTGTGGCTTAGGCCATGTCCTTCCACCACTTGCTATTTTAAATGCGTTTACATGAAAAATGTGAGGTGGGCTCGTGGTGACTTCATGGCATGTTGGAGGTTGGCTACAACCTTAGACAGTTAAATGTGTTGATTATTGGAAAACCCATGGTAACATAGTTAATAATAAGCTCAATCATGTTAAACATGACTCATTTATTGGCATCCAAGGTAGATTTAGACCTGGATCATGTTGGGAATTCTTTCAATCCAACTTAGGTTACCACCCCAACCTAGTCTTCCACCCCAACTCAGACTTCATTCTAACTCTACTCCTTCTCAACTCAAGCTTGAGTTGATATTGAACAATAAACAAAAATTTTGGCTTATAGAGAATAACGTGGTGGTAAGCCATGTGGTATTTTGAGGATCCACCACATGGACCATTCTCTACTTGTTACTTGTCATTGTCTAACTGGAGGTTTCAAAACTCCAACTATAGTCTTCTGTAGTAGTCCTTTTTGTCAATTACATTTTTGTCAAAGATGATTCACCTATCAAAGACAAATGATTAAAAACCCATTATTTTTTTACATGAACTAACTACCACATGTCACATTCTTACTAGTCCACATTTTTCCACATTATCCTACTGACCAATTTTGACCACAACTTCAACTTTATTTGACTAGTTTGATTGGGACTTTGACCAAATACATAAAGATCATATGGGCTCCATTTTTTTCATTCCACATACCATTAAAATTTTCTCAACAATCCCTACATGATGGTGCAATTTTTGGTCTAATCTGGGACCTTTTCTGAATTGGCCTCTGGATCAATCTTCCCCATTGAGAAGGATTTTGGTCCACCAAAAGTTGTTACTAGATCTGGTACTTCATATTTTATCATGAAGATCTCTATAGTGGCCTCTATGGTCTCCAAAACTACTACTCCAAAACTAGAAGCCATATTGATCCTCTAAAATACCAGTCTGTTCTAAAGAATTTTGATGGGTCTTTATTGGTCTATTCAGGTTCCCCAACTACATCAATAGATTGATCACTTATTTCATAAAACTCTACTATTTCATGGCCATCAAGAGCATCTACTATAATGTGATGACTTCCTCTATTGCATGGCTTCATAGATAAGTCTAGTGATCTCTAGCACATCCATCAATGACTTCTTCTGCTATATGGCTCTATAGAAGTACGTGTCGACCAAGTGCTTCCTAGGTTTGCTTAACTTTTCTCTACATAATAGCACTTATATAAATAATCATACCCTAATCTACATATGTTGTTGTTAATGGAAAATGTCTACCTAAAAATGTGAGAATATAAATTGAGCATGATAAACCTATCCCTCAATTTTTTCTCTATAGGTGACTTCCATAACGTAACATACTACAATTATATAATGCATATATATACATATACAAATAGTTCCCTATGGGTCTTTTTATAACTATGCATGATGTATGTCACAATATTTCCCATATGGGTCTTATTCATATATCTAACTAGCACATTATTTATGCTAGTTTTATAACTATATACAAATAGATAACCCAAAATATACCAAAGATTCCTTACCAACTATAGGATATTGGTGTGGGCTTGACTCTTTCTATGATCACTCTATGGATCATCATGCATCTCATCTCCAATTTCCTAATGATCTCCTAGTACATACGAGTCTGATGTCCAACTGGGATCATCATGATTGGGTTTAGAGACCTACCCCATCTTGAACTACATGATCCAAGTGTGATCCAAGTGAAGCTTGATGTTATTATCTCTGAATGATGCTTATCAAGAGAATAGATATAAATTTCCCAAAACCATCTCAAGTATCTCTAATGGGATGATATCAAGAGTCACTATGTCTGAGAAATGTCTCCCAACTATAAATTGTAAGGTGCAACAACCTATTATCATACCTTAGATAATACCATTATTCATGACAACTATTTTATCATGCGGTAGTGGCACTATTGGCAATTCAAATCAACATACTATGTCAATGGTCACATAACCTATTCTGATGTCCCCATAAAAAACAATTATAATGACACATCCCTCTATAACAACTAGAATATTCTACCTGGAGGCTCTCATAGATCATAAGATAATATTTGAAGGTCCAAATTGTGTCCTATATCAAACTAAGGATCCTAAATGCTAATTGGTACTTATAATAGTAGGATTATTTCCTCTGATCACATCAGGATGTCACAACTATCAATGTTCTACCACATGTCCATGTCTTGTGCAATGACTGCATATTGGACTAGCTAAAGTACCAAGATCATCTAGATGAATTTTCTTCCATCTTGACTCTTCTTCAAACTAATCAAAAAGAGAATCAACTTTCTACTATAGTTTAATGATCTACTATCTATTGTGCCAACTCTCATCGGTGTGACATAATCATTTATATCATTGAGACCAATATCAAAAGTATTATGGGTAACTGCATCCACATATACAAATACATATCTCAAACTAGTCTCAATAGCCTCACACAAAAGGAAAGAATATCTCTAATATCAATCTAACATATCAGAGTAATGCCTACATAGATGTTAGCCCAGCACACTAACTACTTTGATACCAAATCTGATCATAAACTGGTACTTATTTCCATGCAAAAATTTTAAAATGGATCTTAATTTCTTGATAAATTTACTTATGCATTCAATAATGATTAATTAAAAAAATTAATCAAAATGCCAAAAATAATTCCCAAATAAAAATTAACTCATGACAAGCACATCTCCACATTGCACAAGAGTTGATTATGGAGTTCAGAAATGCATACGTCTCTAGGTTCACTTATAGTATGAATTGATCCATTTTCATAAAAAGTGAGTACATGGCCTTCCCTCACAATTTTCAAATGGATACTCTAAGACTACTTATAATTTTGGCAATAGATCTAAAATCTTGAAAGCTTCAGACCATGAATAGATCTTCCAATCCTCTACTGACAATACAATCTCGTAATCCTATGGATTTTCTACTAAAAGTATTGAATATAAAATTATATTATGGTCTTACAAAAACCATCATATGGATTTCAACACACCATTGAAATTTTCTTGGAGTCTAAGACAAACCCTTAGTTTATACTAAGATGTGAAACCCTCTCCAAGTCTCTCAAAAATTAAAATCTCTATAAACTATTCTATTAAGGTTGATACATAGTTTGCCAAGGCTTCATTTTTCAGCATTGAAAATGGCATCAAATAGCCTCATATCTAAACATTCCACCTATGGTTAGATTTGGTTTAGAGTCTAGAACATATCTCCAATTTACTCTAAAGTCTGGGAATGCCTATTGGTACCACAAAATTAAAGAAAAGAATAAGGTACTATTTATCCTTGCATTTCCTTCACCGAATACCCTTTGAATCAAATACCAATTTTTGGCTTTATATAGCCATTGATATCTGTAGCCTAATTGGTTGGGCCTTATCATTTTACATAAGATAGGTCATGGCTTCAAATCCCATGAAATAGGTGTTAGTTTTGAGTTAAACATCATCCATATTCATCCCACATTCACGGGGTTTGGAGTTGGTTTAGACTTTTAATAGTCTTTGGATGACTATTTTAAAATGTCATTAGGCATTTATCCCACATTTGGTGGGTACTAACTTTACAAAGGCTTTAATAAACCTTGCCTTCCCCATTAATCTTGTGGCTTAGGCCATATCCTTCTACTACTTTTTATTTTAAACACATTCACATGGTAAATGTGAGGAGGGCTCATGGTGACTTCGTGTCATGTTGGAGGTTGGCTAGAACCTTTAACAATTGAACATGTTGACTGTTGGAAAACTTGCAGTAACATGGTTAAGCATGGGCTTGATCATGTTAAACAAAACTCATGTTTTGGCATCTAGGGTAGATTTTGACCTAGATCATGTTGGGAATTCTTTCAATCTAACTCAGGTTGCCACCCCAACTCGGTCTTCCAACCCAACTCAAACTTCATTCCAACTCTACTCTTTTTAAACTCGAGCTCGAGTTGACATTGAGAAACAAATAATTTTTTTGTCTTATGGAGAATAATTTGGTGGAAAGCCACATGGTTTCTTGAGGACCCATCATGTGGACTATTCTCAACTTTCTGCTTGTCATTGTCCAACTGGAGGTTCCAAAACTCCATGGGCTATAGACTAAATCAACTACGGACTCCCATAGCAGTCTTCTTGGCTGATTACATTTTTGTCAAAGATGAATGATTAAAAACCCACTATTTTTTTGCATGAACTAACTATCATGTGTCACATTCTTACTAGTCTACATTTTTGCCACATCATCTTGTTGACCAAGTTTGACCACAACTTTGACCTGCTTTGACTAGTTTGACTCAGACTTTGACTAGCTGCATAAGGAGAATAAGAGCTCTACTTTTCACATTCCATATACCATTGGAAAGGTCTCAATGGGCCCTACATAATGGTGTAAGTTTTGGTCTAATTTAGGACCTTTTCCAAATTTACCTCTAAATCAAGAACCTTCTACACAAGGACCCCAAACTCCTATGGTAAGAAGGTCTTCTAGGGTAAGAAAAGCACCTAAACATTTTTCTCCTTTGAATTATTTTTTACTCAGTGACAATGGAGAACTATAGTGATATGAGGAATTAATGCAAGTATATGCTAAGATGAAATGGGAATAAGCCATGGATGAGGAGCATACATCTCTCATGGAGAACCAAATGTGGGAGTTTTTAAGGCTACCCAAGGGAAAGAGTGCATTTCCAAACAAGTGGATCTTCAAAATAAAATAAGAAGATGAAGGGAGAAATAGGTATAAAGCTAGGATTTTGGTCAAGGGGTTTACATAAAAATCATGTATTAATTTTGATGAGATTTTCTCTCCTATTGTAAAAATGACTTCTGTTAGGAGTATTCTTGGTTTAGTTGTAGATGAGGATTTACACTTAGAATAGTTAGATGTGAAACTACTTCTCTTCATGGTGATTTAGATGAAGAGTTGTATATGAAGCAACCATAAAGATATGAGGTCAAAGGGAAGGATAACTTTGTGTGTAGATTAAAGAAGAGCTTGTATGGCTTGAAACAAGATCCATGACAATTGTATAATAAATTTGATTATTTTATGTTAGAACAAGAATATCAAATGTATAATTCTAACCACTGTGTGTACATCAAACATTTTGATGATGGTTCCTTTATTATTTTATTCTTGTATGTGGACGACATGTTAGTTGTAGGAAATAACATACAACACATTCATATGCTCAAGAAATAGCTTAGTGACTCTTTTTCTATTAAGGATTTGGGTGCTGCAAATCAAATCCTTAGTATGTGGATTACTCATGATAGAAAAGAGAGGAATCTGATTTTATCCCAATCATAGTATGTGAATAAAGTCTTGGAGAGGTTTAGTATGTTGGATGCTAAATTTGTTAGTACTCATTTGGAAAGCCACTTTAGATTATCAAAGGAGTAGTATCCCAAGATATAAGCTAAAAATCTTAAGATGTCCAAGGTACCTTAATCATCGGTAGTTGGTAGCTTGATGTATGTCATGGTTTGCACTAGTCTAGATATTGCCCAAGTAGTGGGAGTTGTGATCAGGTATATGAGTGATCCAAGTTATGAGCATTGGCAAGCAGTAAACTGGATTCTTTAGTTTTTAAGAGGAACCATTGATATTAAATTATGTTATGGTGGATAAGATACCACTTTATGTGGTTATGTGGACTTGGATATGATAGGGAATATTGATAGTAAGAGGAGTATGATAGGATATATATTTATTGTTGGAGATATAGTAGTTAGTTGGATTTCCAAGATACACAAGGTTGTGGCTTTATCAACCACAGAGGTAGAGTATGTTACTACTATAGAGGCTAGTAAGGAGATGATTTGGTTACAGTAGTTGTTTCTAGATTTAGGGCATGAGTAAGAACTTGGGATACTACACAGTGATAGTCAGAGTGTTATTCATTTGGCAAAGAACTCTGCTTTCCACTCAAGGATGAAACACATTCAATTATATTATCACTTCATCAGGATATCTTTAGAGGATAACTTGGTGAAGCTGGAGAAGATACATACTAGCCAAAATCCTATGGATATGATGACCAAGGTGGTCACATTGGAAAAATTGAGACTATGTTTAGATTTGGTTGGTCTTAGTGATCATGAAGCAATGATAGATTCTGTTAAGGAAAAACGGTCTCCAAGTGGGAGATTGTTGAGTGTGGAGCCCTTTGGGGCTATCACATGACCATGACGATACATTTTGGGAGCTTAGAGAGCTAAAAATATGTGGGGACAACATTTTTAATTCACTCCTCATGTGTGTGAATATTATTAAATGCTTATTTAATAATTTTCATGTTGACCTCCATGTTTATTGGAAGTGGGATTGATTTCCTTATTTTCTAGGGAATTGATTATTTTTTAAATGATTTCCATATGAGTAGAATTATTAAATATTTTATTTAATAATTTATATGATGTATTATGGAAGTGGGATTGATTTCCATATGAGAAAATTATTAAATTTTTCATTTAATAATTTCTATGATGTGTTATGGAAGTAGAGTTGATTGTTATCGCATCTGCATTAGAAGTCATGCCTTCTGGAGGAGTATGGCATGTTTCCACTTGATGGGGGCTTATGGATAAGAATTATTAGGTTAAATGGCATGTTTCTTCATGGATAGAGCCTATCTTGATGGGGAATGGTGAGTTTCTCCTTGAGGGATTGATTTCTTCATCATTTGTTATATATACAGGGTGTGGTGTGACCTTTCAAAGGTGGTTTATGTTTTTTTATTTGTAGATGTGGCTTTTGAGAGATAGATTCAAAGTACAAGTGTTTTTTAAAGTGCAAGTATTCATCTATAGGGTGTGTTATAGTAGCTTGTGAGATATATAAAAGTGCAAGTACAGGTGAAAATTTAGGTGCAGTTGAAAGTGTAGTTTTTTATGCAACATTTTCTATAGGAGATTTGTTCTATCTCTATGAGAGTTCATTATAATCTTATTTTAGATTACTATTTTATTTGATTACTTTCTTGGTATATGTAGCCCACATTGGGTTAACCATGGCATATTTGTGTTATTGTGTTTTTTTTAATTTTCTCAATTTAGCAAACATTAATTGTGATTTGAGAAATTGATTTTGTGATGCATTTGGTGCATAGTTAAATCTGATTTTACACATTTAAAATCTGGTTTGTGTTTTAAATTAAATATTTTATGGTGGATTAAATCTAGTTTAGATTCACTTAATTCCTAACATGAGAGGCCAACTTTGGACCTCAATATCTTTTGTTACACTTATACGAATGTCCTAAAAGTTAGTGCATAGTAACTTGGGACTAATGTGATCACAACCATATAACCAATTCTCCCTAACTCATCCACACATGGAAATGATAATGTCATAAAATTACCTACTTATAATTTCTACCACTAGACCCAAAATGTCTAGATAAACACAATGAAGAACTAGATGAATACCATGCACTTCTATACTCATTTTAAGCACTCTTGACACCCTATAGGGTCTCTGGAACTCTAGACCTATATTTTATAAATTTAAAAATTACACTTTAAGTTAACTTAAAGAGTTTCAAAATATTTTCAAGTTTCATGATCCTTTTGTTCCACTCATTCCATCTAGAAATTTTCTCAAGATCTTTGATCTTTTGACCAATCAGGAACTCTACTTCTTTATCTACATCAGGACCTCTAGAGACTACACTATATCTAGTTTATTTTATATGTAGGCTAAAAATGGCCAAAAATTAGTAACAAATTTATCCATGGTTAGCATGGTTTATGTAGCTCCAAGGGCACACTTGGTGGTGTGGAAGGTATATACTAAGATAGAATAGCCAAATCATAACTTGGAAAGGATGGAAATAATCAATTGATCATCATTTTTTTTAATGCTACACAATTTTAACTATAACTTGAGTGATTTGAACTTTGTGAACAAGTATTTTATGGTATAAAAATCACCTAGGCTCAAATTGATGAGCTCATTATCCAGCTCATTCCCTCTTATTATGTCCTACTTCCTAAAGAGTTTTTATAACATAAAACATACTTCATTAGGAGTAGTGTTATATTTAATATGAAATATCAGGTCGAGAGACATAGATAGGCATATAAGACTATAGGATTCATCACTTATATTGTATCACTTCACCTTCTCTACCTTAAGTGTCATTTATTATTCTATACCCATTATGATTTTATATAAACATTTGCTCTTTGAGAGTATTTTCACTTTGAATTTTCACTTGTGATAGTTGAATTTTGTATGAATTGGAATAAAACTTAGATCTATGGTATAGAAAAGAAGTATGTGTTGAACTACATGTGCTAAAAAACTAGTAATATGCAACCCCCATGAATCTATAAATATTAAAATTTAAAAGGAATGATAATATTACCAATGTGTAGAGATCAAAAAAAATGGCACCTCAAAAGGAGCAATAGGTTGAAATTTATCTGTGTTTGAAGTCTTGGATGGAAAGGGTAATCTTCAATTTCCAAAATTTTAAAATTTTTGGGTGTGCAAAAGTTATTTGAATTTTTTTAGAATAAACTTCCCAAAAAAAAATTATACCCTTTTGGATCAAAAGTTAAGTAATTTTGGGTTGGAAGTGACCAGGGACTTAACTCCCATGTGACTAGGGGCTAAGATCTATTTTTGGTGATCCCCCTCTCAATTTTATTGATGTCATTTATGTGGTAGTGACATCATCCCAAAAATTCTTCCATTTTAAAAATGAATAGTGTCACTCTCCATTATCTTAAATTTGATGGTCTCTTACACATCATAATGTGCAATTAGCCAATAGAGATTTGACTATGCTTAGATAGGGATTAGAGTTTGGTTGTTTACATATAGAGGAATAAAATTCCATTAAGGTTGCATACACATGTTTCATAGTTCATGAGGGTTTATAGCATAACCATTGGGTTCTACTAAGTATGCGAGCAAGATCATCAAGT
Source organism: Torreya grandis (assembly GCA_037957365.1). NCBI lineage: Eukaryota > Viridiplantae > Streptophyta > Pinopsida > Cupressales > Taxaceae > Torreya > Torreya grandis. The sequence goes on from JARHVA010000646.1 coordinate 4,269,103, forward strand.
TTTGACAGGATTGCATTCAAGGTTGTTAGGTTCTAGAAAGGTTAAAATCAAGGCTATCAAGTTCCATGGGGTTTATTGGAAAATGTTGTGGGATTTTTTGGTGATAAAATTAGGGTAATTAGTATTTTAAGAGTGTGTGTGCAAAGACCTAACATTCTACCAACCACCAAAATTGCCTGCGAGGGGTCAAAGTTATACCAAGTTAAAGAAACCTCTAATAGATTTTGTATGGTTTCTCTAAAATATGAAATAAATCCAGTTGGTTTCTTAATAAACCTTGAAAACCCTATAAATTTATTTTCCTCAAAGTCACTAAAAAGAATGTATTTTTGTAGATTCAAAAAAAAGGTCTTGAAACCCTCCAAAAATGGACTGTCACGAATCTAGGTTTTGTTTACAATCATTCCTATGATTTTTCCAACTTATAAATCTGATGGAATTATATGTTTTTCACTTAGATACTCTAGGTATGTATATTTTCATATATTTATGAGAAACCTCACCAAACAAAAATTAAAATCAATGAAAATCTGGAACAAGCAAGACTGCAATATCTCACAACATAATTGATGGATTCATTTACTAATGTGTCTTTGATACCATGTCAAAGTGGGCTATAATCAAGGATTAACTAGATAAAATTTAATGCACAAGGTTCAATCTATATGGTGTAGTGAAATCTAAAGAACAACTCATAAGAATAAGAAGCTTGTCTTCATAACAAAAAGTTTTATTAATGATAATTTATTCATTAGCCAAAAAGTATATAGGAAGCTACATTATATAGTGAGAAATTTATTCACCCAAAAATTTAATTAGCTCAAATCACAATTAGAAAATGAGTTAAAGTACATTTCCTCTAATGACATATTATTAACCTAAGAAAGCTAATTATATCATGTATATAAAACCATGTAGTGGGAAAAATTGCACACTAACAAGAGTAACATTAGTGTTTACAGTTCAGAGGTGGAAGCTTTAGCATCATGAGTGCACTTTATTGTGAGTTGATTATGTTGAATTGGGTGAGCTTTTGGGCCACCCTATTATTGGATTTGGGTAACACATGCTTGGTCATTAGGAAAGGGTTTTTGGTATATTTTGAGATTTTGATTTTGAGGGGTGATAAAGCCATTTGAAAAGGTGTGGGATTTTGTACCAGCATTCCCTAGGAACATTTCAACAAATGCCTACCTTTAATCTTCTAATAATCTTTGGATAAATTTATTTTAATCCCTAAATTTCTAAGTGTTGTGATTGATAACGTAGTGGAAGAGGAAATAAAAATTAGGATCATATTCCCTAAGCCTCATGTTATGTCCCTATTACCCAAACCCTTGTTGATTATTTCATTGATAATAGGTTTGGTTTTGAAACTAGGGGAATTATTCAATAAGTTGTTATTAATTTTGATTATGGTTTTGGTGTTGTATGTTTCATGGTGGCAATCAATAAAATTCAATTACATGGATGGTATGAGGGGGATTTTGAATCTTACCATCTATGTTGTTAGTGACTTTGGTGTTTTTTACAGGCTAATATATATTATTTAAAAGGTATGGATTCTTGTTTTGGTCAATGATGCCATTGGTAATGGCATTTCTATTTTGATTTAGGACTAAATCCCTCATTTTAATTTTTTGTGATAATACATATATTTGTCCCATAAGTTCACCTTCCATTATCAATAGCCACCTGGTCAATCTACAAGGTACTCTCAAGAGCTTCTTTATAGGATCGATATGGGAATTTTAGGACATCCTCCCTCATTTACTTGTTAAGGGAGTGAAGATATTACATAATTCTTGTTGATCCATGTTGGGTGTACTAGTATAGGAGTATAATACATGTCACCATCTCTTGATGAAATGGGTATCAGACTCATTGTGTTTTTTCTTGATGTGAAAGAACTCTCATATGGTAGTCTTCAATATTTTGTTCATATTAAAATCTTTGACAAACTTAGCCATGAGTTAGTGAAAAAAATTATATACCCCTCAAGGAGGTAGTGATACTAATCGAGTGTTATTCCCTCTAGGTTTTTATAAAAAAAATTTGTAACAAACCCATTCCAAGGTGGGATTTCCTTGACAATTATAGCATAAGCTTTAACATGCACATTGGGATCTCCCTCCCCTTTGAACTTAGGAAGGTGAGGTAGGGGACATGGAATAAGAACCCTCATATATTGGGATTAAGAGTCTCCTTAAGGTATCTATCATAAGTACCCATATTGCTATATTTCATTATTATCATGGTAGTATTAGAGTGGAGAGGTGGGATCAAATAAGGGTTGGTTTGGTAACCAATAGAAGGGATAGAAGAATATTGATAAGGCAAAGTGGAATAGGCAAGTTAGAAAATAGTTATTGTATTAAATGGATTTGGAGTACATATGAAATTAATGAGGAATATTTTTATATGTAAGAGGTGTGGTGGTTTATTTTGATGTGGTGTATGTGGTTTGTACATAATCTAGTGTTACATAATGTGGGATGTAGCTTGTCTATGGAGGGGGAGTATATGTGTGAGGCACATCACTTAGAGGTGTAAATAATGGTGGGTTGTTGGCCACTACCTCATTTTTCAGAGGTGGAGTGTAAGTATATACACTCCCCATTAGGGTTTTAATAGTATATTGATAAGATGAATGTGATTTAAAATCTTATGGGTTTAAAACCCTATGATTAATAATATATCTAAGGGGTTGGTGAGAGATATGGTTTGTATGAAGAATATGCTCTTGCTAAGGTGGAAGCATGTAATATTGTTGTTGTGTTTTTTGATGATTCACCATTTGTATGATATAAGGGGAGGGATGACCTTATTAAGAGAATTTACGCCCATCCCTTGACCTATAGTTTGTTGGTTGTTCTCCAAGTCATGAATGTGACCCACCATCATGTTGATGAGTTAATTTGGGTTTATGTTGGTGTTAGTAGTGACATGAGATAGGCTAGGTTGTTTTATGTTAGGAACCCCAAGGGCATTGGTTTTATTTTGTACTAGTGGGTTAGAGGCATCTTAACTCTTACTAGGAGGATGTGTAGCCACTTACATATGATTAACTTGGTATTCCAAGTGGTGGATACTTCCTAGGTAATGATCATATTCAAAAATTATTCTATGCCTAAGATTTTTAAGCTGATTTATGAGATAGTTTTCATGTGGGGAGAGATTGTGCCTCCCCAAATAAGGGTCATAGTGTTGGATTTGGGGTGGTTACTTATCATTTTAGATGTGTCCCTTATTTCTTAAATGGTGACTCCACTCCTAGTTTGGGTGTTATTATAAGAGTAATCATAGAGTTCATATTGTAAATTGGTTTTTAATTTTTGTTTATTAAAAATCATCAATGATGGCTCATTAGAGTTTATTTGGATTCTATTATAGCCCTCTAGGCCAGAGATCTACCTATGTCTTGTCCAGACATATTTTGGGAGTATATGAATACCTAAAAATATATGGAATAAGGAGGGGAAAATGGATAAGGGAGGAAATATAAGAGGAAGAAAATGGTAAACAAAAAGGATATATTTCCTTCAATTTAGGTTCAAAAATTTGTGTACACATGAATAACATATGCTAGACTGTGCACTTGACTCCCTGAGGTCAAGTCAAGGTATCCAACATAATGGATAGACTATGGATCAGGGTTTTTATTAGGAGAAATAATATTTGGAATAGGTGGTGGAAATGGGTTCTCATGATGTAAAAAAAATACATCAAAAGTTTCATTATGCTCACTAATATTATTGAGCTATGTAGAAATAGAACTCTAAGGTCCTTCAATTTTTGAGATCACAAGAAGGAAAAACTCTTGGTCGATACTATGACTAGGTAAATGGGGAAAATTGGGATAAATAACTCATGGTAATAGGTACACTCTATCAGGTTGGATATGACCATTCAATTTCATCCACAAATGTGAATTATATAATAGAGTCTAAACTTGAAGAGAAGAAGAGGTGAGAATGGGAAACGAGGCCTAGATAACATTATAGTGATAGCCTCTTGATGAAGGACAATGATGGGTGGATAAATAATTCATATTTTATCTTATAAATCATTTAGAGAGTCCAAAATTATATGAGGGATTGGGGTATAATGTAATACCTCTCTCCTAATCTCAGTATTAATATCAGACTATATGCCAACTCTGGGGTCAGGTGCTCTAACTAGGGAAAGTCCTCTAATAAGACCAGGTATTTCAAGAAATATCATCTAAGAGTGATTAATAAATTAAAGAAGTTAAAAACCTAAAATGAATGGAATAAAAATATATATATATCCTTTTTTCAATGATTTAACAATGCATGTAAAGAGAGAAGAAGATAGGTATCATATTATGCAAGATGTTGAATTTTCCTAGCTTTTGCTAAATGCAATTGAAGTGAAGGTAATTTTGTACTTTTTATTTTTGATTATGGACATTTATCTGATGTGAATCATGTTTTATAACTATGAAATAAATTCAATAAATAATCTATCCTAAAATAATAACACTTGAATGATTTTACAATTTTCTTTCAAACCAACAAAATAAGCTAGCTTTCCAACTTTCCTAGTTATTGCATGCAAGATTTAAATTATTTATTTTAAAATAAGAAATAAATACAATTTATAATTTTTTAATTGATCTGAATAATAAAAAAATTAATTTAATCTAAAAATAATGAGAAATCATAAATATGAAGGCCTCTTATTTACCTAGAGTTTGTATAGGGTTTTGTTGCTTTCTAGTTGATTATTTTGAGAGCAATAGAGTTTGTTTTGAATCTAAAAATTTAAAAATATGTTAGTTTTAAGTGTATGAAATGTTTCCTAAAATATTCTTAAATTTTTATTTCAACATTGTATGCTTATGAGAGTAAATCTACTAAAAGGGATGCAAAATAAAGAATCTATCTACTACTTATTTTTAGCAAAGATGAGAAAAGGAAGAGAGTTTTTTCACCTATCAAATTTGTATTTTTATTTATAAAAATAATATTTAATAAATTAAAATAATAAATAATAATCTAATATATTTGAATAAAATAAATAAATCTAACCTAAGAACCCCCAATCTAATCCTAATGTAGACCAGCTAAAGGCAAGGAATTTGTAGTATTGTGGTCCTCATTATGTTGGATGCTTTTGATAAATCAAATGTAAATAAATATACAAAAAAGAGGATGAATATATGTCTATCATAAAAGGGATAATAATAGAAGATACACAACTCTAAATAAGTAACACTAACTGTGGCTGGTTATAGACATCATTTACAAATACTAGGTTGTAGGAATAATAACTCTCCCTATCCAAAATTATGTAGTCAAACACAAAAGTAGTCAAATAAAATATCCAAATAAATTGTATTAGTTTGTGGATATAAAGGATTCAAAACTCTCAATATTATAATTCAAATTTTTGGATCCAAAATTAAACTAAAATTTTCTTACTTGTAGAAGAGTAATGGAGCTTTCATGAAGAAGTTTAAATGAGTTAAATTGGGAGTTAAACTTGGGAGGACTTAAAATGATTTAAAATAGAATAGGGAGTGAGTTGGGCCTGATTGGAGGTGAATTGAGATGAAAAAATTTCTATGTTTGATAAAAAAACATGAAAAATGTGTCAATGAATAATTCACAAGAGCTAAATTTAGAAGATAAAATAATTGTGATAGAACTACCCCTATTTATAGGGGGTTTATATAACCATTATCTATGATAATTAACCCACTATTATTATCATATAAATTTTCCTTTTTAATATCAAACCATCCTATTAGGATAGAACCACCATGGTGGTTTACATAATCACCATGATGAACCCATCACCAAGGTGGTAGTTATGTAACCAAATAGGGTAGCTCCATCACCTAGATGGGTGGTTTTATCACCAATGAGAAAGGGATGAAATCAAGTTGAGGGAAGCTATAAGGGCCAAAAAAGAGGATTTTTTCAAACTAGATATGGGGAAGCAAAAGAGGGTAAAGTGTTAAAGAGTTTTTATTTGATCATTATTAGGAGGTCATTGCATCATCATCAAACCTTTCATGTTAATAATATCACATTGTGAAAAAATTGTGTACATACAAGCACCAATCAATATCACTAAGCACAATAAGCTTAAGCATTAGTATCACTAATAATTCTAAGTAATAAATATAAGGTACATAAATATGTCACAAATAAAGAAGGCCAAGGACCACATGGAATGGAAACAAATAGGGACATAAATATGTTGTAAAAAAGTAAGGCCAAGGGCCACATGAAATGAACATGAATATATCTCAAACAAGGTCAAAGGGCCACATACAAGGGACATAAATATGTTACAAATAAGGTACATATAGATGTTGAAAACAATCAAGGCCAAGGTCCACACACAAGAGACATAAATATTCCATAAATAAATCTAAAGGACCATACACAATAGAAAAAAACAAATTAGCATTTAATGAAAGAGAGTAATAACATCAATGAATCCTAAAACAAGTTAAAAACTAGTCTACACCATGCATGTGTATCAATGTCACATAATAGTATAATAGCATATCCATGTAGCACTATGTAATATATGAGTAATTAGAAATAAATGTGTAAGCAATCTAGATATCTCAACATGGTATAGAGGTCATAGAAACATATAACATGTAATAATGAAATGTGTGGAATAATATTCTCCCAGTATTAACATGGCTATTGGGTAAAATAAATCCCAACATCCATATGTCCATGTGTAACATGTAAGTATTGCATCACACTCATATACTATGAAATGCATGTGTGTAATAAAATAATATACCATATACCAAACATGTAATAAATAACATATGTAAATAGTTTAATCTAGTAATTATCTCATGCTCAAGTCCTAATTTCTTATTTTTTAAATATTTTTTATATTTTCTTGATTTTTTTTTTGTATTTTTTTAAGTATTTGATATTTTGAAAAGTGTTAACCAATGATCCCATCAATAGGAGGACCATGGGGAGTTTAGGTATCAAATTTATAAGGATCGTCTATTATGGATGAAAAGTACTAGATGTGGTCATGTCAAATTTTGATAAGAAGTCACGTGGTGTGTGATAACTATCATGATCATTGCTCCTAAAATCTCATTTATGATGGGTGAATCTATAAGGTAGAGGACTTTATGGGGTCTAATGTATAGTATGATAAAGTCTCACTAATTATGTTCATTTCAAAACATTTTTAATTATCCATGATACTAATTTAGTACATATTTTAGGAAATGATGGACTTTGTGAGCCCTAAATAACTCATTAATGTTATGGGTGATAAATAGTATACACAATTGCTTTCCTTTAAATTGGGTTTATATAAAAATATTGTAAATTCATAACCACTAACTCAATATATTTATCTTATATGCATGTATCATCCAACTATAGAGATGGTGAATGTGGAGGAATATATACCATTGGTTGTAGAGGATACTCATACCGTACACCTATAACTATGACTAGTTTGTTGGAGTCTATGTACTTGAGGCATTATTGAATTTTAGAAGGTACTGCATGATTTTTTTAATCCAAGGAATCATAACAATATGTAAAATACCTTATTATTCTATATAACTATTGGCCAAATTGTATCCCACATGTAAATATTTTTCCAGGATGGATGAGTTAAATAGAGTTCTAGATGGAATGAGTGGTCTAAATATCACATACAGCTTGTAAAGCTTTTGAAACACTTTAAGTAAACTTAAAGTGTAGTTTGTCAAAATTTGAGAAAGTAAGTTTCCATGGTGATAATAGAATTCAAGAACATGAAATAGCTTTTCAAAATCCTCAAAATTTCATTCAAGCCTTGGAGATTTAAATAACAGTTCAAGCACAAGTCTAAAAGAACTAGACCATCATCGCACATCATAGAGAAATGAACATACCAGTTTGCTTGTGCATTTTATAAATATGATCAAGAGGACTCTGAAGGCTAAAATACCACATATACATAAATTTATTCATGCCAAGATCATCTTCTACAAATTTAGTGTCTTGATGAGTTTTCTATCTCAAGATATAAGCCTTTAAAGTTAGACTTGTAGAGTGAAATAGGCATGGAAACGTCAAATTTGGGCCTCATAAAATAGTCATTTGAATTCAAATGTTCCAAAATCAATGGTCAAAGATATAATGGTGAGAAACAACTTGAAAATGTTAGTAGTTCCTAAAGATCTAACATAGCACATTTGATACTGTAACTAAGATCAATGATGAGCATCAACTTAAAAGGTCAGCAGACCCAAAGATAAATGTAAGGTTGACAAGTATCAAGATCTCAGGTACCTGAATGGAGATCTAATAGTACACAATGACTAAAAAAGCTAGTATGTCTAAGCTAATCAATAATTCATGATCCATCATATAAAGTAGATCTACCAATGAATAGTGGGCTAAAAGGTCAGTGAATCTTGAAGATAAATACATAGGTGACAAGTGTCTAAACCACATAAATTGGTAGAAGATTTATGGCTCTCTTCCATTCATAAAAAAAAAAGAATCAATGATACACATGTAAGATAATAAAGTAGATCCAATGGTATTTAATCAATCTAATAGATGATCAATATTAAAATTTTAAAGCTAATGGACTTCAATGGAGAGCAAATGTGACCTAAGGTTGAACCAAGGAAAATACTTCAAAGGATGCCATTGAAGTTCAATCAAAACCTCTGTTGGAGGATCCAAAGTATGTAGAGTTGATTTTCTTATGTTTTCAACATTATGTACAATAATTCCTTGGATTCCATAAGTTTTATAGGTATAATAGGTCTGTTTAGACCTAATATGGTTTAGGAAATAAGTTATTCAGTCTGTAAGTTATCCATTGACATATTGACTATAGGAAAACAAATAATTGGATTGGTTTTCATATTATAGTAAGACTTATGGTTAGATATTATAGGAGGGGTAGATATTAATGGTTATTAATAATTATCTCATATTCAAAATGGCCACATCCTTAATAAATAGGTACTTATATCTGCTTAAAATAGATATAGTCATGGCTTTGTCGAGCCCAAGGATATGAGGATTTTATCCTCATAAGCAAGTCAAGAAGAGGATGACATAGACTCATAGGATGGATATTTGGTGGTTGGAGAAGTTATCTAGAGTATTCAATATATTTTTAGGTTGCCTAAGGCTTTTCTTTCATAAATAGAGTCATGACTCATCATCATTCGACAAGCTCTTGTCATATAGTGTGTTGCTTAAAAAATGAGAAGATTTGAAGGCTATTTGGACAAATGAAAGATAACTTTTCAATATAGAATTGTTGTTGATTTAATAAAAATATGGTGCATCATTCATCAAAATGTGGCATCTTAATTAATGATCTTGATTAGTGTGCTCTTCTCTTCTCCCTTTCTCTATATCACCCATTCTTCCCATTGGAATTCCCTTTATCTCTTTGATTTTAGACTCTCGTAAGGAATTTTTTATCTATAAGATTATGGGACTCTCTAATATATTACAAGATATGTTCATCTTGATTAGTCTAAACCTTGTCAAGCATTTGTAAGAACTACCTCTTGATGCAATAAAAGACATTCTTTATCTATATATTGCCTTGGATCTATGTTGAGTGAGTTGTGTATGATGGCATTATGTGAAGGATAATATTCCTCATCCATTGTCCTCCTTTTTGACCTCCTTTAGTGTTTTTTCAAGCTATTATAGGTCTAGATTAGTGTTTTACCTAAACCTAGTCCATGAAACACTTATTAAATTAATTGATCTATGAGGTTGTGTGAGCTAGTATTATCTTATATAGATCAAGTAGTGGTCCAATCTTGTGGGAGTTTCTCATTTTTGTTTGGTGCATCACCTGGTTAAATTTCTTAGTATCTCTTTCCTCATTTTAACCCTTTTCCCTATAGTAGCATTAGTATAGGTGATCCATCAAGAAGGAAGCCAACCTTCTCTAGCAGTTCATCCCCATCATAGGTTACCCACAATCTAGGGTTGTACCAATATTATGGCTTAGTTTGAGGGAGCCTAAAACACTCTCTCCAAGGGTGAAAATTAATTTCATAATATTTTCTCACATGCCTATTGGGACTCACTATGTTTTTCACTAGTGAAGATTTTTGGTGTTCTCTTCAACCAATCAGCCTTTGAAGGTAAGTGTTCAAACATCAATGGCAACTCTAAGCATCTATTAATTGGTTTAATAAACCTAAATAAGTTCCTAATCATCATAATATAGTATGTAAAATCAACCATATTTTGATGAGTATGCTTATTCTCTACCTCAGTGCCACACTTATCAAATAAATAATGTTTGTGTTCCCCCAAAGTGGCCCTTAAATATCCTATCAGCCCTATCATGGACTTTGTCCTCTTCCTGCCCCTACATATGCATAAGGTTAGACTCTTTTTCATTCAAATTAGTCTTCTAATTCCCTTGTTAAGACTAATCTTATCATGTTACATCCTTTTCAAGAATCAAGTAATCATTATCAATTGATATTGAGTTGATAAGGGAGATTGGTATGGGTTTAGGAGTTTATTTTATCATCCTTATCCATATTCTATAAGAGGTAAGGATTTCTCTTTAGTTTTTCAAGAATATATGGTCAATTCATGAGGATTAACAATGGTCATCTTGTAGGAATGAGGACATAGAAATAATGAGAAGCATGGTCCAGAATGTAGACAGTGTGTTGATATCCTATAAAGAGTAGTAGGCTCATTTGGATCAGTCTTATATGTCTTCTCCCCTCTAAGAGACCCAATATAAACCTTCAATAGTTCTCAATCATACCCCTAGTAAACCTTGTCAAAGTCCTTCCTTATCAAAACTCAGAGAGGTAATATTGGACCAAGGCATAAAAATCATGAAAATCAATGAGGGGGTTAAGCTTGGACAAGAATTCCCTATTCATGCCATGGAGGGGATAAGGATCTTCTTGTAAGAATTTTGTAATGTGTGGGCATCCATTGAAGAAGTTGACTATCCATAGGTTGAGAATCAATAATTGAAAAGGTGGGTAATATCCACTAAAAAGGTGTTTGAGCAATGGGAGAAAGAATATGTCAAACCTGAGTCAATTAGTTTTCCCTCTCCTACCCCTACATCCATTCCCACTCAAGAGCATAAATCCATTCCATCATGGATCTTTTCCAGCACATTTGACCCTGGCTATGTCATACCCTCACTTGTGAGACCACCCTCTCTTATAAACATTCATAAGGAAGAAAAGGTGGTTATTCCCTACTCATTTCCATTATGGTAATTAGTTTAGAAAGACATAAATAAGGAGGAGGTGTTATTTTAGGTAGCTCCTGAAGAGCCACAAAATAGACCCTAAAAGGTACCTAGTAGTAAGGCCACTCTTATAAGCTGTAATCAAAGTGAACTTCTTCACCCTCCCACTATCTCCCTCTTGGAGAAAGAGCCTAGTTTACAAAGGATAAAGGAGGAGCTTGTAGTCATAAGTGAGCCACAGGAGGATAATGCAAGTGTCTATGATGAATAAATAATGATAGGTATCCCACTTCATAGGGAAGAGCATGTTTTATCTTTTAATTTTAAGGAGCTTGATGAGAATCAAGAGGACAACCTTCATGAACCTATTATGGAGGTCATGGTTAGCTCAAGAAACTTAGAATATCAATGGCAACATTTGTGCTTAGATTTCTTGAGTGAAATGGAGAAAATTAGTGTTTCAAACTTGCCTAAAGAGGATAATCCTCAAGCTAAACATGGGGAACATCTTGAATAGACTATTGAAGGTCCATTCTACATAAATCAAAAAGAGGATCAAAACTAGGTGTCGAGGTTGGTCCACTTCAAGATGAAGTGTTAGTTGAGGATAGCCACGATATGTTAGAAATAGAGGAAAGCATATCAGAGATTGAGCAAGATAAGTGTGATAGTTTAGACTTTGGATGGTTAAGTCAACCCTAGTTTGTAGTTAAAGATCAAGATGAAATCTTGAGTAAGGTTGATGAAAGAGACATCTAAAGTGCTTAAGAGATGCAATTTGATGAACATACCAAGTGCTTATGGTAGCAGTTCAATGCTATAACCAAAGAGTTTGAAGAGGATAAGAGACATTTACTTCCTCTAAAACACTATGAGCATTCTAATCTAAGCATTATCAATCCTAATTTTCACAAGGACAAGGTAGAAGAACATGGTATTTTCGAATCACCAAGTGAACCAAGTGTAGTTATTCTCAAGAGCCTAAATGAAGTCTTCATGTAAGGCTTTTTTAAGGGTGATGATCAACATCCATAAAGTGTTCCTAAATTCTAACATGAACCAAGATTGGAAGACTTGGACTTGTATGTCTACATTAGAGACATATTTATTCTATTTCATCCATTGGAGAGCACATGAAAAGGATTGGCCATCAAGCTGCTTAGTTCACCATTTCTAGTACCTCCAAAGCAAGGTATTTTTCATATTAGTTTGTTACAAGTGAATGATACTAAAAGTTTTCCATTTGACCTAGGAGGGAGGTTCTTATAACTTGTTTTACAATATTGTATATATTAGATTAGGTTTCATGCTTTCCTCTAAGTGCCTTTATACACATTTATTTAGTAGTTTTTTCTATTTTTTCTTTTCTCTAAGTGCTTGTGTACACTTTCCTTTGTTTTTTTCTTGTTATCCTTATTTCTTCAAGAAGATTTATCTAGATTTTGGTAGCTAGATTTATCTTTAGATCAATATGTTGAACAAATAAAGGAGACTCCATACCCAATGGATCAGACAAGGCAATTGGTATGGGTTCTCAAGCATAATAGGCATGTTTTCTTGCAATTCACCAAAGATGTTGGCCAAATTTTGGCCCACATATAAATCATATACCTATATGGATGAGCTAAATATATTTATAGATGGAATGAGTGGTCCAAAGATCACATACAACTTGTAAATCTTTTGAAACACTTTAAGTAAACTTAAAGTGTAGTTTGTCAAAATTTGATAAAGTAGGTTTCCATGGTGATCATAGCATTTAGGAACATAAAGTGGGTTTTCACAAGCCTTATAAGTTTATTCAAGCCTTGGGATTTAAATAAAAGTTCAAGAACAAGTCTAGAAGAACTAGACCATTATCACACATCATAGAGAAATGAATAGACTAGTTTGCTTATGTATTTTACAAGTATGATCAAGATGCCTCTTAGGGCCAAAATACCACAAGGTCATGAATTTATTCATGCCAATATCATCCTCTATAAATTTTGTGTCTTGATGATCTTGCTATCTCAATATATAAGCCTTTAAAGTTAGACTTGTAAAGTGAAATGACCATGGGGACATCAAATTTGGGCCTAATAAAATAACTATTTGAATTAAAATTTCCCAATATCAATGATCAACATTCAATCAGATCAAATACCCAACAACAAAAATTAACTTGATAGTGTCAGTGGGTCTTAAATATCTAACAGAATGCATTTGATCATGCAACTAAGATTAACGGTGAGCATCAAGTCAAAATGTCAGTAGACCTAGAGATAAGTGTGAGGTTGACAAGTGTTAAGATCTTGGGTACCTAAATAGATATCTAATAATGTGTGGTGACTAACAAATATAATGGATCCAAGCTAATCAATGGTGTAATGATCCATCATACAAAGCATATCTAATGGGGAGTGATGGTTTAAAAGGTCAATGAATCTCAAAGACAAATGCATGGGTGACAAGTGTCTCAACCATGTAAACTGGAAAAATATATATGGCCTACTTCATTTCATACAAAAGAGGTTCAATGGTACACATATAAGCTTAAAAATTAGATCTAAAAGTGTACAAGAAAGTTAATTTATAGTCAATATTAAAATTTTAAAGCTAAGGGACTTCAATGGAGATCAAATGCAACCTAGGGTCAAACCATGGCAAATACTTCAAAGGACATTATTAAAGCTCATTTTAAACCTCTATTGGAGGATCTAGAACATGTAGACTCAGTTATATTATGTTTTCAAGATTGTGTACAATAATTCCTTGGCTTATAAAAGTTTTAGAGGTATAATATGTTTGTTTAGACCTAATATGGTTTAGGAAATAAGCTATGTAGTCTATAAACTATCTATTGACATATTGACTATAGGAAAACCAATAATTGGATTGGTTTTCAATCTATAGTACGAATTATGCTCAGATATTAAAGTAAGGGTAGATATGAATAGTTATGAATATGTGTCTCATATTTGACATGGTCATATCCTTGACAAATAGGTACTTGTATCTACTCAAAATAGATATAGTCATGGCTTTGTCAGGCTCAAGGATATGAGGAGTTTGTCCTCATAAGCAAGTCAAGTGGAATATGGTGTAAAGTCCCAAGATGGAGATATGGTTATTAGAGAATGTATCTAGATCATTTAATATATTTTTAGGGTGCTTAAGGGTTTTCCTTCATAAAAAGAGTCATGACTCATCATCATTAGGCAATATCTTGTCCTCTAGTGTGTTTCTTGACCAATGAGAAGATTCAGAGGCTATTAGGACAAATAAAAGATATCTTGTCAATGATAACTAATGATGATTTGATAAAAATATGTATTATTCATAAAAATGTGTTATCTCAATTAATGATGTTGGTTGGTGTGTTTCTCTCTTCTCCCTTTATCTATATCACCCATTCTTCCCATTAGAACTCCTTCTCTCTCTCTCTCTCTAATTTTAGACTCTCATAAGGACTCTTTGTTCTAGAAGAGTAGATGACTCTCTAAGATATTACAAGATATGTTCATCTTGATTAGGCTAAAACCTATTGATGATTTTTAATAATTACCTCTTAATGTAATAAAATACTTTCTTTACCTATCTCTTGCCTTGGATCTATGTTGAGTGAGTTGTGCATGATGGCATTGTGTGAAGGAGAATCTTCCTTGGCTATTTTCCTCCTTTATGACCTCCTTTAGGGTGTTTTCAAGTTATTTTAGGTTTGGATTAGTGTTATTCTTGAACTTATTCCATGAAACACTTATGCAATCAGTTGGTCTGTGAGGTTGTGTGAACTAGCATTATCTTATTTAAATATAATGTGGGTTTAAACTTATGGGAGTTTCCCATTTTTATTTGGTGCATCACCTGGTTAACTTTCCTAGGATTCCTTTCCCCCTTTTTAATGCTTTTATCTATAGTAGCATTAGTATAGGTGATCCATCAAGAATGAAGTTGACCTTCTCCAAAGGTTTAGTCCCATCATAAGTTACCCACAGCCTAAGTTTGTCCTAATATTATGTCTTAGTCAAGGGAGCTTAAATAAATCTCTCCAAGGGTGCATATTAATTTCATAATAATAACTAAGAATGGAGTGGCTAATATGGTAGATCCCATATAAAGAGGTAAAATTATGTGTATACACATAATATTTTCAAACTTTTATCAATTATTAACACTCTTTATCTTTTAAAAACCCATTGAGTCTTTATCTCTCTTAGTTCATGCCATAATTGGTGCACTGGGAAAGGGGTGGGAAGACCATTAGTGCTTCATAGGATTTTTATCCCTTTTTCCAATTTCTATCTACACACTTGTCTCTTAAAAACCATTGCCCTAAGTTTTATCTCCCTTTTTACACACTCATCTAGTCATTTCCCACCATCATTAGCCCTTTCCCTAACCTAAACCCCTTTTTGGTAGTTTACATGACTATGTCAACCACATGAACCTTGTATACTTATTGATAAAACTTATTAAGTTCTAGGTCAGCCCCTGAATAACCTAGTCCATGACCTAGTTAGTTTTTGTCAATTACAATACTAGGTTGACTAGGTCAACCTTGTTGACTAAAACTTTTAGAAGGGTTTCAATTAGATATACCTATATAAACACAATAATTTCCATCATTTATCATGAAGAGAATAATGATTAAGATATATTATGCATCTACTTATCCACCATTCTACCTGAGGAGTAAGCTTAGGGTTTCATACTTTATTTAGAGATACGGATATTGTCTTGTGGAGAAGTCTTTTGGATGAATTTATAGGTTGTGTAGTATAAATATGATTTATCATTATCATCTTTACATACCACAACAACCTATTTTTAATCACCTTGGCCAAGTGAGATATTCAGTCTCAGTGGGTTGATCTTCAAAAGTAATTATTCCTAACTTTGTTCCTCCTTTACAAGAGTAGATAGCTATAAATTTGTACTTCTCTTCTCTTCATTAAGATTTTGTATACAATGACATGGTTATATGTCTTCTATATATTTTTAATTTTTATATTTATTTCCCCCACTTTATGCCACAAGCTTTGGTGAACACTATATTAGACTTTTACTTTACTTGTTATTAGTATAGTGAATATGAAACATAGGACCTAGTTAGGGTTATTGCATAGTTTTACTTGACTGGAGGCTTTGGAACCCTCCCTAGTGATATTATTTGTGATAATATAACCCTTAATTAGGTATATAATAACCATATTGATCATGACCCTAATTATCTAATGTATCTCCAATTGAAAGTATAAGGAGGATCTATCTTCTCTGAGCTAGTATTGATTTATAAAATCTATTGCATTTTCCATTGCATACATTCTATTGAACCTAACATGAATATAACCCTTATAGGTTTTATTTCATCCTTTTAATATATATAATTTTATTATTTTTCTATGTTTATGATACTAGGTTGACCAAGCCAGTATAGTTATAACTTTTGTGTATAGGTTTAACACATAGTCGCATCAAAATGACTTTATTCTTTCTGTGTAGGTCTTTATTAGATACAGGTTACTAAATTGAGTGGGTTGAAATAGTAATTTTATTAAATATTGATAACAAACTATGTCAAATAGGTCAACTTAGTCTTCTATTTAGAATCCATAATAACAAACTAAGTTGACTAGGTCAACTTAGTCATCTTAATAGGCTTCAGCAAATAAGGTTTCATATAATTATGTTGATGTAGTTGATTTAGTTGATAAAAATTTCAAGCAACATTTAAGTCACTTCAATAGAAAATTTACAATCCCCAACATCTTCCAACCCACCAAGGTTCATTTCTTTCTCTCTCTTTCAATTCAGTATTTCATCACAATTCCATTTTGTGCAAGTTTACAGTCTTCAAAATTATAATCCTATAGTAAACTAAGTCAACTTGGTTAAATTAGATTTATATCTTGTCTTCTATCTATTGGGTGAATATTTTTTCATTGAAAAAATGGTAATAGAATGGTACTTTCAACCATAGTATGATTAGATTAAATATCTCCTCGAGGAAAGGGGAGGTGCCCTTCTTATTGCTAACTAAAATCAATAAGCAATTAATTACACTTATTTACACTAAATTTATCATGTAGGTGTTTTTATATCATCCAATTCTCTTTTTTTAGAATTGATGTTCACTTATAAACTTATACTAGAATCCCTTTTGATTCTTACAATGTATCATAAAAATTTAAAACTGCTTATTGGATCAATAATAACCAATATTCAAATTAGCTAGATGTAGGAATGACTAAAATAATTCCAGCTAGTGTGTATCACAAAAAACCCATGAAGGCTCAAAGACCTTTGTTTATTCTTACGTTAATCTAAAAAAAATGGGTGGAACAAAGTGAATCCCAAATTCTCCACCCTATTTCCAATGAATATTAAATAATCAAGTAAAATAACTCGTATCCCAAAGTCTCCAAATTCATTTCCAATCATGAACACAAGACATAAATCCAGTATTGATATTATAGCTCAAAGACTTCAAAATCAAATTTTTGGCACCTTCTAGTTTATGTAGATTCATACCACAATTTGATCAAATTCATAATAAAATGAAATTTAAAATATGTAATAACATTCCCAATACATCATAAGCATATTCCAACATAAATATTGAATGGCCACTTGATTTTCTTATATTGATTGAATAAAGATTTACAATTTGAACACAAAGTTTCAAAGCTTCTTCTCAATGCAGTAACATTTCTCTTCTATAGCCAAAATATAAAATTAAAAAAGAGCATCCTCTTATTTTTAGAGAGGATCCATGAACAAAAATAGGTAAATCTTAACTACCTTGACTTATAATAGATAAAATTTTATTTTGCTTAGGACTCTGAACTTTTCCTACATGTAAATTACATATAAAAAAAATACATACAAAAATATTTGAAAATAATCTAAGTGTCTAAAGACAATAATTTCTTCCTTTTATTATTCTCCATGTAAGCTTCATATCTCTTCAAGGCCATTTGAACTTCATTTTTTTTTGGTCCTGATGTGTTTCTGGAGATGGTGAGGACTCTTGTGATGGAGTCCACTTTGTTGATAGGTATGCCTTTGTGCCTATCAAAAATTATCTATAACTTATCCATAATTTCTTGGAACTTAACCAGCTTATCAATGGATTCCAATGTGAATGTTCCTATTTCAACTTTAGTGTGAACCAAGGAAGTGAATTATTGGATAACTATTTCTTCAAGAAGAATTTTTTGAGTATCATCCATCATTTAGAAAGGAAGTTCCTTAATCTTATCTATGAGATCCAACTCCTTATCTTGCACATGTCTAGGGCTTCTTTGATATCCTTGATTAGATTTTGGAGGACTTATTTTCTATATTGCTTCCTTGTATTCCCCAAATATATTTTTGTTTGGAATCCCCTTTTGTTCAACTAGAAGTTCCAACTTGAATTGATGCAACTGGGTCCATGTATGGATGTCATTAATTACCATTTTTAAGTCTAGATAAAGTGTATCAATTATATATTTCATATTTTTCTTCACTTCAATCAAGTTATTAAGAATCTCAATATCATAACGTATCCATTGAGCACCTTGTGTCAATAGCCTTTTTATCTAAGCACTGACTACCCAAATTTGTGATTCAATATTATCTACTTATTGAATGGCCTTTTTAGTAAATTTTGAGTTAAACATAACCCCTATTTTTGAAAATTAGGGCCCTTCAAATACTTTGAATCCTAAACAGTAAAAACTCAATGTGATTAGATCATTGTTAGAATTTGAAGATCATCCACTTTGATAAATTTGGCTTACTAGTTTATGGTTTTGATTTGAGCTTGCCTAATGTTTCTAATAATTGGTATTCATGTCTTATAGTTTTAGTTTTAATGGAGCCCTCATTAAGAGATCATGCTAAGAATTTATAGATTGACTCTATTCAAGTTTTCACTAGCCTTTAGTTTGTGAAAATTGGAATCTGAATTCACGTTTTGAAATCTCTCCTCCAAAAACCCTAGCATAAACCCTTGGTTCAAATTTGAATTTTGAGGGAGCATTTGGTAAGAATATTTCAAATTATGAATTAAGCCTAATTTTATGCTAAGTATTATTTGTGTTTTGCAACATGACCAAACCCTAGCTTAAAATAATGCTTGGTCCTTTTTCATTATTTCCCCCCCTTTTTCCTTTATTTCTAATCAAGTATAATGTTTGTGATTGGAAGGATCCTTTTAATTTTATATCATGGTCCCTTTTATTACCTATTTATCCTAAATCCTTAACACTAAGGCCCCATTCATTTTTATTAACATGAATGATACCTTAGTCTTAATAGTTTAGCCTAAGTCTTATTATTAATCAAGTCTAAACTTAAATACCTCACTTTTATATAGATCTGATGGCTTACACTCCATCACAAGGGGATAATCTTATGAATCAAGGAAAATCTGATGAACCTAAGCATTTGGTCCTTTAGACCAATCATGTGTAATAATATGGATCATAATCAATGAATTTTGCCTCATCAAGATTGAGGATCCAATAGAGCGAATGTAATGATGAAAAGTCAAAAGGCCCAAAAATCCCCACAAAGTCACTATGTAGAACTCTTGTATTTGAGGCTTGATAACAAAGGGTCCCACATATTAAAAGGAACCAATCATGTATAAGTGCCTGGATCAAAACCAATGGTTTAGGGCCACTTGCCCAAAATAGATCCAATAAAGCGAGGCCATTATTGAAATGTCAAAGCCCAGAGGAAGTCCCATGAAGATGATAAGTGTCATCATCTTGGGGACTCAAATAGATATCAATGACCTATGGGGCCTCCCTAAAGGTTAACAAGTTCAAATCTTAGAAGCCATACAAAGTCACCATGTGGCACTCTTATAATCATTAGGATCGAATGAACCAATGGTGTGCATTCACTTGGATTATAATCAGATGGATCTAACTTCATTACACCTCTTGATTAGATGAATCAAATTAAATCCAAGATCCATGGAATACAATAACTTGATGATCTTAAAATTGATTATCATGTGATCACCATTTGACATCCATGAGGCCGTTATTGATGTTCACACAACCATCAACTTTAAGCCCACCAAAACTTAAGAACTTAATGAGCTTAAATTTGATGTTCTCCTAAACATCATTTGATGCCCATGAGGCCATCATTGACATTTATGAGGTCATCAAATTCAATATCTTTGAACATTTTACTTAGAAAAATGGGGCATGTTTTATGTCATTTAAGGGCTCATTTGATATTATGATTTAAAACTTAGCATAAAATATGTTAACCTAAGTCTATACTGTGTTTATTGACATAGAGTAAACTTAGCTTAAAATATTTTAGCATAAGCCATTTTTTATATTCATACACTGATTAAATTCATTGCATCTCATAAGATCAACGTCTCATACTTCATCAAGATTGGATGATCCAATAGTATGAAATCATTGATGATTATTAAATAGTTCTATGAAATCTTATAGGCTTAACACATGATAGATTCATATTCAAAATATGACTGGTGTAGGATACGAAGCTTAGAAAGGCTATCGTGATGCTAAGTGGCACAACCACAAGGCTTAATGCAGATATGGCTAATGACATATAAGGGCCTAGATCATGATCAATGGCTCGCATTGATCCTTAGATCTTGATCAAATGGTGTGAATCAAAAACTAATTTTTTAATACTAATGGCTAGTGATTTGAAGGCATTTATGAAAAATGCTACAAAATTTGATAGATAGATGCCAAATAAGTGCCATGTAGGCACAAAACAAAAAAATGAATATCTTGTGTGCTTAAAAATGCATATATATAAAGGTAGAGGTTAAAAGCAAATTTTAGGCATGTATGAGCTAAAGTCCAAATAAACCATCACCATTAAAGCTTTAGGAGAGCCCCAAACTTATATAAAATCCCTAATTTGAGCTCAAATTAATCACAGTTGAGCTAAAAGAGAGTCTAATTACAATTTGAGCATAAAATAATTAACCAAAAGACCATTTAGAAAATAGTAGTAAGTTATTTGCAAAGTTTGTTAGCATATTTACCTCCAAGTCAGTTTAGTTTAGAAATGTATGTGTATTTTAGAACCTTGTAGAAAAAGGATAGTTGTACTTACTTCTTGTAAATTTGTATCTTGTGACTGATCGGTATACTACCTTGTCCTCCTATAAAATTCAATACTACCATTTTGTGAAGAGAGATAATTTTGAGCAAAATTTGTATACTTTGAGCAGTTAATAAAATCAAAGAATTATGAAAGGATTGTCCAAGTTTGTTTGTGTCAATTGTTACATGGCCTTTCTCTCAATTTTTAGTCTTAAGTCTTAAACTTGAATAGTTTATATGAATTCTAAATTGCATCTTTGATTATAGGGTTGATAATTTGCTCTTTTGCTAGATTAGTTGAATGATCTTGAATTTAATTCATTTTATTTACTTTGTATTAGAATTTGAAAATGTTATTTGAGTGTGGTAGCAAATCTTTAAAGTAAATTTAGTTCTTACAGGTACTTCTTTATATCATCCTTGAAGGTTTGCGTAGTGTGTAGTGAGATCTGAGTTTATGTTATTTTAAACTATATACTAGTTAAATGTATACTCTATTTTAATTGAAACTTTGTCATAATATTTGAGGCTAAGATTAGTAATCACTTATTATCTTTCTACCTTATCCTTCTCTTTTGCTTCTTTTTTAACTAGATCACTTTAGTTTAGATTTCATTGTAACTAACCATTTAAATTAGCCTGTAGTTTAGGCTTTGATCATAACTCACTAGTATTAGCATAGATACTTACACTTTGTAAATATTTGGTCCATGGTGGCTCCCAACCATCAATTAATAAAAAATTTATTGGGATAGTTAAACATTGCTCTGTTGCTATTTCACTATAGGTAACATAAGTTGCCAAAAATTGCTACTCATGTTTTGAATTCATATAATTCTAAAATGAGAAGTGTTTTTTGAACACTAAATACACCTATGATACATTTAGAGGTATCAAAAGGTCCCTATTAGAGTTAGAAGGATGGAATCTTTGTGAATTGGTTGAATCTCTATAAATCTATGTTTTGATCTAAGATTGGTATTATCTTTGCAATTTTACATAATTTTTCACTTAGAAGTGTAAAGATCATTGATCTTTGTGGTATTTTACATATCTTTGTGCTTCCTTTAGACAAAGATCATAATTATTTAATGTTTGATGCTTAATTTTGGTAAATATGGCTTAAGATTTGAGGATCCATGGTAGTTGAGGTTAGAATAGCTTATTTTGATCAAAGATTTCTATATTTTTCATAGATCTAGGTTTATTTGAGCTTAAACTTATAAAGATAGACCATATTTACATAATTAGACACATCTTTGAGCTATCTTAGTCAAAGTTTGACATCCTTTAATTTTTTATACAAATCTTTACAAAATTAGCTTAATGTACAGATTTAATCCTTATTCTTTATAAATATTAACTTGACACCTCATATTTCAAACAAGATCTTCAAGCTGGAATTGCCAAGGATCTAAACAAGATCACATTCAAAGACAAGAGAACCTTTGCTTAAGCTCAAAGTCCATATAAGAGCCAAGCAAGATAAAGGTAGGCATAGACATTCTAAATCCTTTCCAACCTTACATCTTCAAGGTACCCCTGTCTTCAACCTTCATCCAAGTATGGCTTGGTTGAGAGATTATTCAATCAACATGTTAGGTGTGGTACATGATCTCCCACGTAACCCTAAAAAATACTTACCAACATTGTGTCCAACTAGTATTGTAACTAATAAAGAGCACATTAAATCTTTCAAAGTTGTTTTAAGGTTGCTAAATGTCATACATGAAGATGTAGCATGTATATTGTTCCCCTTTAATTTTAAATATGTTGCATATGAATGGTTTCTCAATTTGCCTAACAATTATATTACTAGTTGGGATGGTTTCACTAATGTTTTCATAGACTAGTTTGGAAAAATTGATAGTCTATTTGTCATATACCACCAGTTCACCACCATCAGGAGGGATGCAATCAAGATCATAAGGTCCTTTAATTCTAGGTTCCATAAACTGTATGGTAGGACCATAGACCCTTATAAACCTAATGAGGTTTTAGCTCTAGAAATCTATAAAGATGTAGTAGATCCTATGACTTTTATATTTTTGAAAAGATATCTTCCAGCTATAACTTCATTAACTAGGGCTTATTTTGAAGTAGTGATCATCAATGATCAAATTTAACCCCAAGGACAAATGGCCTACTCTGTTCCAAATATCAATCCACATTTTCCCATTCTAAACATATTCTTCAATAATAATCAAAATGTTTTAACCTTAAATCAACTCCCAAATCTAAATCAATTACCTTTGACTCATGCTAATCCTAATCAGAATCTAGGATTCTTAAGTCATCATGTCACTAATGGATTCAATGCAAATGATCAAAGAGATTTAGTACCAGCTATTGGTACTAACAATAACCAAGTTCATAATTCTAAAACTCCCAAGAATGAAAATGAGTCTATCCTAAAAAATGGTCTAAAAGTTAAGCACTAATTTCCTTCAGTTGAAAAAAAAAGTTGGCAAGAGAGCTCTAGTAGGAACTTCTCATTCCAAAGGTTTAATAGGCCTAATAATAGGTTTTATAATGATAGTTTCCACAATAATAAGAATAATGAACCATATTTTGAAAAGAGGACTATGGATATTAATCTTACTAACATTGATTTGTCTGATTATTATAGAATGCATTGTATAACCAAGCATGGTGAGATTGATTGCATTGAGTTTTTTAAACATTTTTAAGCTTTCCAAGAAGATTTAGACACATTTTAAGTGGAATCTAATAAATATATTGGTGTAGGTACTTTAGGGTCCAAGCCTATTGATCAAACTTTCATGGTGGAGATGTTTGATTTCCCTTATCAAGAGGACAACAAACCCAATGATGTCCCTAAGGAAATCTAGGCCTTCCAACAATTCCTAAAGAAGACTTATCCTTTGAGGAATAGAGAGAATAGCCAACCTTTGACTACCTCAACACCTCCAAATAAATTTAGAACTCCTCCAGACAGTTATTCAAGCAATGATCCATAACCACCCAAAGGGATTACCTATAATCATAATGTTTATGTTCCTAGTTCTTCAAATAAGACTAGTTATAATATTATTGAGGACATGAAGAAGATAAAATATAACATCACATTGCATGAATTGATGCAAATAATATAACAAAGGGACCTCTTGCTAGAATCATTGTTAAAGAAATAAGACAAACCACCCAAATCTGAAAATGTTAATATGGATATGCACAAAGCTAAAGTAGAATCTCCTCCTTTCCTACTCACAAGCAGGATGTTTGGTAAGAATTTGCATAATTGTTTATTGGATTTTTGTGTATCTACCAATATCATTCCATTAGGTTTTTGAAAACAACTTGGCTTCACACCTATTAATTCTGATAGAGTTTTTACTCAATTAGACAAATCTAGAGTAAAGGTGATTGGGGAATTATTAAATGTCCATATTCAATTGGCCTCTGAACCTAGAGTACAAGACTTTATTAATATCCAAGTTGTTGACAGTCCTGATGTTAATGAGATATTATTGAGTAAGGAATAGACCAAAAATTTGAATGGCTACATGTCCATGAATTGTTCACATTTATGGTTACCT
The DNA here is from genome assembly GCA_037957365.1 of Torreya grandis. Classification (NCBI taxonomy): domain Eukaryota; kingdom Viridiplantae; phylum Streptophyta; class Pinopsida; order Cupressales; family Taxaceae; genus Torreya; species Torreya grandis. The sequence goes on from JARHVA010000646.1 coordinate 4,293,977, forward strand.
TGGAAAGGAGTTACAAACCAAATAATATTTGAAAGGGATCCAAGAATGAGGCACATGATCACTGAGTATAATGTTTTTAATGAAAGGGTCAACATAATTGATTCAAATTTAGGGGTTTTTACCCTAGAAACTACTAAGGTGTGTGATCCCAAGACTTCTCATGTTGTGCCTAGATTATGGAATTTGTATTTTGATGGGGCTAGGTGTAAAGCTAAATCGAGAGTAGGCATTGTCCTAATTGATCTTGCTAATAAGAAATGTCATGCATCCTATAGGCTCCATTTTTCATGTACCAATAAACTTGCTAAATATGAGGCCGTCATCCTAGTCTTGCAATTTACCATAAAAACAAGGTCGAATAACTACTAGTCTATGGTGATTCAAAATTAGTAGTCAACCAAGTGAGAAGTAAATATCAATGCAAATTATCATACCTTAAGAGGTATAAGTTCAAGGTCTATGATTTAATTGAGTCTTTTGATGCCTTTAACATTGTCTCCATCCCTAGAGAGGAAAATAAAGTTGTTAATGAGTTGGCAACTACTACAACTAAAGTCATGCTTGACCAAGACTCACCCAACTTCAAGATTGAGCTAATGCTTTTTCCTTCAGTCCCAAATAATGTAAATCATTTTCAATTCTTTAGTGATGATCAACAAATCTTGAATTTCATGACCAATTCAAGAGCATTTAAATTTCATGTCATTGATGAGGCTAATGAAAATACTTTTAGAGAAGGCAAGTTTGATGGTAAATTCATTCATCTAGATGATAATTAGATCCCTAAGGGGATGATTACCTTAGAGAGGCTATTTGATCAAGACAAGCTAGCTAAGGTTTTTAAGATTCTCAAAGTAAGTGGGAAATATTACAATAATTTTGATCTTGGCCCTCTAGATCAACCTCAGTTGGTTAACATTGGAAAAGCTTGCACTAGTGCCAAGAATAAGAGAGCTAAAGAGTTGTTAAAAAATTACAAGGATGTCATATCCTAGTTTTATAATGACTTGAAGATCTTTGATCCAAGATTCCTCACCCACACTATCCCTCTCAAGGAAAATTCTAAACCCTTTAGGCAAAAGTAAAGACCTATTAATCCTAATTTAGAGCTAATTATCTTCAAATAAGTTAAGATATTTTTGGATGCTAGAATTGTATTTCCCATTAGGCAATCTACATGGGTGGCCAATTTGGTCCTAGTCAGAAAGAAGAATGGTGAAATCAAACTATGTATTGACTTTATAAATTTGAATAAAGCATCTGAAAAAGATAATTATCCTCTTCCCTCTCTTGACTAGGTAATATAAATTCTTTCAAGATTAGCCATGATGTCCTTTCTTGATGGTTTTTAAGGATACAACCAGGTGTTGGTAGATAAAGAGGACATAATGAAAACAAATTTCACAACTAAGTGGGGCACCTTATCATATAATATAATGCATTTTGGGATGATAAACATAGGATTTGATTTCCAAAGAGCCATGGACCATGCCTTCCAAGATATGATTGGTAAGTGTATCATTATATACGCGGATGATCTAACCATTTTTTCTAAAAATAGGGAAGATCACTTTATGCATTTACAATAAGTATTTGATAGGTACAAAAGGTATGGAATCTTTCTCAACCCTAAGAAAGGCATATTTTGTATTACTTAAGGCAAATTATTTGGCCATGTCATAACTAAAAATGGGATCTCCATAAATCTTGAAAGAGTGGAAGCTATATCTAAGATAGAGCCTCCAAATAGTAGAAAAGAGTTAAATTCATTCTTTGGCAAAATAAATTTTGTAAGAAAATTCATTTCTAGTTTTGCATAAATCATCAAACCATTGAATGATATGCTGAAGAAAGATGTTAAGGTCACTTGGAATGAGGAATCTAAGAAGGAATTCAATGATATCAAATAATTAATTAGCCAAGCTCCAATATTGATAAGTATTAACTTTTCAAAGGACTTCTATCTCTATTTTTTGTATCTGACCATAATATGGTTGTAGTTTTAACTCAGAGGATTGATGGGTGTGATCACCCAATGGCTTTCATGAGTACTAACTTTATGAATGTTAAATTGAACTATTCATTGATTGACAAATAATAATATGCATTAGTTAAGGTAATGAAGAAATTTAGGCACTATATCCTTAGAAATAAGGTGCATGCTATTCTACCTGACCCTACCACAAATCTCATGTTGAGCCAAAATGAGCTTGGATAATGTAGAGGTAAATGGATGTTATTTATAAAATAATATGATAGAAATGAAAACTACAAAGTTGGTAAGGTGCCAAGGTTTGATTCAAATGATTTTTAATACCATACCTAAGCTAAGTATTATGCAATTTGATCATCAAATCTTCAATCTAGTGATTGGTATGATTCCATCAATCATTTATTAATTAATGTTACTTATCCTATAAGACTAATTAGGGACTAAAAGAGGGCCCTTAGGCTCAAGGCAGCCCATTATCTAAGCAAAGATGAGGTCTTATATAGAAATAACTTTGAAGGGGTCTACCTAAGATGTCTCTCAAAATAAGAAGCTACCCAAATCATGAGCACCTTCCATGAGAATTTTGGAAATGGTCACCCATCTAGAAGAAAAATATCCCACAAGATCCTCAAAGCTAGATACTATTATCCAACTATTTTCGAAGATGCTCATAAGCATGTGAGGGAATGTCACTCAGGCCAAATATTTAGTACCAAAGAAAGGCATCAATGCCTTTACAACTAGTCATGGTTGATAAACACTTTGAATAATGAGGGTTAGACTTTGTATGGGTAATCAACCCAAATTCATCAAAAGGTCACAAGTATATCCTAATTGCCATAGATTATTACACAAGGTGGACTGAAGCTATAGCCACCAAACAATACAAGACTAAAGAAGTGATCATTTTCTTAGAGGAGAACATATATACCAAATTTATAACTTTAGTCTCTTTGGTGTGTGATAATGTATCTACATGTATACTCATAGAGATAATAAAATGGGCTTATGATAATGGCATTTGTCTTGAGTTTTTATCTAGCTATTACCCCCAAGGAAATGGAGTGTCTAAGTATACTAATAATAACTTGATGAAATTAATCAAGAAGTTTATTGTAAAAAATCCAAGGACATATAATAAGCTTCTCAAGTATGCCCTATAAGTAGATAGGATAAGGATCAAGCAAGACGTAAAGGCATCACCATTTTTATTGGTACATGGCCAAGATCCTATCTTCCCTATCACTCTCAAGCTACCCATGTATAAATTCATGAAAGATTAGATGGAAGAAGGCAAGGAGCTTGAAAATTCAATATTTATAAACATCATCTAGATAGAAGATGTATAGGAAGAAGCCTTTGTTAATTTTAGCAAACATCAAACCATAGTGAAGAGGTGGTTTGACAAGAGATCAAAAATCAAGGTGTTCAAATAAGGGGACTTAGTTTTCCTTTGGGATAAATCATCTGAACCTAAGGGAAAGCATGGAAAGTTCACACCACTATGGATTAGCCCCTATTAGATTGTAGACACACTTAGAGACAACACCTTTAAACTCAAAGACTTATAAGGATCAGAGTTCACACTACCCACCAATGAGTAGTACCTCAAGCATTACTTCTCTATTGCTCCCCCTAAGGTCTTTATGGAGTAAATCTATAAGATGGTTAGACTTAGTATAGGTAGGCTATTTATTTTCTTTTATTTCTTTCCTTCATGTCTCTTATTTATAAATAAGGATGTATATATCTATTTGTTTCCTTTTGTTTCTTACTTTGATTTTTTATATTATGTGTTTATTTTTGTTTCCTTGTTCTTTATTTCCAATAAGTTCTTTTGGAAAGCCCTGAGCTTAAAGATTATTTAGTTTAATTTAAACTCCAAAAATTAAGGAATGTGGGTATGAACCTAATACATATGCTAACTATGGGTCTAAAATGTGAGCCAAACATTGTGAGTTAAAGAAACTGGTAAAGACTAATGGAAGAGGCCAACTGTTCCATGAGAGCTTGAACATTGTCTTGACCTAACCTTAGTTTTAGGAATATTTGCACTTGTAGGATGAAATCTTAATCTATTGAGACACAGTCATGCTTACACTTAACAAACATCCTTACTTGGGATAATGATTGAATCCATAGGTGATTATTTAAGTATCAAACACTTTACCAAGTCCTTAAACCTAGCTACCCTAGTTCCCAACCTTGTTAAAATCATAAAATATCTAAAAATACAAAAATAATCATTCAATACAAAATCAAAATATTTTCAAGCATAGGTGATTATGTTAATCTCCACTAGGTCTATGGATGCCTAGATAGAAGTGGATCAAGGCTATTATTAGAGCTAAAGGCATCTCTATTGGGGATATAGATGCTTGGTTGGTAGTAGAGCAATGCCAAAGGCTTCCCTAAACTACAAGCATGGTTCTTAATGAATATCTAAACATGTTCCAAGTCAGTGTTAATGATTAAAGATATGAAACCTATAATTTATCTCCTAAATACCATCATAAAAATTAAGTGGAATCAAATAAAACACATAACATGACTATGTCTTTATTTTTGACCCTAACTCTACAATTGCAAGGTTTGTTTCAACCATAAATTGATCTAGATAATGGCATTAATCAAGTGGAGTGGATGACATAGTTGCTTGTCTGAACCAGAGTCTTTAAGTTCTAACATATTGCTATGTTTCCCCTAGAAGTCACCATTTTTTGAGGTAAACATACCTCCCATTTTTTAAAATTGGAGCCCTTGAGATACTTTGAACCCTAAACATTGAAAACTCAATGTGATTAAATCATTGTTAGAATTTGAAGATCATCCACTTTGATAAATTTGGCTTATTGGTTTCTAGTTTTGCTTTGAGCTTGCCTAATGTTGTTAATAATTGGTATTCATATCTTATAGTTATAGGTTTCATGTATCCCTTATCAAGATATCATGCTTAGAATTTACAGATTGACTCTATTCAAGTTTTCACTAGCTTTTGGTTGGTGAAAATTCAAATCTAAAGCATGTTCTAAAAGCTCTCCTCCAAAAACCCTAGCATAAACCCTTGGTTCAAGTTTGCATTTGGTAGGAGAATTTGGTAGGAATATTTCAAATTATGAATTAAGCCTAATTGTATGCTAAGGCTTAGTCATGTTTTACAACATGACCAAACCCTAGCCTAAAATCATACATGGTCCTTTTTCATAATTTCCCCCTTTTTTCCTTTATTTATAACCGAGTCTAACATTCGTGATTGGTAGGATGCTTTTAATTTTTAAGCATGGTCCCCTTTATTATCTATTTAACCTAAATCCTTAACACTAAGGCCCTGTTCATGTTTATTAACATGAACGAGACCTTAGTCTTAACGTTTTAACCTAAGTCTTATTTCTAATCAAGTCCTAATTTAAATACCTCACTTCTATGTAGATCCAAAGCCTGCATTCCATCATGAGGGGATAATATGATAGAGTGAAGAAAACTCAATGAACCTAAGCATTTGGTCCTTCAAAAAAATCATGTATGAGTATCTATATCATAATTGGTTGTTTTCACCTTATTGGGACTAAGGATCCAATAGAGCGAATGCAAAAAAAAAAGTTAAAAGGCCCAAGAAGCCCCACAAAGCTACCACATAGCACTCTCTCATTTGAGGCTTGATAATAAAGGGTCCCACATATTAAAAAGAACCAATCATTTACAAATTCATTGATCAAAATCAATAGTTCATAGCCACTCACCTAAAATGGATCCAATGGAGCAAGGTCAATGTTGAAATGTCAAATCCCAAAGGAAGTCTCATAAGGATCACAAGTGTCATCATCTCAGGGACCCAAATAAAGATAAAAAACTTATGGTACCTCCCTAAAGGTCAACAAGGTCAAAACTTAGAAGCCTTACAAAGCCACCATATGGTTCTCTCATAATCATCAAGATCAAATGAACTAATGGCATGCATTCACTTGGATTGTAATCAAATGGTTTTCATTTCATTGCACCTCTTGATTAGATAATGTGAATTAAATATGAGATCCATGGAATACATGAACTTTATGAGCTTAAAAGTGATGATCATGCAACCATTATTTGACATTTGTGAGGCTGTCATTGACATGACCATCAACTTTAATCCCACAAAAATTTAAAAACTCAATGAGCTTAAATTTAACATTATCATAAACATCATTTGACATCCATGAGGCTATCATTGACATCTATGAGGTTGTCAAATTAAATCTCTTCAAACATTTTACTTAGATAAATGGGGCATGTTTTATGTCATTTGAGGGGTCATTTGATATTATGCTTTAAAACTTAGCGTAAAATATCTTAACCTGAGTCTATAATGTGTTTATTGACATAAAATAAACTTAGCTTGAAATATTTTAGCCATGAACTTATTAAAGTCTTTGCATCTCACAGGATTAATGGATCATACTTCATTGGGCCTAGATGATCTAATGACATGAAATCACCGATGACTATTTAATGGTTCTACGAGAGCCTATGAGCTCGACACATGGTAGATGTGTGTTCAATATGTGACTAGCACAAGATACAAAACTTATAAATCTCATAGATATGCCAAGTGACACAACCATAGGTCTTGATATAAAGATGGATAATGACATACGAGGGCCTAGATCATGATCAATGACCCACATTGATCCTTGGATCTTGATTGAATATTATGAAGCAAAAGGCATTTTTTAAATAACAACAATTAGTGATTTGAAGTAATTTATGAAAAATGCCACAAAAATTTATCGATAGATGCCAAATAAGCACCACACATGCACAAAACAACAAAATTAAGATCTTACGTGCTCAAAAATGCAAACATATAAAAATAGAGGTCAAAATCAAATCTAAGGCACATATGATCTGAATTCCAAATAATACATCACCATTAAAGCTTTAGGAGAGCCCCAAACTTGCATAAAATCCCTAATTTGAGCTTGGATTGATCATAGTCGAGCTAAAAGAGAGTCTAATTACAATCCAAGCACAAAAGAATTAACCTAGAGACCATTTGGAACATAGCAGTAAGTAATTTTCAAAGTTTTTTAGCATATTTTCCTCTAGGTCATTTTAGTTTATAAATTCAAGTGTATTCTAGAACCTTGTAGAAAAAGGATAGTTGTTCTTACTTCTTGTACATTTTTATCTTGTGACTGACCAGTATACTACCTTGTCCTCCTATAAAATGTACTACTACCATTTTGTAAAGGGAGAGAATTTTTAGAAAAAATTGTATACTTTGATTAGTTAATACAATCACAAAAATTTTAAAGGATTGTCTAAGTTTGTTTGTGTCAATTTTTATATGGCCTTTCTCTCAATTTCTAGTCTTAAGTCTTAAACTTGAATAGTTTATATGAATTATGAGTTCCATCTTTGATTACAGGGTTATTAATTTGTGATTATGCTAGATTAGTTGAATGATCTTGAATTTACTTTATTTTATTTTCTCTACATTATCATGTGCAAATTCTATTTGAGTGTGGTAGAAAATCTTTAAATTAAATTTAGTTCTTACTTGTACTTCTTTATATCATCCTTGGAGGTTTACCTAGTGTGTAGTGAGATCTAAGCTTATGACATTTTTCATTATGTACTAGTTAAATGTATACTTAGTTGTAATTGAAACTTTATCATAATGTTCAAGGCTAATATTAGTAATCACTTATTATATTTTTGCCTTACCCTTCTCTTTTGCTTCTTTTTTTAACTAGATCACTTTAGTTTAGATTTCATTGTAAATATCCATTTAGATTAGGCTGTAGTTTAGTATCTGATCATAACTCACTAGTATTAGCATATATACTTATAATTTGTAAATATTTGGTTTATGGTGTCTCCTAAACATAAATTAATATAAATTTTATGGGACAATTAAATATTGCTCTACCACTATTTCACCACAGGTAATATAAGTTGCCAAAACCTACTACTCATGCTTTGAATTCCTAGAATTCTAAAATAAGAAGTGTTCTTTGAACACTAAGGACACCTATGATACATTTAGAGGTATCAACAATAACCTTACTTCTAACAGGCTCTACTGATTTAGAAGATTGATTAATTTTTAATAGAACTAAGGTCAACTATTCTACCTAAACTTTAAGTTGATACTTGTTCAACTTATCCTTGTCATGCCTTTGGAGAAAATATGTCACTACCACCTATAGGTCTTCTTTATCACCTTCATGCATTTTTTTCCCAAGTTATATTCATCTAATTGCATATTCAAATGTTTGTATATCTTTAATATTTTTATCCTTTAGAGGCACTAAAACATTAACATACTTGTTACCAAATGAATCAAAAATCACCCTTGATATTATTTTGGCCTTTTTGTATGATTTCAGCTTTACTAGAGCTAGTTGACCAAATTTAAACTCATATGGTGATATTGCTTACTTTTTTTTCTTTGGAATTTGAGAAATTATCCAAGGGGGAAGGGTGGATGAATATTCTTATGTTAGCAATGCCAAAGATTGGGATGATGAGATAGGATCAGTGATTTTTGAGGTGGGTGGAATGGAAGGTGAAATGGAGGTATCTAATAATAGAGAATATACCAATAGAGTGGTGATAATGGTAGGTGGTGGTTGGGTCAATATGGTAGTAGTCTTGATTTTCTCTACCATATTGGGTACGGGAATGGATAAGACATCAATTTCTAACTTAGATGATGAGATAGACATGAACTTATCTATGTCCAACTGGGTAATATATATATTAGAAGGTGAACCTAAAAATATTGTGGGACTAGGTAAGGAAGAAAGTGATCTAAATACTTGATCCAAAGTGCCATGATAAGGGACCTAAAAGAGTGAGTCACTAGTATGTGAAGAAGAAGATGAATAAACTATCTATAGGGGTGCATTAGGGGCAATAGATAAAGTAGGAGTGACTAGGGGGAGAGTAGAAGATAATACTTAGGAAGCCTCTAGTTGGGAAGTCACCAAATGCACTGATGTTTTGCCCATGGTAGGATTTTCTTCTACATTATCCTGAACATCTTTCCCTTCTGTGTTGATACGTTTGCCTTTGCTTATGAAAATAAATTTCACTTTTTGTGCAGAGGTAAAATTATCTTCCTTATTTTTTGTTATAATTTCCTCTCACTTCTTGGAAGTTTTTTCATCATATTCCCATTCAAATCTAGTCTCAAAGGGTTTTAGCTTAATGCCCTTTCCTTCCAACCAGGTGTTGGTCTTAGAAAGAATGAGTTGGAATATATCCCTTATAAAATTAGATTCTTTTATTGACCATTGTATTAGTATAAGAGGTGTGGAATCCACTTGACTATTCTCATACAGAGGATCCAATATATTTTCATCATCTTTTGTACCTTTAGGAACATCAGACAGCTTCAAATTTATGATATGATCTAGAGTGAGGCAATCATAATCAAGCTTCTTCACTTCTTCATCTATTATACACTCAAACCAAATATCTTCTATTATATACACATGAGTGTAGTTTCCTTTGAGTTTATCTTTCATTTTCCTATAATCAAAATCATTCTAGCTCTTGAATTTTTGGAGAGTAATCCATTATAACTTAGTTTCCATCATCTTGGCCTTAAGAGTGGTATACATTGTGTATCCGCCAATAATGATTGCAAACATAAATCTAGGCTTATGATCCTCTAATTGTTTCTTATGAACACTCATCATTTTTTGACAAAAATCCATTAATATTAGTTTATCACTTGGATATCTTGGTAGTATATATATTTTCTCACTGAACCCTCCTACTCTAATGTAGGTGAAGTTTGGGAACTGTAAAAATACACAACCAATATTATTTACTTGTTCCCATGTTGAATCTAAAACCCTTTTCTTTTCTAGGTCCTTGTCAACAATATAAATATACTTATAGAATAAGGCATCATTGACCCTTCAATAATGCTTTAGGCTCTCCTTTAGGGTCAATTGAGCATAATATTCATAGACTGTAACTTGTCTTTTATCACCAATGAAAGTTAGACCTAAGAAGGATTTCATGCTTGTTGTAGCATACACTAAATAATAAGTCATGTAGAAATTAAGGGAAGAAGTCACCTCAAAATGTTGGTGATAAATGGCATCACTAATTTGATTCCCCCAAAAGATTTGTTGCTTGTTCCTCTTGATGATTAAGATGTACTGATACATCAACTCTTGAAATATGTTGGATGTAGGAATTCCCTTGAATCTACTTAGAAGAGTGATCAAATCACATACTTATTTAAGTAATTCATTATGATAGATGTTATTTATCTATCTAGCATTGGCAGGTTGAGGAGTCCTGAGCTAGCAGGTATTGATATTCTTCTTGCATCTATCAAGGTCTTTATCATAATGCTCTTGTATTGATCTCATGGTTATGTTCGAGTATTCTTCTATATCAAGAAGATGAAAGATCTTGTCAAAATATTCTTTGTCAAGTTGGATCACAAATTTACCATCTACATCTTTTACTGACCTATTTTATCTATCAAAATGAGTAACTATTGCTAGGATGAATTTTGAATCTTGTTCCAAAACTAGGAATGCAGCTACAATTGAATCCTACTATCTAGAAAATCTTGCATGTGAAGTAAAACTGGGTCCTTATTTAATATTTGTAGGAATTATTTCATGTCCACATGTCCAATCTTAGTATCTATGATTTGGTCAACATTTAAATCAATTGAGGATGAAGGAACCACTCCTTAGAACCTATACTTCATGACTCTTTTTGCAGGAGAAACCTCTATCATTAGTTGAGAAACTACATGAGAGATTTCAAAATCTCTAGTTCTAGCATATTTTTAATTTGGTAGGAAATATCTAAAGGTGGAGAAAATATGTGTCTATGTTTCAGATTATAAATTTTATGTAGTTCAAAGAAAATTCTCTAAACTGCATAAGGTAGGAAAAACCTCATGTAGTTTAGAGAAAAATCTGCACACCACAAGGCATGGTAAGGATGTTGGCTGTTGGCTAGAGAAAATTCTTTGTCCTACATGACATTTTGATGTAGGTTAAATAAAATTATCTATCTTTCATCTGGGTAAAACACTTGGGTATAAGTCAAAGAAAATTCTCTGGCCTACACCAAAACCCAAGGAGTGATAGTAGAATGACTGGGTGAAAATTCTCTGAAGCGCACTGTGGGAAAAATTATGGGATGTTCTTCAAATAATTTTTTCCAAAGCACCGAATGGGAAGGGACTATGTTGCTCTGATAAATTTCTCTAACGCACGCAGTAAACTTGGAACTATTAAGGGTTTCAAAAAAATGAAGGGGGTTTTATAAATATAAAATGATAGTGTTTGTACAAGGTTTTCTAAAAATGAAAATGACACAATAGTAAGGAATAAAAGAGAAATAAATAAAAAATGAAAACCTGGTAGGAGAAAGAACATGATGAAACTCACCTAAGATTCATAGTGGAAGAAAAACTTGTGGGCAAGTCGAGGTAGATTGGAGGAAAAATGGTGACAATAGAGGTGTAACTGAGCATAAAAATGGTGATGGTAGAGGTAAAAATAAAATGGTAAAAATAAATTAACAAGTTGATTATTTATAACCACACTATAATAAATTATCATCAATTATCATGCATGTCAGGTTAGGATGTTGAAATAGAACAATTTGTTGACCTTGCATGTGCAGGGTCAAGTTTTTTCTTCAGCCTTACATGTGTAGGGTTACATTTTTTCTCTGGCCTTGCATGTGCAGGGTCGTGTTTTTTTGTAGGCCTTGCATGTTTAGGGTCAGGTTTTTTCTCTAGTCTTGCATGTACAAAGGGGAAAAATTGATGTCAAAAAAAATTATTTTTTGGGAGGGATATTATGCATGAGGCCAATTAATTTGCCTCATTTAGTATTCTTAGAGATCATGAGCTATGATATAGATAAGTTTTTTAGGGGTTATCCCATGGCTTGAGTCAGTTAAATTTGAGGATAATAGCTAGATCCAACTAGGGAATTTCCTTCAAGCATTCTTTAAAATTCTTGAATGAAAAATAATCCTAGAACTCTAAGTGCCTTCATTCATTGAGCCATGAATTCAGGCAATAGACTAGACTAAAGATAAAATAAAGAGACTATACAGATATATACAAAAAGTACAAACTTATCTAGAACTTCACTAAGTAAAAAGATTTAGATATTGTTCATTGTATGCTAGCAGGAGTGGTGTTCCATCTTGGTATGCCAAAATGAAACTATTCTTTCCACAAAGTTTATGAATAAGGAAAGGGCCCCTCCATAAGTAATCAAACTTTTTTTTCATTATTTTTGCCTTTCTTCTCTTATCCCACAAAATAAATAGATCCCCAATTTATAAATCTCATGGCTTGGCTTTTTTATCAAAAAGCTTCTTGACTTAGCTTTGGTGTTTAGCAATGCGGTCCACCACCTTTGTATGTTTCTCTTCTAGTTCAAAATGTTTATACTCTTATCTATGGAATTTCTAAACATCTCATCCTTGATTGCTTTAACCAATCTAAGATTAGGCAACTCCAATGTGATAGGTATCTTTGTATTTAAGTTATAAAGAAGTTGAAAAGGGGACATACCAATTGCTCACTTGTGAGTGATACGATCAGCCCACAATGCATCATATAGTGCCTTGTGCCAATATCTTTGATTTTCTTCTACCAACTTCTTGATAATAGTGACCAATTTCTTATTACTCAACTCAACTTAACCATTTCCTTGGGGGTAATAATAAGAGGAGTGAGATAGATTGATCCCATATTCAAAACAAAACTTATTTATGTTATGGGATGAGAAATAAGTAGCATTATCTATTACTATCTTTTTAGGTACTCCAAACCTTGAGATGATGATTTCCTTGAGGAAGTTGCAAACAAATTTTGAAACAGAATGTTTGGCTAGGATTGCCTCCACTCACTTGGTAAAGTAGTCAGTAGCTATGAGAACATAATTGTGACCCATACTTGATAATGGGTTTATTGTGCTAATGAATTCAATACCCCATTGTTATAAATTTTCTTTAATAACTATTGGCTTGAGGGGTAAGGCTACCAACTTGGGTTTACCCACAAATTTCTAGCACAACTCATATTTATGCACCTAGGTGTATGTGTCTTTAAAAAGTGTTAGCTAGTAGTACCTTGCTTGTAAAATTTTATGAGTTGTGATCAGAGCTAATAAATATCCTCCACATGCCAAGTTTTGAAAGGATTCTAACAACTTTATTTTTTGTGCTTTGTCTACACACCATAGAAAAATTTCATCAATGTTTTCCTTATACAAACCATTTTCCCAAAGAATTAAATTTATAGCTTTAAGCTTGATTGTCCTCTTCTCTTTTTAAGACAAATGTTTTGGAGATTCTCCATATGTGAGGAAATGAGCAATGTTATAGTACCACTCATTCATTGTGCTTATGAATAAGACTATGGGAAGTTCTTCTTTTATATCTCCCTCATCACTGGATTCCTCTTCTAGTTTGTTTTATTCAATAAGTTGACACAAAACTTTTCCATACACTAGCTTTATAGGTTTAATTTCCATATCATATTATTATATCTTGGTGAGCTAATTACCTCTTTTTCTTCCAAATTCTTATTGATTCAAAATGGACTTAATTGTATAATTTGGTACTAGTGTTATGGTATGAGAATTGAGGATGTAATACCTGAAGTGATTAACCACTTTCACCACAACATAATCACATTTCTCCATAAGTGAGTATTTGAGCTCATGAGCCTTTATAGGGTATCTCATAAAAGCTATAGGAGATTCAATCCCATCTTTATTCAGCTACACCAAAATAATAGATAAAGTGTGCTTAAAAGTGTAATTGTACGTGATGAATTTCTTGGTATAGTCAAGGCAGACTAAGACTAGAGCATGAGCAATTGCATTTTTTATTTCATGAAAAGTAGCTTTTCATTCTGCATTCCAATGGAAAATTTAATTTCCTTTCATCATATCAATAATATGACGTGTCTTCTCAATAAAATCAAGTATAAATATTCATAATAATTTAACCTTCCCAAAGAAATAATGCACTCCTTTATTATTGGATGATAGAGCAAGATTATAAATAGACTTGACTCATTCAAGATCAATCTTGGTTCCTTTCTTAGACACAATGTGCCCAAGGAGTTTACCTTCAATAACCCCAAAAATGGATTTCTTGGGATTGAGGGATATCCCATGTTGACTGCACCTTTGAAGTACTTATGGTAAATGATCATAATGAGCTTGATGTTTCTTTGAGAAAATAGTTGAATCATCAAGATAGACCACAATGAACTTACCCATATCATCCCAAAAATTCAATTCCATCCCCTCTAAAATGTGACACCAGCATTAATCAACCCAAAAGGCATTCTATGATATGCAAAGGTGTCCCATGGAGTAGTAAAGGCCATTTTTTATTGATATTCATTGTGCACCTCCACTTGGCTATATCCTGAGAAGCCATCTAACATAGATAACATCTCTAAACCCATTACTGTTTTAGTACTTGATCCATTACTATAAATGGGTAACTATCCTTTAATGACGATTAGTTTAGATTACAAAAATAAACACAAATGTAGATTTATCCATTATTTTTCCTCATAGGAATGATGTTAGATATCCATGTTGATTAATGTATAGGAAAAATGATTCTAGTATTTAGCATCTTTTGTATCTTGGAAAGGATGGTACCTAAGATTTTAGGATTGTATTATCAGTGCTTTTACTTGTGGGGCAGAGACCCAAATTCTGAGAGGAATATCATGTTGAACTTCCTTGGGTCAGAAAGATTTCAAATCAGCATATGAATATGCTAACACATCAATGTACTATCATAGAAGTGTCACCAACTTCTTTAATTCCTCTAATGAGCAACATTTCCTAATATTTACCATCTTGGGATCATCTTCTGTTCCTAGATTGAATTGCATAACTTTTTGCTAATGAATCTAATTCAGACTATTGCCATTTGATAAATTGATCATGTTTATCAAAGAGTCTTTCTAGATAAACCAATCCTTTGGGAATCTTATTCCCTTTAAACTACAAAATTTCTTTACCATTTTCCTCATTTACCTTGGAGATTGATTCTTGAGTAGAGTCACTCCCTTAAAAGTATAATTCACTAAAAAAATTTGCCTTCTCCAAAAAGGCAATGACTTTCTCATCACTATTGAAAACTTGCAAATGATTAGCATTACTAGAAACACTAGGTCAGAATAACAATTCAATGGTATACTTATTTTCTTGGAAATCCTTGTGGGGATTCAAGAGGGTAGATGAAATGGCTAGTGAATCTACCCTATCATTGTATTCTCTTTGGACTAAAGATTTATCAAAAGCATCAAAATCCTCAATGCAATCCCAAACATGATTATGATAATACCTTAGCCTTTCATTCTTTATTTGATACAAATTTCTTACTTGACAAATGACTAATTTAGCATCACCTTAAGCATGGAGGTTTTTAATTCCTTTCTTTTGTACAACACCCATCCCTAACATAAAGGCTTCATATTCTATAGAAATGTTAGTATTATCAAATTGTAACTTGAAATAAAAAGGGAATATCTTTCCTTCTAGATATATAAGGACTTTCATGGCTCTAGATCTATTTGAAGAGCAACTACCATCAAATTCTAAATTCCAAACATCATTTGAAATTTCTACTTCGACAGTCTTAAAATCTAGATTTTCTTCATCTCAAGAAGATGATTCATATATTTCCCAAATCTCATTTTAAATATCATTTAATGATAGTGGATCCTCATCTGTGGTCAATAAATAAGTGCCCATTCTATAGGTTTCAAAGAGAATCTGAGCTTTTGGATCCTTGGTCTTTGTCACAATATATTTTGCTTGCCTCTCTAGATGAATTTTATGCATAACACCTTTGACAGGTATTTTGGCCTCAAACCAATCCATGTTAATTTCACCACCAACATCTTTGCAAAAAAATTTGTCCCAATAAAACTTCATAATAAGTTGGAACATTGACTACAAGAAGTGTCATCTTTATCTTTTTCTCTAAAAAAGTGACAAATGCAAATTATGCATCTTTGATTTGAACTATGAGGGGTACTTACTTAGTTTCCATTGAAAATCAATAGCCAAAATTCTTTGTTAGAGTTGTCAGAGGCACCTAAATCAATGACACAATTATTTAACTTATAACCATTGACTAATGAAGAAATATAAAAAGGTTCTATTTTTCCAAAGATAGATGAGGGAGTTACAACTAAGTGATTTTGTTTAGGTTTTGGTTTAGGGTTAATAGGTGAACTTTTAGATGAGATCTGATCGGAATTGGATACCTTGATTTTTACAAAATTAGCCAATATTTTGAATTATTCAGGGTTGTATTGGAGGTATTTAACCTCTAACATTTGATTTTTTGTCTTCCTAGCGTGGTCTATGATAGCAAAAGATGGATATGGAATGGCTGAGGAAGATGGGGAATTTTAATTTTTAGGATTTAGGTTTTGGGCACTGGGTTTAAATGTAGAAAGAGAAGAAGTGAAATGGTGAGGTTTACTTACTTATTTATCCCCTATTGTATCCTTTGGTTGAACTAGTAAAGGATTTCCTCTTTTCAAAATCATAACCTCTTAATGTGGTTAATCTTTGAACTTAGTTTTTTCAACCTTTTGTTGTTGATTCAGTTGATTTTGATAATGGGTGAAGATAGCATAAGACTCACCATATGTATCTTCCTCTTGTTTAACTTATTATTTAAAGTTTAGAAACTTGATATCAGAGTCACTAGTTATTCCTTCTTCATCTCCTATGAAGGTATTATCATCATCCTCTAGAACATATTCTAACTCTAGAAAATCATCATATTCTAATTTGAATAAGTTTACTACTTCATTATTAGGTGATGCCTCTAATGCAAGCCTTGTGGTAGAGGAATCATGTTCTAATTTTGGTTCTTTGTAGAATTATTGGGGTAATTAGAAGCATTTTGGTATGTTCTTGGAAATATATAAATGTACATACCTTGAGACATTTGTTTCTTGAGTGCTAGCAATTCATTTTCTAGCTTTTGCACTATAGGATCCATGGTGATAGTAGAAGATATAGCCAAAGTGGGTTACCCTTTAGGCTTGATTGAATCCTTTCTCAATTTTCCTACCAAGATCAAATCATCTTCTACTTTAGTATCCAAATTTTTAGCATATTTAAGATCAACTGGGGTTGTTATTTGCAAAATAAAATTAACCTTCGATAATTAAGAATTGATTAATCACTTCAAGTTCTTAGGTGTAGGTTGTGAAACAAGTAAGATCTTATTCCTCATCTTATTGATATTTGCCACAAACTCATGCATGGTCTTGTTTGGTTATTTTTTCATTTGTGTAAGTTGGGCTAACAAGGCATGAGCATATTCTACCAGCTTGAATATTTCTTCAAACTTAGCTTGAAGTGTTTCCCAACTCATGATGGTTCCCACTATAAGATGGTAAAACCAATCAGCAGCAACACCTTGGAGTGTTTCTATGAATAATCTTATAGAAACATCTTCATGTTCCACCCCTAGAAATCTACATGCTATGTAGAATGTGGAAATATGTTCATCCAAATTTTATTTCCATCACCATATAACTTGGGGAGGATTTTTTTTGAACCATGAGGTAGTTCATGTGATGGTGGTGTCAAATTCAATAGACCAAAATTAGTTCCCCATGGACCTTGAGTAGTCATTTTGTGTGGGTTATATGGAGGAATAACAAATATTTGTAGAGGTAAAATATCCAAAACCCTATGAATGTTGAAAGCTTCTTAGTATGGGAGATCTTTTATTGGTAGGATAAAAAATTATTGTACATTGAGGAGGTGACCATGTACATGCCGACAAAAGATCAAAGTTATGTTTTTGCAACAACTCAAATATAGGATCAATGTGTCTTGCTACCCTTCTACTATGGGTATAATTATGTTCCATCAGATTATAGACTTATCAAGAAAAAGAAAAAGATTAGGAACAATAAAACAATTACAAATAATAAGGTACCAATTTCATTTCAAATAAATGAGTGTAACTCTTGGTTGCATGTTTGTTTCCCAATAGAGTCACCAAAAAATTGTTAGGTGAATAATTTATCACTAAAAAAATGGTAATAGATTGGTACTTTTAGCCATAGTATGATGAGATTAAATCTCTCCTTGAGGAAAGGGGAGGTACCCTTCTTATTGCTAACTAAAATCAACAAGCAATTTATTACACTTATTTATACTAACTTTATCATGTGGGTGTTTCCATATCATCCAATTATCTTTTTTTAGAATTTATGGTCATTTACAAACTTATACTAGAAGACTTTTTTATTCTTACAATGTATCATAAAAATGTAAAACTACTTATTGGAGTAATAGTAACCGATATATAGATTAGCTAGACATAGGAGTAACTAAAATAATATCATCTAATGTGTATCACAAGAAACTTATGAAGGATCAAAGACATTTGTTGCTTCTTACATTAATATGAAAATAAAAATGGGTAGAATAAAGTGCATCCCAAAGTATCCACCTTATTTCCAATGAATATTAAATAATCATTGTTGTCTGGTCATGATGTGTTTCTAGAGATGATGAGGACTCTTGTGATGGAGTCCACTGTGTTGATAAGTATGCCTTTGTGCTATCCAAAATTATCTATAACTTATCCATAATTGCTTGGAACTTAACTAGCTTATCAATGGATTCTAATGTGAATGTTCCTGTTTCAACTTCAATGTGAACCAAGTAAGTGAAGTTTTGGATAATTATTTCTTTAGGAAGAATTTTCTAAGTATCATCCATAATTTGGCAAGGAAATTCCTTAATCTTTTCTGTGAGATCTAGATCCTTATCTATGCACATGTCTAAGGCTTCTTTGAAATCCTTAATCAAATTTTGGAGGACTTATTTTCTATTCTTCATTCCCTCCCTGTATTCCAAAAACATCTTATTTGGAATCACCTTTTTTTCATCCAGAAGTTACAACTTGAATTGATGTAGCTCGGTCCACATATAGATGTCATTATCTATCAGTTGTAAGTCTTGAGAAAGTGTATCAAGTGTTTATTTCATCTCTATCTTCACTTAAATCAAGTTGTTAATAAGTTTAATAGCTAAATGTATCTATTGACCATCTTGTGTCAATAGCCTTTCTATCTAGGCACTCACTACACAACCTTGTGATCCAATCTTCTCTACTTATTAAATAACCTTTTTAGTAACCTTACTTCCAATAGGATCTATTGGTTCAAAAGATTGAGTAATTTTTAATATAATTGAGGTCAACTATTCTACCTAAAATTTAAGTTGATCCTTGTTCAACTTATCCTTGTCAAACCTTTTGAGAAAAGATGTCATTGCCACCTACAAGTCTTCTTTAGCACCTTTGTGCATTTGTTTTCCAAGTTTTATTTGTCTAATTGCATAGTTAGATGCTTGTATATCTTCAATATTTTTATCCTTTGGAGGTACTACAACCTCAGCATACTTGTTACCAGATGAATCAAAAATCACCCTTGATACTATTTTGGCCTTCTTCATTAATTTAGGCTTTACTAGAGTTAGTTGACCAAAGTCAAATTCATCTAGTGATACTCCTTGATTTTTTCTCCTTGGAATTTAATAAATTAGCCAAGGGGGAAGGGTGGATGAATATTATTACATTGGTGATGACAAGGATTGGGATGATGAGATAGGATTAGTGGTTTGTGAGGTGGGTTGAATAAAAGGTGGAATGGAGGTATCCAGTAATGGAGAAGATACCAATGGAGTGGTGGTAATGGTAGGTAGTGTTTGGGTCAATATAGAAATAGTTTTGATTTTCAATGGCATATTGGGCACAAAAATGGATAGGATGTTAGTTTCCAACTTAGATGATGAGATAGACATGAACTTATCAATGTAAAATTGGGTAATATATAAATTGGAAGGTGAACTTGCCAATCTTGTGGGACTAGGTAAGGAAGAAAGTGATCCAAAGTGCCATGAGAAGGGACTTGAAAGAGTGAGTCACTGGTAGGTGAATAAAGAGATGAATAAATTGTTTGTAAGGGTATACTAGGGGAAATAGATATAGTAGGAGTGACTGGGGGGAGATTAGAAGATAATACCTAAGAAGCCTCTAGTTGGGAAGTCATCAGATGTACTAATTCTTCTCCCATAGTATGATTTTCTTCTACATTAGCCTAAACATCTTTCCCTTTTGTGTCTGTATCTTTGCCTTTGATTTTTAAAACAAATTTCACCTTTTATGCAGAGATAAAATTATCTTCCTTATTTTTTTTTCTAAGCTCCTCTCACTTCTTAGAAGTTTCTTCATTATATTCCTCTTTATATCTAGTCTTGAAGGGTTTTAGCTTAATGCCCTTTCCTTCTAACCAAGTGTTGGTCTTAGCAAGAATGAGTTGGAATCTAACCCTTATAGAAGTAGATTCCTTTATTCACCATTGTATTGGTAAAAGAGGTGTGGATGCCACTTGACTATTCTCATACAAAGGATATAATATATTTTCATCATATTTTTTACCTTTGGTAACATCAACTACCTTCAAATTTATGATTTGATCTAGAGTGAAGCGATTGGAATCAAGCTTCCTCACTTCTTCATCTATTATGCACTCAACCCAAATATATTCTATTATATGCACATGAGTGTAGTTTCCTTTGAGATTATCCTTCATTTTCTTAAAACCAACATCATTTTAGCTTTTAAATTTATTGAGAGTAATATATTTCAACTTGGTTTCCATCGTCTTGGCCTTAGGAGTGGTAGATATTATGTATCAGCCAATACTAATTAGAAACTTAAATATAGGCTTGTGATCCTCTAATTGTTTCTTATGAACAATCATTATTTGTCAACACATTTACATTAATATTAGTTTATCACTTGGATATCTTGGTAGCATATATAGTTACTCACTAAACCCTCCTACTCTGATGTAGGTGAAGGTTGGGAACTATAAAAATACAAAACCAATTTTATTTACTTGTTCCCATGCTACATCTAAAACCCTTTTATTTTCTATTTCCTTATCAATGATACAAATATACTTATATAATAAGGCATCATTGGCCCTTCTATAATGCTTTAAGATCTCCTTCAGGGTCAATTGAGAATAATATTCATAGACTAAAACTTTCCTTTTATCACCAATAGAAGTTAGACATGGGAAGGATTTCATGCTTGTTGTAGCATACACTAAATAAGAAGTCATGTATAACTTAATGGAATAAGTCACCTTACAAAGTTGGTGATAAATGGAATCACTAATTTGCTTCCCCCAGAAGATATATTACTTGTTCCTCTTAATGATTAAGATGTATTGATACATCCACTCTTGAAATATGTTAGATGTAGGAATTCAATTGACTCTACTTAGAAGATTGATCAAATATAATACTTATTCAAAAAATTAAATGCTATAGATGTTCTTTGTCCATCTATCAATGGAAGGTTGAGGAGTCTTGAGCCAGTAGCTATTGATGTTCTTCTTGCATCTATCAGGGTCTTTGTCATAATGATCTTGTGTTGATCTCATGGTTATGTCTGAGTATTATTTTATATCAGGAAGATGAAATATCTTATCAAAATATTCTTTATCAAGTTAGATCATAACTTTACCATTTGCATCTTTTACTAACCTAATTTATCTATCAAAATGATTGGTTATTACTAGGATGAATTTTGAATCATGTGCCAAAACTAGGAATGCAACTGCCAACTGAATACTACTATCTAGAATAGCTTGCATGTGAGGTGCAATTGGGTCCTTATTTAATCTTTGTAGGAATTTTTTCATGTCCACATGTCCAATCTTAGTATCTCTAATTTTTTTAACATTTTAATCAACTAAGAATGAAGGAAACACTCCTTAGAACTTATACTTCATGACTCTTTTTGTAGGAGAAACCTTTGTCATTGATTGAGAAACTACATGATGTCATTAAAAATATCTAGAGTTATCATATTTTTCATTTGGTAGGAAATATGTAAAGGTAAATAAAATATGCACCTATGCATCTGATTAGAAATTTTATGTAGTTTGAAAAAAATTCTTTGAACTGCATATAGTAGGAAAAACCTCATGTAGTTCAGAGAAAATTCTCTGCACCACAATGCATGGTAAATATGTTGGATGGAGAAAATTCTCCATCCTACATGACATTTTTATGTAATCCAGAGAAAATTCTCTAGCCTACATGAACACTTGGGGAGTGTTGGCAAGATGACTGGTGCACTTTGAATAAAATTATCTGAAGCGCACTGTGGAAAAAATGTTGGGATGTGCTTCAAAGAATTTTCTCTGAAGCACCTAGTGGGAAGGGACTATGTTGCTCAGATAAATTTCTCTAAAGCATGCATTACACTTGTAACTGTCAAGGGTTTTGAAAAAATGAAGGGGGTTTGAAAAATATAATATGATGAGGTTTGTATAGGGTTTTCCAAAAAAGAAAATGATGCAATTATGAGGAATGAAAGAGAAAGAAATAAAAAAGGAAAATCTAGTAGGATAAATAACATGATGAAACTCACCTAAGATTCGTAGTGAAAGAAAAACTTGTGGGCATGTCAAGGTAGATTGAAGGAAAAAACAATGATAGCAGAGGTGTAATTGAGCACAAAAAAGGTGATGGTAGAGGTAAAAATCAAAAAGTAAAAATAATTTAACAAGGTGGTTATTTATAACCATGCCATAATATAAGCTCATCAATTACCACACATGTGGAGTTAGGATGCTAAATTAAAAAACATCATCGACCTTTCATATGCAGGGTCAAGTTTTTTCTTTGGCCTTGCATGTGTAGGGTTAGGTTTTTTATCTAGCCTTGCATGTGTAGGGTTTATTTTTTTCTCTGGCCTTGCATGTGTAGGGTCATTTTTTTCTCTAGCCTTCCATGTGCAAAGGGGAAAAAATGATGTTGAAAAATACTATTTTTTGGGAGGGAGATTATGCATGAGGCTAATTAATTTGCCTCATTTTATGTGCCTAGAACTCATGGGCTATGAGACAGACAAGTTTCATAGGGGTTATCTCATGAATTGAGTTAGCTAAATTTTAGGATAACACTCTAAAATAATAAGTCAACCTGGTCGACTTAGTTCTTAAGGGTTTTTGCTTCTACATAATAGTAGTGACCTAGTCGAATCTATTCTATAATTTTTGCATATAATATCATCTCAATTAACTCTATACCATTATTAATTTGGTAATTAACAACTATATGTTATTAATTAATTCACACTTTCATTTTTAATTATTTACATGCTTAGAATAGCTCACATAGTCTAATTAGGTGTTTTTAAAAAATACCATTTAGTTGCACTCTTTTACTCTTTTTACACACACTATCAAATCACACAATACTTAAAATTCATCTTCCCAAGGCCTACCTACTTAGATTTCATCACCAAGGGGGAAGCCAACTTGGTTTTTTAGCCAAGTATAAACATGTGGTTAATGGTATATATTGGTAAAGCACCTGACACCCTTATAGCTACAGAATTGTGAAGTGATGGGGTAGGCCTTAATGCCAAGCTAATACCATTGCCAATGCAAATCCTTTTTCATCATAAAAATCCTAAAACCATCCATAGATTGCTTTTCATATTCCCTATTTTCAACCAACTTCCTTATCACACTTAAAATAACACTTATAATAATCTAACAACACTTAAGATGACCACTTAGCATTTACTTTTTAGTTAACTGTTTGCTCTCTGATAATTGTGTGTTGTATTTATAAAATGCATTATCTAGCATTGATGTAAGTTTTTGTGTTGCGTGTCCCAATTATATCATTCTCATTGATCCAATTGTATGTGTTTTTGTTTTTATTTCTTGCTTCAATTAAATTTTCAAAAACTTTCTCTATTTCTAGCACATTATCATTCTATTTGACATAGTCTCTTATAGACTATATTTTTCCTTGCCTATAGTACTAAGTCAAACTAGTTGAATTTATATCCCTTTTGTCAATCAGGTTATAATACTAAGTCAAACTAGTTGACCCTGTATCCTTATCACACCTTGTTTTTCCTAGTTTTTAGTACTAAGTTAACTTGGTTGATTATGTACTCTTATGCCTTTTATCTAGTAGTACACTATCATTTTGGTTACCCATGTACTCCTTTATGGCTCATTATCATACCCTATTTATAGTACTCAGTTAACCTATTTGACCCTGTATTCTTATCTATCTCTTATATTTCAAATTATAGTCAACCTAGTTGGCTTTGTATCCTTCCTCTCTCTTTGCTTTTGATTAACTTTATCTTCCTTAATTTCTCTCCATCATGAACTTCTTGTTTAAAGATAACACTAAGTTGAATTCAATAGATATGATTATTTATACCAACCCCAATAGGTTCTTCCATATTCAACTTGTGGCTCTTATCCTAGATGAAAGTAATGTGCATGTAACCACTCGCACTACAAACTATGGGACCCCTCCTCATTCCTCTTCACTTCAAAATCATCTCTTCTCATTTGAATATCAACTTAAATTAGAGTATATGCCATAAATTCTCTTCTTCATTAATGAGTTTCCTCAACATTGAGGAAAATATCCTTCTAATATTTACCATCTCATGATAATTGGTCAAGTTGAGGAGCCCCATTCACCTTTTCCCACATTCTCACATGGATTCAGTGACACTAGATTCTTTGTTTCTCAACATATTCCTTCTATTTTAACCCCTTCTCATACCATGACATCTTCCTCTTTGACTTATTCCACCTCCATGGCTAGTATCTCTACTAACATGGCAAGTTCTACATCTAATGGGCCTCTTCCTAGACCCACCCTTCTCAATTCTTCCACCAGTGCATCATTTTTTAACCATGGTAACCATGCCTCTAGTTTCACTTCCTCTCATCCCTCTACTAGTACATATTTTTCCACATAATTAAATCATGCTACTAGTGCCTTAATTACCAATAATTCTTCTCAAGCCACTACTACCAATTCTAATGCTTCACACAATGTCAATAATACCAATCAAACCCATCAACTTCTATTACAAAATATTAATAAAATTATTTATTTTCAATCTAACAATGGAAATTGAATGATGCAAATTCAAAATCATCTTATCCATCTTCAAACCCACCCTCAATAGATTCCATGGGGAACACATAACCAAAATGTTCCCCCACATCCTCTTCAAGATTCCCATGGTAATATTATCCCTCAACCTCTCCTTATTAACAAAATGATTAAGTAGATTCAAAATTATCATTTACATCTCAAATTTCTTATATCGATATAGGAGGTATCACCCCTACCATTACTTACAATGGGTCAACTGATCCTACTCTTCACTTAAAAACATTTGGAAATCTATATAAATATTGGGTCAATTTAAATAATTTTACCACTACCAAGCTATTAGAAAAGACTCTCATGGGTAATAATTTATATTACTACAACCAAATCAAATCTCATTCCATCACCAGTTTGGAAGATTTAGTCAATGCTCTAGTTCAAGATTTTCAAACTAGTGATCTCCTTGAGAATAACTTAGCCCATTTTATCAATTGTAATCTATTGAGACTAAAAATACACAAGGTTTCATCAACTGATGGAAGATATTTTCTAACAAATTTGAACATAATATGGTATATGACAACCTATTTCATCTATTTACCAATGCTCTCTTTCCCAAGTTGTAATATTAGGTCTGGACTCTCTCTCCACATACTTTGGAAGAAGCCATTGACCAAGCCAAGCATCAATATTTCCTTATGCATTAATTTGAGCCATCCCAACCTTTTATGGATACTTGAATGTTAATCAAGATTAAGAATTCTAATGTTAAAAATGATTATGTCATCAACTCTTATGATATCATTCATGCTATTCAATTTTTTGTTCCCAACCACACTCCAAAACAAGTTTCCCCTCCTAACCACATCACTAGTCCTCATTTATCCGTAAATAATAACATAAATGTTCATAAACCTTTCTCCTTAGTAAAATTACAAAAATTTCTACCAAGGCCTCTTCTATGATAACTTGATCCTAATCATCCTATGAAATCTTGGTACGATCCCAATAAACTTGTTGGTTTCATGCTAGTTTGGGTTATTCTCATGAAAATTTAAGGAAACTTCATAATTTGGCTATGGATTTCTTTCTCAATCCCAATTTTGACCATGATTCTATCAATAATAAATGTCAACAAGCCTATGACATTGCCTTCAAATCCCATGAAACACAAACTAAATATCAATATTTGAACCAAGCTAATGCTCATTTGGTTATCTATAAATATCCTCTTTTGAATCACCAAGACAACCCAAGACAAACCTACCCCTTCTACCAATAATGTTGATAGTCTTCTTGACCCACCTCTTGAAGAGGATGTGGTAAATATGACTAATATGCAAAGGGTAGTTGCCCTCATTGATCCTCATTCCATCTACACTCCTCAATTACCTCTCACATTTCATATTATCCAAGACTCTTCTCCAACTCACTTAACAAAATTGGGGCAAGAAAACATTATATCTTTTGATGAACCAATTCCAACACCTCCCTTAGATAACACTTCTCATATAATTTATACCATTCCTCCATCTCTTTACCTATCACTAATGATACCCAAACTGCTATCAACACTTATTCTAATCTATCTCAAACCAAACTTGCATCAACTACCCCATCTTCTCAAGATAATTAAAAAACGTGTCCTCCAATTAAACTTTCCACATCTTATCAACATAATTTCATGTGCACTTTGGATCCTCCTTCTAAGGTCCTCATTTAATACTATGTACCTCTATCCAATAGTTTTCTTATGGGTTATGATGAATGGTATCTTATCATGGAGCTTACTAATCTCCCATCTCAAATCCCATTTCTCTAACTATGAAAACCTCTCCATATCATCATAATCATCTTATGCAGATTTTGTTCAAAATGAACATCCCTCATCCTCCCCTGGTAGGACACAAAGTAACCTTATCTGGATCAAAAGATAGCATTTTGCAATAGTGTAAAGATATGTCCATACATGATGAAACAATAGACACTTCTCTTTCTTTCAAATTCCCCATTTCTTCTATGATCCTCGATGAGATTTTTCTTTGTGTGGATGATCCTCCTCTTTTTATCAGTATCCAAATTAGTGATATCCAAGTGAAACATGCCTTTATTAATGAGGGTTTTGTCACTTGTGTTTCCTCTCTTTATTTTATCATAACCCTAGGATATTTTGAATTTAATCTTAATTCCACATGTAGCAGATGTCAAGGCTATGACCAAAGGAAAATGCCTCCCTCAGGATGTGTATGACTCCTGATCACCATCCCACCTATTACCATTCATGTGAAGGTGATGATCTTCAACTTTACTCTATCCTATAACATTTTTCTTGGTATGCAATAGAATCATTTCATGAGATCAATTGCCTCTTCTACTTGCCAATATGTCAAATTTTCTCACAATAGAGTCATTTATAGGATTCAAGGTGACACTCATCTTTAGAATTTTGAACAATTCCTAAACCATGGTGTATTCAATATTCCTACCCTTGAACCCTTGTCAATCATTCCATTTCATTAATATTAATGGTTTTAATTTCCTATCAATTCCACCTAAAGTTATAACGGTCACCCCAAACTCATCGATAATATACCCCTAACCTCCTAGATTCTGATGATGATGAGCCTAATGAGATCAGTCTAAATATTAAAACCTTAGATATCTCACCTCATCTCATTTCTCATCTTCCCCCTCATTTTAAACCTTATTCTCATCAACCACCTTGTGATGATATACCCATTATATTAACTAATACTTGGCATTCCATTCATCACACCACATCGGATGACCAATTCATCCCTACCTATGCCATTGATATTCATATACCTGATTATGATGATGTCTATACCTTAGATGATCCATTCTTATGAGGTCTTGTTCAAGCTTGAGATTCTAAAATTGTTTATTATCATTACTCTTTACTTCAATTTTTCGATATTTATTCTAGCATTCCATCCTCTATCATTCCTAATTTTAGCATTTTTCCTCTTGATTGTAGGGTAGAGATGGTGTGCACACCTCCAATTTCCAAAGATCCTCATAGAAGTATGCATATAGATCATTCTATGATTAGTCACGATCACTTTTCTAGATACCAAAATCCCTTTAGTTGAGTTATCCCTAAGATGCTTGTGACTCTCCTTCAACCTTTTATGCATCTTTCCCCTCCCTCAATAGAGCCTAGTTTAAATCCTATTCCCACTCCCTCTATAACTAAGTCTCTTCCTATTTTTTATCCTATTTCTCTTTCATTCAATCCTTACCCAATCTCTCTACCATCCCTACCTTCTCTTGGTGATGGTTTTCTCCCTTTACCATAACTTGATCCTTGGCCCACTAAATGGGCCGATCAACCATATTATGAAATTCATAAATTTATTGGTCACTAGACTAGAGACTGTTCATTATACCAATAATCCTCAGCTTCTATTTCCACTCATCTTATAAGTACAACTACCAAGTCTACTCACAAGTGTATCTGTTACTTCTACATCATAGATAATCATTCATCCATATATTATCACAAGTTATAGAATTATATTGACACCTTGCATCCTATCACTCCTCAACCCATAGACAAGGTTATACCTCCCCCAAAAGTAATACTTGAATATCTTCCCAAATATGGAGAGGTATATTATTTCTTGAAAAAAAGTGGTACACATCATATTGATCATTGCCACATCCTTTAGTAGCATCTCAAAGATCACCTTATAACCATTCCTATGCCTACTACCCTTCTTCCCACATGTCACCCTCATAATAAGGCTCTCCATTCTTCCCCCGTGGCTCCACCAACTATGGTCCTTTCTCCACATACTATTTCTCCACCCATGAGTCCTCACTCATAGATCCTCCTTCTCTGATGGCACATTCTCCATCGATAACCCCTTAATCTCCCATAGAGTCCACTCTCATTCTTTTTCTTGAGCATCCCCAACATGATAGCCCTCATCATCATGATCCTTCAAGCATTCTTACATTTTATATTGAGGAGATTCAACATGAAATATTTTCTCAACTTTCCCTAAATATTGATGAGACTTTGGCTTCAATCTCATTTTAGCTTCATAGAGACTTATCAAATGTTTTAGATTAAGGTAAAAATAGGTTTTGAAGGGGCCCCAAAACCCTTTACAAATCAAAAAAAATAAAGCAATAAAAACTACCTGGACAGGCAAACCCACTGAACAACAGTAAAAAAACCAGGTTTTACATGGACCTGAAACCCCCAAGATAATCCAGACAAAGCTCCCCAAGTTTTTCAAGGACCTGAAACCTAAACAATAAAACCAGGCTCTACAACCTGAAATAGGAACCCAAGTTTTACAAGGACCTATAACCTTAAAAAATCGATGCAATAATAGGTCTACACATTTTAGAGCCGCATTAACACAAGGAGGGGTATTTGGGAGCTGCATTAACGTCTGCCTTCAGACCCCATCCCCAACTAAACAAACCCCAGAACCAGCACCGCCATCACCCCAAATGTCCATCCGATTGTCAACCCATTCTCCCCCTCTACAAAACACAGAGGCAACACTGCCTTGGCAATCAAAATTTCATTGAAAGACATCTTGAAGCACTTCTACATGAGCTACGACCCCACAGATAGAAGGCAATGGCAAAAAACTGGATCTGGCAACCACCCCCAAAAAACTCATCTTCAATCTAGCCCCTAGGGTTACATCAAAAATAGAGCCCCTCTGGATCCACTATTAACACATCATCTACCACCATGGGGATCCATTCAAGGCCCTCCCCGTGGCCAAACCCTCTCCAAGCACGCTGGTCGAGCAACACAATGGCCAACACCACGCCACGCGCTGGTTTGATAGTCCAAACAAAAAAAAAATCCCCATTCATGCAATAAAATAAACCCGTTGCCATGCCATGCTCAGCACCAAGGAACCCATTAGCTCTGGGACCTGGTCTCCAAAAACCATGGCTACAGAGGTAAGGGTTTCAGTGTGGCCGTATCTGTGGCCGTGCTCCCTCTTCCCTCTCCGACCACGGAGATAATGGTGGTATAGAGACTTATCAAATGTTATGGATAATGTGTGTGGACAAATATATTATTTCTTATGAGCATAATAATGGTGTTCTTATAGTTATTTCTTCATTTGGATTGGAGTGTGTTCCAACTTTACATTTATCTATTTTATATCATTTGACATTGTGTCAAATTCTTATCTATCTTACATGGTGATTTTTGTTTTGCACTACATGTTGTTTATTTTGTCATTATTATTCTTATGTTATCTTATGGATTTTTTTTTAACATACTTATTCTTCTTGAGTTCATTTTATATGGTTACCTTGTTCTTTTTCATTATTATTTGTTATATTATCTCTATAAATATGGATAATTATTATTGTGACTTGGTTATACAAATCTTATTCCCTTTAATCATTCCTCATTTACCATGTGATCAATTAGTAAACAATTCATCTCATTATAATCTCCTTTACTGGTCCACTTTAGATCTCCCCTTATTCCCTTTTATTACCTATCACAAACTAAGCATACACATGGTTGAGACTTGAGATAACATGTTGGTTCATAGTTTATCCTAAGTGTTCTAGTCAGTCATATCTTTGGATACTTAGCTTCCTTTAGCCTAAGCCTAGAGCTCATTCATGTGTATCACTTTAACTCTCATGATTTTTCATTCCAATTCCATATGGAAGAGGAATATTAAAAGCCATAAATATTCAAAATCCAAATCATTTAACAAAAATCAATGATCTAAAACGCAACATTCAAAATTTTCAAAAGTCAACTCACACTAAAAGACATGATTATAAGCACATATCCTCTTTATAATAAAATCTAAAACTCCAAAATTATCCTCATTATAGAGCCAAGGTATATTGGGGTGTTGTAGGCTAGTAGATTAGAAAAGGAGAAGTAAAAAAAAACTTTTAGTGCTACCTACTTTCTCATACAAGTACCCAATCTTTGTGGTAGATTTATGGCTCTGTAAGGGGTCTTGAAGAATGGGGAACACATTATGGGAAGGTAGGTCTAGTTTAATTTTATTGTTCAAAACTACCAATATGAGTTGATCTTAGTACCACACTTATTTTCCTACACATCTTTGTGCCTATAATGAACAAGTATCCTCTATATATTGATGGTCACTAGTCACTTAGTATCTTCTCATGTCTTTAGTGTGCCTCATGTATCTTAATATATTCTCATAATATTCCTATGTTATGCTTCTTACATTCCCTTGTTCACTCCCTACAACCCTAATATTTCCCCTTGATAAATATTGTTTTGTTCACTAATCACTCCCCCTAGGGATTCCATTTATGAGTTGCAGTGTAAGACCTTGGAAAGGACTAGGCCTTCCTCAAAAATTACCAAAATTTGCACATTACCATTCTAAACATCCCCTTTTACCTATTTTCACATTATTTCCAATTATGTTACTTTTATGAGTTGCAATGTAAGACCATGGATAGGACCTGGCCTTCCTCACAAAATTTTCTAATACCTAAGTCACAACAAAATTACATTGTCAAATATGAGATAAGATTGATTGATTGTGAGTTACACATCATTGACATTCTTCCCATCTTGATTTAGTATGTTTTATGCTTAATTCATTATTTTTTCACTTTTATCTTCTTCTTTTCTAATTGTGTGTAAGAATCCTACCATTTATCTTAATTTTTTCATACTTCCCAACTTGAATTAGTGAAATTAATTTAAGATCATTTTACCAATTTTATTTCCCTTTTATACATCCCAACGTGATTTAGTATGATTGATTGACTTTATTTATTTTTTTTTACACCATTAGTCTTTCACATGCTTTCAATTTTTATTACATTATTTTCATACTTCCCAACATGATTTAGTGTGATTATACTTATTTTAATTTGGTGTCAATATTTTTTTTAATGGTTTCAAAACATTTTTTCCCTCTTATTTACCACTTTTTTATTTGTTATACTTAGTCATATTTTATTATTACACATTTCCCATCATGAGATAGTGTTAGTACATTTATTTTTTATTAATTATACTTTTCCAAGTCTTTTGTTTTCCTATTTATTTTTAACCATGCATGTGTACTACATAATGCTAGAAAATAAAACACCACATATATATTTCCTATAGAATATACAACAAAATCAAAATACACATGCTAAAAAGAAATATATCCATATATCCACAAACACAACCATAATATAACCCATAAGATCAACATCTGACTATCAAAATAGAATATCTCTATATATATCATGTGTTTTAATACAAATAGTACATAAGTACATCACTCTAACTCTATGGTCGGTCTCCATCATGTCTGTATCATGGCCTCATCATGTTACCCATAGATGCCTCAGATTGTCCCTTCTACATAGTGCATTATAATGAGGTTATCTAAGATCTAAACCCTTTTACCTATCCCTATAGGTTGGCCACCTAGGCCTAAACATATCCCAACTAGATAGTGCTAACTATGTGTGTGACTCTCTCTTAAGCCAAGGCTTACCAAACTTGTGCCTCTCCTACTCCCACCCCTACATGTGGCTACAATCCATCTCCACATTAATATAACTTCCTCACAACCTCCCCCACTAATCTAAACAAGCTTGAATGACCTAGGGTAGATGATACCATAGGATCATCTAGCATGGTGGGGTTATATGGTGTTAGTACCCCATACATAATATCATGGTGTGCTATCGTAACCAGGGATCTCCATCTGATCTCCTCAATCATAAGATCTACAAAATCTAACCTAGATATATATCAAATCACATATATATCTCAAAATATATCTATATATAATCATATCCAACTAATATTCTATCACAAAAATTAAAAATTATAAACATTTATTACCTATCCCAATATCACTAACCATTATCTCCCTGTCTGATCATCCATCGATCACAGTCTCTCCATCAGCCTATCCCTTAAACACCTCATCTGGGATGCCTCTCATTAAAATCAAAACCTATATTCACCACCCATGTATGTCTTAGGACTCTCCTCAATGGTACTTCTATGACCATCTCTACCCTCAACCAACTAATGGGTCATCGTAAATAACCACCCTTTGTATATGATCCCACTACTAGCATCTCCATTAGTGGTGTGATCGAGGTAGTTATTGATCCTCATATTTTGGTGTTATTTATGGTACTTGATTCACCCATGCATCTACATTCATGCCATCTCCTCCTCTAACTATTGACTATCATACTTGACCAGTCCATGGTCTCACGTGCCATGGTATAATCTCCAATCTCTTGACTGATGCTCTTATCTTCCCCTCCCCCTTAGCCCTCTTTCATGCCATGCCCAAAATATGGGAACTATTATAAGATCCAATGGGTATTAAATTCTAAACTAACCTAAAAATTATGCCATTGGTTTTGACTCTACCCACTAGGTATAATGGCATATGATCTAAACTCATGCCAGCCTTGGCACCATAGTTTCCCAACTTGGCCAAATAGTCATAATATGTGCATAGGGATACCACATAATTTATCCTTATGTTACAATCTATAGTAATGGAACATGCGACATCTCCCATGTTACCTGATCTTATCTCTATCATGTAATTTGAGGTAATCAATCATCAACCACATAGGGAAATCTAACTAGACAATAGAATAAGAACCTCTCATATATCCATGTGTTTAATAATACAACTAGTCCCATGGTCTTTTATACTATGGAAAACATCCCATATATGTCATATATGAGTTGAAGCCAAATGATAGACCCCAATTCATAGAGTGTCCCCTGATCCAAAATGGACTGACACAAAGCTATCATATATAATGGTACATTTTCATCCAACTTATGACACAGTACTCATATTATCATAAGTCCTATCACAAATTTTTGAATGTTTAGAATATGTGTAATATAAACATCAAATAGGCTCACCCTTAGCCCTAGGTAGATCTTATCTAAGTACATCACCCACTATGTTAGTGTTCATCTCTCCTCCTAATCATTTAGTGTCCCTATGATCGCCAGTTTCCCCTATAGGTAATCCAAGTAACACATGGACGTCCTCCAATGTGATACCTACCTCTATGGTATCCCCATCCACCACTCACCTAAAATTGTTGGTCAACCATTCCCATGTTCCAAGGAACATGATAACAAGATTAGCACTCAATGTGATGTGTCTCATCTCCATGATGCCCCCTAAGCCCAATATAACCAATCTAGCTCTATCTGTTAAGCACAAAATATACTGAGAGGGAGGGTGAATCAGTATATTTATCTTATAAAACTTTTCCTTAATCAAACATTCAAGATATGCAATAAAACTCAAATAATAAACATCACACAAGAAAGAGAGAGACACCAGATATAACGTGGAAACCCAATGTGGGAAAAACCATGGAGAACAATCTCAAGTATATTCATGAGACAGATTCACAGGAGCACCATACCCCTTTGTCGAGTACTAACCTCAGCTATAATTCATGAGCACCAACCCATAGGAGCTTCAAACCCCTTTGCTAAGCACCAACCCAGCTATCATTCATGAGCACCAACCCACATGAGCATCAACCACTTTATGTATGCCACACACCTATCTCTCAATGTTGCTATATCAACAAATGATAATTCAATACAACATCTCTTTCCTCTCTCTCACCTTTGCCCTTCTAAGCTAGATAATACAATATCAAATTAACCTCTCACATCCATATTACAAATGGCTTCTCAAGCCTTTATTTATAGCTTTCCAAATGACCTTTGGCCTTCCCCCTTTGTGACCCTTCAATCCTCATGGAAAATGGCACCAATCTTGGATGACCCTTCATATTCAAGCCTTTGAAAAGTCATGTGGTGACCCTTCATGATCAAAAACGTCCTTCCCACTTTTGTCCTTATCTTTGGTTACTTTTCGTATTCCTTAAAGTGTCCCTTCATGAGAAATTCACCCTTACTCTTTTGTCTTCACTTGGTATTCCCCAAAATGACTCTTCATGGGAAAATGCATCCCATACTTCTTTTGTCTTTACCCCATGGCTCTTTGACTTCTCCATGGGCCCTTATTTTGTCTCATATGCAACCAAAAATATATTCATTAATATTAAATAAATATTAACTCATATTATCCAAGATATATTTATTACAAACAACATTAAATGCAATGGGGCCTTTATCACCAATAATGTTAAACCTTTGACATCAATGACAATATTTCCAACAATCTCCCCCTTTGTCATTGATTGCAACCTCAATCCTGAAACTACCACATCCTATCACTTGTACATCCTATCATCTAAAAACATACAATAAATCCCCCTTACTGTAGCAACCTATACCTGTTCCCTGTACCTATTTTCTACACCTATACTTGTACCTATTATTCTCCCCCTTTGACATCAATGGCAAAGGGCCTACTTGGAGCTAACACTTAGCTCCCTCTCAACTGATGTTGAACCTTAATGGCAGGAAGTAAGGGAAGTTACTCCCAACTTCTCTTATAGATACTCAAATGTGTCTTTTGGTAGTGCCTTTGTGAAAATATCTACAAGCTGCTTTGTAGCACTAATATATTCCAACTTAACCTATTGATCTGCAACCTGCTCTCTCAAAAAGTCATATCTAATGGGAATATGTTTTTTTCTTGAATGCATTACTAGATTTTTTTAAATATTTATAGCACTTGTGTTATCACAAAAAATGGAAATAGGTTCATCATACTTTACCTTGATATCTTCCAAATTTTGCTTCATCCAAAGCACTTGAGTACAACACAATACTACTGCAATATATTATGCTTCAATTGTAGAAAGTGATACTAAGTTCTGCTTCTTGCTTAGCCATGATACTAAGCTATCACCAAGGAAGAAATCTCCTCCACTTGTACTCTTTCTATCATCTAAACACCCTACCCAATCTAAATTTGTATAAGCAATTAAAGTGAAATCTTTACCTGTGGGATACCATAATCCATAATCCAATGTCCCTTTGATATATCTAAATATTCTTTTCACCAACTAAACATGACTATCTCTTGGAGATGACTGATATCTTGCAACCATACCTACTACATGCATGATGTTTGGTCTCGATGCTATCAAATATAAAAGACTACCAATCATAGATCTATACAAAGATTGATCTGTAACAGGTGAATCTTCATCCTTGCTCACCTTATTTCCTATACACATAGGTGTGCCAACTAGTACACAATTCTCAAAACCAAATTTCTTCAACATTTCCTTGGCATATTTACTTTGAGATATAAAAATTCCTTTATTTGATTGAAATATTTGTAATCCTAAGAAAAATGATAATTCTCCAAGCATAGACATCTCAAATTCTTTTTTCATTCTATCATAAAATTATTTTGTCATCTTTTCAATTTTTCCTTCAAAAATGATATCATCAACATAAACCACAACAATCAATTGATGCTCACCTTCTATTTTGATGTAAATCCTCTCTTAAATCCTTGATCTTGTAGGTACTTATCAATTCTTGCATACCAAGCTCTGGGAGCTTGTTTTAATCCATACAATGCTTTCTTCAATCTACATACATGATTACTAATATTCAAGAGAATAAACCCCTCAGGCTGCTCAATGTAGACCTCTTCTTCAAGATTCCCATTTAGGAAGGCAAATTTGACATCCATCTGAAATACTTTAAAATATTTAAAAACCGCATATGTAAGAAACATTCTAATAGCCTCTAACCTTGCTACTAGTGCAAAATTTTCTTCAAAATCTATTCCCTCAATCTGAGCATATCCTTTACATACTAATCTTGCTTTATTTCTGGTTACTTCTCCATTTTCATTCAACTTATTTCTATAAACCCATTTTGTTTTTATCACATTGTGATCTTTTGGTCTAGGCACTAATTCCCAAGTATCATTCTTTTCTATCTGATCTAATTCTTCATCCATAGCCTTAACCCAATGCTCATCATGTCTGGCTTTGGAAAAAATTCTAGGCTAAATTTTAGATAACAAAGAGAAATTAACTTGTTCAGATTCACTTACCATCATTCTTTTGGTGTGAATTCCTTCTTTTATATCCCTGATGATGTCACTTTCATTATGATTTTTTTGAACATATTTGGATGGAGTCTTGGTGCCATTTTTCTCCTTTTCCTCATCTTCATCTGATTCTTCAAAGCCTTCCTCTTCAATGATTTCAAGAATGTCTATTGGATCATTGATCTTTTGTGTTCCATCTTCTTCTATCCTGACACTTGCACTTTCAACAATTTTCTTGGTTCTTTTGTTATAACATTTATAAGCTTTAATTTTGCAAGAATAACCAATAAATATACCTTCATCTACTCTAGATTCAAACTTACCAAGTTTTTCATCGGTTCTCTTCATGAAGCATTTGCTACCGAAAACTCTGAAATAATCAACTGCTGCTGGTTTGTCTTTCTATAGCTCATAAGGAGTTTTGTCATTGTTGACTATTAATAAATTTCTATTCTAAATATGCACTACTATACCAACTACCTCTCTCCAATATTTATTTTCTATCTTGGATTCATTTAGCATTGTCCTCACCATCTCTTGAACTATTCTATTTTTTTGTTCAACTACTCCATTTTGTTGTGGAGTTTTGACTGCTGAATATTATCTCTTTATTCCATGATCTTCAAAAAACTCAATAAATTGATCTAACATGAATTCTCCTCCTCAATCTGATCTTAGACACTTAATCTTCAGATTAGTTTCATTCTCAAATAATGCTTTGAACTATCTAAAAGCTTCTAATTTTTTCTTTAAAAACATTATCCAAGTCATACGTGAAAAATCATCAATAAGTAACATGAAATATTTATCACCTTGAGTAATTTGAGTCCTCATAGGTCCACATAGATCAGTGTGAACAAGCTTTAGCATCTGAGTGGTCGAGTACTCTTTTGTTTTGAACCACCTTCTAGCCTGTTTCCCATGCTGACAAGGTCCACAAAGCGTGTTAGATGGCTTTGTGATCATTGGAAGATTCTTGACTACTTGCTTTTTGCAAATTTTGACAATATTGTCAAAATTTATGTGCCCCATTCTCCTATGCCATAGCCAACTTTCTTCAATATGACTCAAACAACATTTTTGACCTTTGATGTCTGATAGCATATATAAGTTATTACCTGTTCTCTGAGCATCTGCAATTAATACATCTGAATCTTTTCTTCTAATTTCACAACCTTCTGCATAAAACTTTAGTGTGTGCCCCTGATCACACATTTGACTTACACTTAAAATATTATGCTTAAGACCTTCTACATATAAAACATTTTTAGTTTTAGTTCTACCATTATCTAAACTTAGTGTACCTTTTTTGACAATTTTGGCAGTAGTTTTGTCCCCAAATTTCATTGTGCCACCATTGATCTTCTTTAGGGTTATGAACTTGCTCTTGTCTCCTATCATGTGCCTTGAACATCCACTATCAATAAACCATGGCTTTTCTTCATTTATTGCATGCAAAGCTATCTCGACCAACAAAGAACCTTCAGATTGTTTCTTCTGCCATGTCTGAACCTTTTTCTTGATGAATGGAGCCCTAAAACTCTGGTCCTTCTTGACTGACTTGAACACACTTCTATAATACCAAGCTATGTGTCTAAAGTTATTACACTTGTAACAAATTATGGCCTCTTCATCAAAGCTTGATAGAGGAGCAAAAGAGTTATAGCTTCTGCTTGACTCTATATGACCTTCCTTTTCCTTATTTTTGAGATTGTTAGCTCTTTTTTTACATTCTAATTTCTTATGACCATATCCATTAAAATAAAAATAGTAACCATAAAAATAGGGCCTGTTTGTGAATCTCTGACCTGATTGCCTTTTATAGCTTTGTTCCTTCCATCCTTATTTGTCCTCTATATTATTCAATCCTTCCCTTCTTGTTTCTTTATTTTTAAGAGCTTCAACATAGCTCTTCTTCTTTTCAAAACCGATACCTATTTTATCTGATATTGCCTTTTAGCTTTCTAATATCTTATTCAGCATATTAGTGCTATTCTCAAATTTTGAATCATTGACTATTTTATTATTGACTACTTTCTCAATCTCTTCTTTTAAAGAGACAAATTTAGTAACATACCTTTCACATTCTTTTCTTGATATTTCCAACTGTGCCATTAGATCTTCAATTATCTCCTTTGACTCCTTATCATTTTTCTCAATTTGATGCTTTAATCTTTGATTTTTATTTTCAACAATTTTCAAATCTTCTAAGTCACACATGAGTTCTCCTTCCATATTCACTTTGGATTCATCCTCTTCTTCTTGATCAACTATTATTTTGCTTGTTGAGGCACCTTTATGTATGGCCATCTTGTGCTTTCTTGATCTACCTTCAAGCTGTAAAACTTTTCAAAAAAGGAACCTGCTCTGATACCAATTGTTAAGCATAGAATATACTAAGAGGGGGGGTGAATTAGTATATTTATCTTATAAAACTTTCCCTTAATCAAACATTCAAGATATGCAATAAAACTCAAATAATAAACATCACACAAGAAAGATAGAGACACCAGATATAACGTGGAAACCTAATGTGGGAAAAACCATGGAGAAAAATCTCAAGTATATTTGTGAGAACAAATTCATAGGAGCACCATACCCCTTTGCCAAGTACCAACCTCAGCTACAATTCATGAGCACCAACCCACAGGAGCTTCAAACCCCTTTGCCAAGATATGCATTTGCACTTATCTTCTATATATTAGAAATCTATATACATTGACATGAGTATATATCTTCTATGAATGTTTAATTTTAGTTTTTATTACCTCCACTTTTTACCACAAGCTTTGGTAAGCACTAGGTTAAACTTTTACTTTACTTGTTATTAGTATAATGAATATGAAAACATAGGACCTAGTTAGGGTTATTGCATATTTTTATTTGACTAAAGGCTTTGGAACCATCCCTAGTGATATCATTTTTTGATAATATATCCCTTAATTAGGTAAAATAGATCCATATTAGTCATGACCTTGATTATCTAATGTATCCCCAATCAGAAGTGTAAGTAGGATCTATCTTCTCTAAACTAGGATTGATTTGTAGAATCTTTTACATTTCCCATTGCATACTCTATGTCTTAGGGTATTATGTTATATCTATAAAATCCCTTAATAACTCTCTTGTTATCTTATATATCTTAGTTTTTGTATTTAAAGGAGTGAATAAGTGTAATTGTACACACATTATCACTTGACCCATTTTTTATCATAACACTATGTATGGGTTTCTCATTAATATAGATGTGTATGAATAGTGCATGAAAATCTAAATCATTATTGACAATATTTCTATCATAAAATTTTATAATAGGATGTTGTGGTGGAATTTCAATAATTATACCAATAATTTTTTCTATTAGGTGCTCATATGTCATAGGTGAAGGTTGCATATTATAAGCATAGTGTGTTAGAATAATTGCCATTGATGTCAAAGGAATTATAATGGATATGAATGGAAATGTCAAATGTAATTATTACCAAAAGTGAATATAATTATTTTTGGAATTGAATAGAATTATTTATATAATTGAATGGAATTATTTCTATAAGTGAACGGAAATGTTGATGGAAGTGAATGGAAATGTTAAAGGAAATGTTGATAGACATGTCGACAAAAATGTCAACGGTCACATCTCTTGGTAAATAGGTACCTCTTGGATGGGACACATCCTTTAAATGCTATGTAAGGGAGAAGAGATGTGAAATTATTATAATAATTCAATTTTAATGAAGATCATATAAGTGTGACAGAGAAGGAAGAGAGGAAGAGCAGAAAATGAAATATAATATCTCTTAAGAAAAGAAGTGTAAAGGGTAGATTTATTTTATTGAAGAATATTATTTGAGAATTGTGAAAGAGAGGAGAGAATAAAGTATATAATAAAATTAATAAGAGATAAAGTGTAAGAGAATTAAATCCATAATTCAATTAAATAAGTAATCATAGATCATGGAATCGATTTGGCTTGGGGTCAGTGCCTCATAATCTAGGGGTTGGTGATCCTATGGGTCAGTGCTCATGAATTGGTCAAGTTGGCTTTTGGTGAAGGGGATTAGTGTCTCTAGTGGGTGGTTTCTCACAAATAAATAAAGTTGGTTTTTGGTTTGGGGATTGGTATCTCTAGTAAGTTAGTTCTTGTAAACATTGTAAAAGAGTTATATATATAACAGCAATATTTTGCCATGGTTTTATCCTAAAAGGGTTTCCACATAAATCCTAGGTTCTCTTATGTTATTAATTTATAGATTTTAAATGTTTATGGTTGTTTCGGTTGATTAAATTTGAAAATATTAAAAGATTATGTTATAATAATTTACCCCCTCTTAGGATAAGCATGTGTTTAATAATTTGTATCAGAGTGGTTCCTTTAGAACAGTCTAACCATTGAAAGGTATATCCCAGAATCACAAGATAGTCAAGTAGCTAAGGAGAATCAAGATTTGAAATTTATGGTCAAGTATATTAACAAATAGGTATTTATATTGGAGTCTAAGTTGGTTTTAGAATTAAAATAAGATAAGATGTCTATTCAAGATCTTAAGAATCAGCTAGAGGTTGCATATTAAAATTTGAAATCAAGAGAAGAAGAGTGTAATCAGTTGAAGGCTGAGTTAGGTTATTTAAAGGATAATCATTAGAGGCTCATAATCAATTTTGAGAAATATTATGAGATATCAATCCAACGTGATAAGGATGCAACTTTTAAGGGTAAGTTGAGGAAGCTAATCAGGTAGCCTAATGCCTTCAATTTTTCTAATTCTTTCATGGCCATTGTTTTGTGTGTCATCATGTTGGTCATAGGGAAAGAGACTATTTGAGGTGAAGAAATCATTCAAAGAGAGATCTTAGTCACCTTAAATCAAAAGGTATGATAAATGTTGCTTGATTTTGTTGTCATAAGGTTGGCCATATTACTAAATTAAGTCCAAGTGGAGTAAATATATCCTCAAGGTATGCCAAAGGCTATGGATCCCTTAAAAGATATAAAAAGGGCCAAAATCAGGTTTGGAGACCTAAGATATTAAATTTTGATCAGATTAAGTATAAGAGTGATAATGGATTAATTTATATAGTAGAGAAAGAATCAGATAAGAAGGATTATGTGAAACTCTTGTTATTAGGAGTTGTAGAAAAGATACTGAATACTAGTCCTAAGCAACCTATAGATCAAATAGAATATCTTATTATAATTGAGCATGAGCCTTGTCAAGATTCTCTATTATTAATTTCTAATGATAGTGGGTTATAAGGTAAGACAATTGCAAGAGTTGAGAAAATGAACAACATCAATGATGTTGAGGTTAGTGAGTCAAAGAAGTTAGACATGCCTAAATGGATTATAAGAGAAATAAATCAGTCTCATGGATGAAAGAAGATCAAGGAATTAATAGATGAGATGTGGGCATCTCTTAGGTTCACTTTGTTCTAGGACCCTTATGTGGGGTGTCTCTTCTAGGCTTCAAGGAGACACTTTGCATAAAAAGGAAGTATGGTGGATGTATGTTGGGTCTTGGTTTTGTTTCATGATAAGAAAGACATGAAGGTGAGTTGATAGATCAGTTTGTATATTAGTTTGAGGTAGATTTATATGATGTAGTGTCTTGAGAGATCTTGTGAGCATGAATTTAGGTAAGTCTAGTTG
Organism: Torreya grandis; assembly: GCA_037957365.1. NCBI lineage: Eukaryota > Viridiplantae > Streptophyta > Pinopsida > Cupressales > Taxaceae > Torreya > Torreya grandis. The sequence continues at coordinate 4,336,661 of JARHVA010000646.1, forward strand.
CTTTGAGCATGCTCTTAATGTTCAAATTAGTAGTAGGTTGATGTTATGTGGAGTTTACTTTTCCTTGTTATGAAGTAATTTATACCTATTTGAGGTGGTCATATTAACTCAAAGGGTTATTAATAAGTGAAAATGAGTCGATCCATGTTGATTTGGTCTCCATGAAACCTATTGGTAGTATGAGGGCTAATGGTGCCTTCATAATGAAATCAAATGACTTGAAATTATCTAAAGCATGGAGGAGGTTTATGGAGGTTAGAAATGAAATTTTTGATAGGATTTGGATCATTGATAAGGTCATATGGGCCATAAAGTCCCAATGGTGGTTCATTGAGGATATATACTTATTTTATTTAGGTCTCTACTAGACCTAATGAAGATGTGAGACCTATTGGTGTTCCCATAATGGGATTGACTATATGTGGATATTGTTTGAAGATTTTTTATAGACCTAGTTGGTTGAGGATACCTATTAAAGATGTCATGATCTATATAGAGCATGGATTTAGGGAGAACTAACTCAATTTGTTCAAGAAGCTTGATAAGAAACATGCATGAATAAAAGGGGAGCATGAATATAAAGTGAGGTAATATTCAGTTTGGATTAACCAAAAGGAGATATTTTAGCAAGCAATCATCAAGGTCAGGTCTAAGGATTAGGTGGAAATTTATGAATGGGTTTAGGTAAGATAAAGAGTTGATATAGATCTATGGAGTCATGTGTCATAAAGACAACAAATAAATCACTCTAAAGGTAAGCATTTGGTCAATTTTTCTTTAGTAGAATTAATTTAAATTAGAGTAAAGAGACAAGGTGGCAGCTGTAGAGACCCTTTGTCATTGATTTCAAAGGGGAAGAATTGAAGACAAGGGGAACAAAGGAGGATAACCATAGCAAGGGGTAATTCATATACTAATTCATGGGTATTGCCATCAATGACAAAGGGGGAGATTGTTGGAATAATTATCATTAATGTCAAAGGAATTGCAATGGATATGAATGGAAATGTCAAATAGAATTGTTACCATAAGTGAATGGAATTGTTGCTGAAAGTGAATGGAATTATTGTTGGAATTAAATGAAATTTTTACTGGAAGTTAATATAAATGTCGATATAAGTGAATGAAAATGTCAATATAAATGTTAACAAAAATATCGATGGAATTGTCAATGGTTACATCTCTTGGTGAAGAGGTGCCTCTTTGATGGGACACATCCTTTAAATGATATATAAGGGAGAAGAGATGTGGAAGTATTATAAGAATTTGATTTGAATGAATATCATATAAGTGTGAGAGATAAGGAAAAGAGGAAGAACATAAAATGAAATAGAATGTCTCTTAAGAAAATAAGTGTGAAGGGTAGATTTATTTTAACGAAGAATATTATTTGAAAATTGTGAAAGAGAGGAGAGTAGAAAGTATATAATAAAATTATTGAGAGAAAAAGTGTAAGAGAAGAAAATACGTCATTCAATTAAAGAAACAATCATAGATGGTGTAAATTATTTGGCTTGGGGTCAGTGCCTCATAGTCTAGGGGTTGGTGCTCTTGTGGGTCAATGCTCATGAATTGGTTGGGTTGGTGCTTGGAAAACGGGATCAGTGTCTCCAATGGGTGGATGTTCACAAATTGACCAAGTTGGTTCTTAGTTTAGGGATTTGTGTCTCCAATAGGTTGGTGCCTAAAAACATTTTAAAAGAGTTATATATATATAAGCAATATTGTGTCATTGTTTTCTCTTGAAAGGGTTTCCACGTAAATCCTATGTTCTTTTATGTTATTAACTTCTATATCTATGTTTATGGTTTTTATGGTTGATAAAATATTAAAAGATTACAATATTATATTATACTAGTTTACCTCCCCCCCCTCTCAGTATAAGCATGTGCTTAACATAGTGTAATTCTTAACTCTCTTTAGTACTTTTCATCTCATGCCTAGGAAATGGATCATAAAATATTTTCAATTTGTGATTTCTATTATTTTGTGTTCAATATTCCTCTATAATAGGTACAAATTTAATAATTTTTTCATCAATAATATCTCTTATCTTATGTCTCAATTTGAAGCATTTGTTCATAGAATGCCCCACAATTTGATGATAGTCACCTTATGCATTGATTTTATAGTTCCTTGGTGTATGCCTATTTGGATTAAATTTTTTTTATTAATAAGAGTAATAAGGTTTCACCCCATTAACTTATTTAGAAATATATTAAGAGGTGATGGTAATCTAAAAAAATGCCTCTTTAGTGGATCTATCAATTATAGTTGATTTGTAGGCTATGATGTTGCATTAATTGTAATATTTGCCTCATTCTCTTTATCAATTGGTTTGACCGTGTAGCTTTGTTTGCTTTGAAACTTTGTTTTTTAAGTATTTGTATGAGTATATGTATACTTAATTTTTTTCAAATCTATCATCTTAACTTCTTTGTCTCTTACAATATGGCATATCTCATCGAAGGATTTCAATCTCTTAAAGATAATTGACTCATAGAGTGATGCAAATAATATTTTATTGAATGCATCTTATAAATTATTTTCATCCATAACATTATTCATCTTGGCTAGCATAGTCTTTTACTAAAGTACATAATCATTCATTGACTTGTTAGAAACTTACTTGAGTTTAGTAATTTGTAAATAAGATAGTTTGTCATCAATTTTGATGGAAGAATGTGCTATAAATTAATATTCCAAAGGGTTAAGTTATCCGGATTGTATGAGTAAATCATATAACCATTGTAAATCATAATTCTTGATACTTTTATGGAATGACTTGGTTAATAATTTATCATTGTATGCATAATCTAAGCATGTTGTGTGGAATGATATAAGGTGTTGCTTTGGATCACATTTACCATTGTATAATGGAAGATTATGAGCTAAAAAACTTTTTGGTGACTTGGATAAGATTTTATCTCAAGGGATAAATGTTTATGAAATAAGGTGTACAAATCAATGTAATGACTAGCTCTTGATACACCTTGCTCTAGCTACAACACCTTAGCAAGTAAAGTTATGATAGTTTATTTAATGGAATGTGAAAAAGGTGAGGTTTATTATGTAACATTCATAGTCATCATAATATGGGTAAAGGGTACCTATATAGTAATATGTATGTGCATATATTACAATTCTTGTGTTTCCCCTAAACCTTGTTTGGATGGCACATATGTCACTAGAGGTGTAGATATGAGAATAGTACCAATATTATAGGTCTAAACACCTAAGGTGGAAGTAATAACTTGAAAGGATGGGTTGAAAATGATAAATGGCTTTTATTGTTGTGCCTTTGTGTATGGCCTTATATGCTAGGATTAATTTGACTATTCTACCCACATCTTTAGTATATTGATAGAGTTCTTGACAAAAATTAGACAAGGTTTTGACTTGGTCAGGATCTACCCCATTGATTTCATTGGGACCAATTAAATCTAATCCTTCACAGTTATATTGATTAGTATGTTCATTGTATTATCTTGATTATTATGTTATAATGGAGGTATATCAATATAATCATTTATTTGCACATATTCGTGAATAATTATTGTATTAAAACAAGAAGACACGGTTATTATATCCTATTTAGATGTAATATATAAAATTTGGTTATGCTCTATATGGACCCCACTTAATCTATCATTGAATCTTAGAGGGTAAAGGGAACTAACCTTCTTGGATGGAATAGGATGTAATCATGTAAGTACAAATAAGAATAGGACCAAAGGTGAAAATATTTATTGTCTTTTATATGGGGAATCAGAGATTAGATCTAAAACCTTAAGACAAAAAAGTGTAACCCTATAAGAATAAAACCCTAATGGAAACTTAGGGATTTACATGGTTTGATCAGTGTATGGACTCACTAATATGTTTTACCCTAATTTTAATTTTAAAAACATAATTAAAATGTAAACTAGTTTAGATTGATAAATATGGAATTCAAGCATACATATGATTGTAAAATATTGAAATTGATTGCAATGATTTGACCAGTGGCATGCACTAAATATAGTTAATACAACAAAGGTATAATTACTTAGCTTTTATGGTTGACTAACTAACTATGACTAACTTTTGGTAGTGTAAAACATACTAAAAAAAGAATGTGATTCATCTAATTTAGTAACTATATTTCTATATAAGCATGGTCAGTTCTATCAAATCTTGGTTAGTATCGATTATTGATATTGACCTATACTAGTTAGTAATAACCTATTTAAAAAGTATAGATTGTATTAGTAAAGTTACCTTCACCTGTATTTCAAATATATATATGTGCCATGCCAAACATTGATAATGCACACAACTCTAGAAATAATCATCCTTCACCTTAAAACCCTATGTGTGCTTATGAGGGCCAAAAACTTATAAAATTTGGGAAAGTGTAATGGGATAATCTAACCCCAATCACCCTTATTTTATGATTGTTTTTTTTTATGTATATGATACTTTGATGAGGTAAATTTGGCCATGTGTAGTTTTCCCACCTAGTGTGATTTTGAAATTGTGTTCCTTCACTTATATGTATGTAGTTAATGATTTGGATTTGATACTAGATAGTATTTTCTTTCAATTAGATTTGGTATGCTTCAAACATAGCTTATGACTAATCCTAGTAATATATTTGTAATTTAGGGAAAATGGAATATATTTTATCAAATGCAATAGTGTATATATGTATATTAGATAAGTGCCAAGTCACCTTTCAAGTGAGGCCTTAATTTGTATATATGAGTCCAATGGGGTAATTTCACATGCTATCAGCATGCTAAGTAGATGGATTGACCATAAGGATATATTTAAATTTAAAAATTATCCATTTATAAGATAAGGTCAATTCCATTTGGATAAAGTCAGCATTGACTATTGATATTAACTAAACTTGATGTTATCAACCCATATACATGAAGACTAAACTAAAGGTCTAGATATGTATGTGAAAGATAATAAATAGGTTTTAAAAAGATAGTGAGGTTATTTTAGGTGTGTAGAATTAAAACCAAAGGATCAAACTCATAAGGTAGCATCTACGTGTGAGAGAATGGTGGGTTATGACCATATTTGTGTGCTTGAGTCATGTATGGTAAATGTATGTCAACCTTGTCATTTTTAAGTACTTAATACCGTATTTAAGTATCTAAAATTATCATCTTATTAATCATTTTCAAGTTTAGGTGTATCATCATTAATAACATGTTCATCTACCTCTATGCATTCATTATTTTACATTTGCATTAATAAAAAAAAAGGAATTTGCATTTCATTCATTATATCCATTTTAAATTGCACTCAAACACCTAGTTAGATTAATGTAACTTTATTATGATAAATTACAACATTAATTAACCTATCAATTTTTTTTATAAGTATAAGATAACTAACCTTCTTATATTTCATATGATATGTCCATCAAAACATCAATAAAGCTAGGGCAAAGATGCACAGATTACTACATAATAAGGGGAAGTCAAAAATCAAATTTAAAAACCTAATACAGATGAAATCTAAAACCCTAAGAAGGAAATAAGAAACCTTAAAGGAGGACCTAATTTTTATTGTGTTCAAAATTAAGATTGTCTTTACCTCAAAAATTATATTGTTTTGGATTTGGGGGATCTAAATAGGCTAAATAGTATTGAAATTTAAATTACATAAAATAGGGAACTTCATATACAAATTTAGAAATCTAAATAAATATTAATTGCACTTACTAAATATATTAATGAATAAGAGATAAGGCACTTATATGATATTCTATTTTATATTACTCACTACCTATTTACATTATATTTAAATGATTTGAAATGGCTCTATGACTACTTAACTCAAGAAACAGTTGGTCAAAATATACCATGATGTTGTTAATGAAATCCTAGACACCTATGGCAATTGATTGTATCCACTACATATTGTTATTATACCTATGTGTTATTTTATTATATTCTACCAAAAATCATTCCACCTACACTTGGATATGATTGAAGTGTACTTACTCTCCCTTGGTCATGTTCATTGATGTTTGTTTGGATCTCCTTGGCTTAAATCCCTAACTCCACTTTTGAAAATTATTTGACATAAAATAAATGGGTAAAATATTGGTTGGATATCCCTAAACACTCATTTTTAAGTGGTTATGCATCGTCTATGTTACAATACTCTTGAGAGGGATCAAATCATACATATTTCTCTCACATATGTATATGTGTGCTCAGTAATGTTCCACTAGAATGAAATGCAACTCTTTAGCTTTCTAACCTTGATAAAAAAAAATTAAATTTAAATTAATATTCAAACTTCAATTTTAGAATTGTTCCTTGAGGATTTTTTATATTTGGATGTTTTTGGATAATGCCTTGAGGATGTGCAAATGGATTTCTCAAAATTTTCCAAGATGAGTGATAGATGATAAATAAGAATGGACTTAGGCTTGATGTGTGTGTGTGTGTGTGTGTGTGTGTGTGTGTGTGTGTGTGTGTGTGTGTGTGTGTGTGTGTGTGTGTGTGTGTGTGTGTGTGTGTGTGTGTGTGTGTGTATAATTAATATATTTGGTATTTCCCCTCATAACTTACATGTAAAATGTACTTATGAAAAACTAATGAAGAGATTTTAATTTTAAAAATAATTGTTAGAAGGTCCTAAACATTGTCGGTAAAGTCAGACACCTAAAATAACCTCATTTATCCTATTATTACTATCATTATCTAGAGAAGAAGGAATGGGAATTTAATATATGGAAATATATTACTTGTAATAATAAAGCATTCTATCATAGACAAGGGAGATATTGATCATGAATAATGAAAAATTGGGTATCCAAGTCCATAAATATATATATGGATAGGGAAGAATGTGAGCAAGATTCAAAAGTGTACTCACAATTCATGTATGTCAAATATATGTCAAAAATTATGTTTTAAAGTGTCTAATACAAAATTTAGGTGTCTAAAGTAATAATGTGATAAGTAAAATAAAGGATGCCAAAAAACTATGGATCTTCTCTTTTGGAGGCATTTATGACTAATGGACAGATCATAATGTGAACACATACATTTAATCATAATTGACAATATTAATTCTTTACACATTCCAAACCATATGACTTACACATAGACACATGGCTCTTATTCTACATTTCTCTAAACCACTCATTTATATGTAGGTTTTACCATTTATTTTTTATCATTACACAAAAAAATTCAATGCCATATACTCAAGCTATCTAAAATCACCATAAAATTATATCTAGCTATAAACTTGGGTTGTTGACCTTTTTGGACAAGTTTCCCCTATGTAAATAGGATCACATTGCATCATTTCCCACTTAGGTTGGATTCATCCTACACTGAATAATGGTTAGTTTCAAATTTAAAATCAATATTTTGGGTCTTCCCACATATTTTATAAGGTCAACTAAAATAAATTTTAAAAATATTCACTTATAAGATCAAGAGTCATTCATTACCACCACTTGATATTCACTTGACACAAGCATTTATACTTCTTTATATTGAGAAATTTAGCCATATTTGGATAAAAAATTACATTATTCATAAGGAGTAGTCATAATCCAAGTCAAGATCTATCATTGTCAAGCATCAAAGCCATATTATACTTAGATAAATATATTCAAAGTAGAAAATTTTCACATTCACTCTTGGTGGGAGAACTATGTGGGATTTATTTCCCTCCTTGGGGTATTGGATACATATGTAATGATAAATCACCAAGGAGGTGATTAAGGTCAGCTCATCCCATTACACTTTCCTCTTTTTCTTACATATTTTCAATATGTCAAAGTTTCCTAAGGGTTTCATAGACAAAATAAGACATATAATTATTTATATATGACCAAACCCTAAGTGTGATATCTTAGACTTCTCATCCTCTATAATAATACTAGTGTAATAATTGGATTAAATGCACAGTCAACCCAAGTAAGCTTGTGGTTAATAAAAACAAGCACATTGTATTTTTTGTCTACCTACTATACTCCTATATAGATTCATCTTTGGTTTTTTATTTTATTTGTCATTTTTATATTCCTTCTTTCTCTATCTTTTCTTATTACCACATGTCATAGTTAATTGAGATGAGTTCACTATCAACAAACTAAAGCACAATGCACAGTCATCTACCTATAATAGAATTATCCATATCCTATTTATAATTCTAAACATAATACTAATCTTGTAGATTCACCTGTTATTCTAATTTTCATAATCAAATAGTCAGAACAATCAACAAAGATCACTGTGTAATCTATGTATATTTATTCTTAGTGATTTCCCAAAATAATATTTTTTCTTATTTAACAATTTATGAAAATCAAAATAGTTGAATATTTTATATCTTTAGCATTCTAATATTTATATTTTTACACTTAGATAATCATAAATCACTTCTTAATTCATTTATTATTTTATAAAAAATAGGGTAAAACTTATCGGTTAACCCACACATTTTATTTCAAACAATGATTTTTCTTTTCAATCTTTGTTTTAGGGTTTCATAACTCTTGATTTATAGAAACTAAATATAAATTACCTTTAACCTCAAGGATTCATATTAAATTATTTTATCTTATACACAAACATATTTTATTTTCATTTTTTCAATTGCATTTTTTCTCTTTATTTTCCTAGAAACTATGTTCCAATAGTTTTAAAACTTATAGGAGTTGTAATTATGGGAAAATTAGTTATCATTTTTGCCTATATTATGGTGTGAGGGGTACTAACCCAATAATAAATCCATTATATAACATTATTAATGTATTTTAGTTTCCACGTACCTCATGGTTTATCATAAATGTCTAAGGTTTATTTTTCATCCATAAGAAGCCTTCAGTCATTTATTCTTATAGTGCATCAATAAGTAATTATCCCTAAGAAGTTATTATATATGTACCCCATGAGATGGGATATTGTGTATATGATAATGGTGTAATATTTTTTAATTAGTTCCTTCATGACCATATTCACTATTTATGACTAAAATTAGTATATTTGAGAGCGTACAAAAAAAAACCTTACCTAATTGCACCTATTTATAACCTTGATTTTGGTATGATTGATATTTTGTTATCATTGAGAATTATATTTTTCATATTTTTTATACTCTGAGTTAACAAATATAAAATGGCTTCTCAATATGTACCTAAATATGAAATGCCCAATGGTGATCATCCTTTTGATTTAATTTTTTATAGTGATGCTACACCCTTAGCTTATGATAATGAATGGATTAATGATCTTAATTGTATAATTTATTATGTTAATCAAGAATATGATTCTGAGATATATGATTATGATTTTGAAATAAATATGAGTGGTAAAATAGTGAATAATAAATTAGGCTAACTAATTTCTAAATTGCACAAGCCATTCCTTATTTGTATTCCTCTTTTCAAAAATCAAAACAAAAAGAACATACTGATAATGAATATATTATCTCCCTTAATCTCTTAGAAGGATTAGAAAATGAAAAATCATCAATTATAATACCATATTTACCTTTTGACTTGGCTCATGCATTCCATAAAATTAATCAATATAAATTACAAAATCATGGCTCTTGCATAAAAATGTCAAATATTATAAATGTCACTCTTTATATCTTTATAGAAAAGGTAGATGGTGTAGATGTGTATATTCGACATTCTCCTTTACTCATACTTAATGATATGAAATATAGTCATAATAGTTGTCCTACCATAGAAACAATAAATAATGCAATTACTTTATCTTCTTCCACAATATTACAAGATTCAAATGACTATGAATTATAAATCTAAATTGACATCATAGATCTAGATTTATAAAGAAAATATAGTGAAGTATTATGCAATGATTCTCTATATAGTCCCATTCAATGTGAGTTTCATAAAAATACCAAATGTAAATATACTTTTCTCTCTCTTAAATCAATAGAACTTAATAGATAACAATGTCATGTTAATAATTATATACAAATTCAAAATGATAACATAAGTAATGATCCTCAAGTTTTTAGTATTGTTTCCTTAGAATGAAATCCCCAACCATGTAATGACAATTTTCATTATCCTTATATGCCATTGTTTAATACAAATAATCACTTGAAACCCATAAATGAACTTTCCAAATAACCACTATTCCTACAAGTCATATTGTATCCACCATTAGAGAACTCCAAAAGTAGGTTCATGATCTAACATTTCAAATTAAATCATGTTGAGAAAATAACAAAGATAATTATATCCATTGATAACCCATTACATGAGCTATATATTAGCATCCATATCCATATGATTTTTTTAGGCCTACACTACCATTTTTTGATGGTTTTGGATATCATTTTACTCATGTCATTTAATATACCCTTTATTTTAGAGAATGGGGGAATGATGGATGTATTTTATCTATTTTTTTCATATATAAGTCTCACTAGAGAAGATTTAGATTGGTTCTAGTATTTACCTAGTGGCTCCTTGTCTAATTTCAAAAAGATAGAATTTGCATTCTTATGTAATTATCATAATCACATGGTATCAAACTCACATTATAAAATATACAAGTTTATCAACAAGTTCACAATGATATCATTAAAAACTATCTCTTACAATTTAAAAATACTTTGCACGCTCTAACTTATCAACCCTCAAACTTGGAAAAATATTTTATTTTCAGTAGGGATATCCTATCTCCACTCAAATAAATGGTCATGCATACACATTACACCACTTTTGAGAATTTATACATGGATTTATTCAAATATGCATGTGAGTTAAATTATGAAATAATAAATTTTACTAAATCAAAGTCATCTATAGATAATCAACCACTTATCAATTTAACATCTAAAATAATAAATCCACTTCAATCTATTCATATTATAGATGAATAACTCAAAATAGCTCCTATCAAGGAATAAAAGTCAATATCTCAGATAGCTCATCATGTTCCACAACAAACACATACAATGATTTATTCTCTTACTTTATAGTAGATTCCACCAAGTCTTGCACCTTCTCAAGTTACACATGTGGCAACAAACTTTATATACAATGATCAAGATAGATACACTACACTACTCGATGACTTTTTTGAATCAAATACATCTACATATAGCACTTTTCACACATTAAAAGTCACTCTCAAAATATTTGATCCAATCACACATGATGATCTTTCTATTGATGGAATCATATGCTACTTTCCCTTTAAAAACTAATTTAAAAAAAAAAACCAAATATTTCCAAAATCCATAAAAATTAAATATTTCAAAAATACAAAAACATTCAAAATATTGTCATAAAATAAAAAATCAAGACCTAAACATGAAATAAGATGATTTTTACTTTTTTACATGTGTTATTTATCATATATGTTGGTATATAGCATATTTATTTTTTATACACATAAATTTCATGAGGTATTTTGGTGTGATGTAAGACATACATTACATGTGAACTCTTAGATGTTGGAATTTGCTTTCACCTGATGGTAGGCATATAAAATTTATAGGTTACACTATACCAGGTTATATCTATTTATGACCTCAAATACAATGTTGAATTACATATCTCAAAAGTGTCACATTAAATCACTCATGTTTTACATTGTGTGATGAGATATGTTATTTTGATAACACTGTGACATTGATATATATGGATGGAATAGACTAATTTTCAGTTGTTCTATGTTCCTTCAATGTTTCTTACCTTCTTGCATAATAGGCTTAACATTCCTTTTTTATTATGTGTGTCCCTTGGTCCTTGTGTGAAAATTGTTTGAACATTTCTATGAGATCATTTTTTTGGTATGTATGACATTTGAACATGTCCATTACTTGTGGATCTTGGCCTTGTATGTGCAATATTTGATTATGTAACATTTGAACATGTCCTTTATATGTATCCCTTGGCCTTATTATATGATAATGTGTGACATAATTTAATTTTTTGCTTGTCTTAATGCTTAGTTTGATTAGTGATTCCATGATATTCATCATGCACTTCTCAGGCATATTCTATTTTAAATATATTCAATTTACTGTGTGTTTTATTGGTAATTTAGCTTGACATGACACTGTATGTGCCTTAATTACAATATGTTACATACATGCTTCAATTAAAATTGAAATTATATGATAACACACTTTCCAACATGATGACATACTACTATATGAGTATATATTTATCATATGATACAGTTAACTCCTCTTTTGAAATGAGTGGCTTGCACACTACATCCATCATCTCAAAATGGGGGCATAACACTAGAAATATCTTAAAGTTAAAAACCTCCATGAACATATTTGGGATAGAATATAGGTTTAAAGATATAAAATACAAGTTCAAAAATATAAAGTATAGGTTTTCAAAGGTTTAAACCAAGGCAAAATCAGATTTTATAAGTAAAATACATGTTTCTAAAGACTCAAATTGATTCAAAAATTAAACATATGATAGAAATGGCACATTAATACAATTTTTTAGAGAATATGACATGAATATACACTCACTTATTAAATACTAAAAGTACATAATCATTCACACTTGGATGCATATGTATGGGCATGTGAAAAATTCTTACAAGAGCAAATGTATAAGTTATAAATACAGTTACAGTTGGGTATATATATGCATATCACTTTATATCATTGACACATATTCAAAGGGGGAATGATACTAATTCATTATCAAGATATTCAAAGATAAAATCAAGGTTTCAATTTTTCAATATTTTAAAGTTCAAAGAGAAAAATATGCAAATACAAATGCAAAATATTCATTTCAAAACAAATTCTATGAGCAATGTGGTTATTACGGGAGCATGAATAACATACATTCCCTTTAAATATGTAAGTCTATAATTTATATCTATCTATAGTGATGTGATTCAAATCTGTATGAGTGATGTACATTCAAGTCTAATGAAACCAAATAGCCTTGGCATCACTTCTAGTAAACCTAGCATGGTTCTATATTTTTGGGTTTAATGCATTGGGTACTATTCCTCATTATTGAGAGTTAGAACAATGCATCTTTTGAACTCATGGGCTTGATTAGTTATATCTAAAAATTGAGACTTGATCACTCTTAACTCTTTAAAAATAAATTTAACATAAGCAAATACAATATCCAAATCATTAGTAATGGGGCATGGTTATACATTGTGAGTTACAAGTCATAGGTAAAATAGGTTTCACCAAAAAAAAAATACTACTTCATGTTTTGTTGTGGGGTTTTATAGTTATCTACACAATTGAAGTATCTTTTCAAATAAAATGTGTGTTGTACACACTTAAGTTTAATTCTTTCTCCTTTACTCTAGAAATTTCATTACTAGAATAAAGGGGATGTGGGATTGTAAACACATAAATTTGGTCACTAGTACTTGACAATGTTAATTCTTGACAAATTTCAAACCACATGATGTGCACACAAACATATGAATCTTATTCACCATTTCTCTAATCCATTTGTCTATATGTAAGTTTTACCCTTAGAATAATTTTTTAAACTTATTTTTATCTTACCATATCTTATTATTGTGGTTTTATAACCACTTATTGTTTGTTTATTTCTTGAGTAAGTATATTTTCACTTACTATTGTACCAACTCCTCCTTTTTTATATAAGCTTGTTACAAGCCTATATATTGGTCTATCTATGTATTTAATAATATCACATATTCTTGTTTCATTTTTGTGTATTATAATTCTTCATGGTTTTAGAGCTCATGTTTGAGAGAGCTTGGGAAAATTTATGATAGAGTGAAGAGAGATTTTTTCAAGGAGGAATTATCCAATGGAGATCTCGGTGAAGAGATGTGGTGAGAGGAAAATTAAAAATGATTCTCTAAATTCAAAGAGAAATACATTGGATAAAGATGTTTTTTATCATCTTGGAGGTGGTATTTATAAGAAAGGCTTAAATTTGGAGGTGGAAATATTATATTATTTTGATGTTTTATAGAACCTATAAGAGAAATGTTCCATGTTCATATAAGTGTTCTATGTTAAGAGTGGTGTGTATGTTGAACGGAAGAGTAGTTTTTATTTATTCTTTTTTATTATTTTATGTTTAAAATAAACAAGAAGGATGTTTTTTGGATAAATAAATGCACTTTGGAAGAGGGAGGCTTGATAATTGGAAACCTTATAGAGGTAGGGCATCCCAAACAAAGAGGTGGTGCTTCAAAAATAAGGTATTTCACCTTTTTTATGTCTAAAGATCATAAATTAGATAAAAACTATGTTTTGTGAATTATCTGATAAAAATCCACGTAGAAAGAGGTGTATAAGCTAAAAAAAGTGAAACAAGAAGAGTTATGATTGCTTCTATGGGAGGAAGGCACCTTTGGATGCCATACTAGCATCAATTTCTTTATTTTCATCTTTAGAATAGCTAAAACCTTAGGTAAACATTGATTCTTGGTTAGAAAGTAATAACTTGCATATTTTTTGTTTATTTGGTAAACATTGATTCTTGGTTAGAAAGTAATAACTTGCATATTTTTTGTTTATTTGAGCAGTTGGGAATGACGAAGGAGGATGCAAGGGTGCACAAGGTGCACCATTCTTCAAAGCATATATAGGTTCCATTTCATTGGCTTATATTTATTATGAAAGTTTTAGTCTAAAGTTTAAATCAGTGAATTAGAAATAAGGATAATTTTATTTAACTTTAAAAGTATAAAAATCATTTTCTTTTTCAAACCTTAGAAATTTTCATTTTTCCTAAAACCTTGCCTGAAAAGTCACATATAATTTTATTGATAGAAAATCATAAACTAGAAACCTTTGAAAATATCCAAATTTATTTCTTTTTCAGTCCTTATCTGCATGAAAAAATATTTTTTGTAAATAGATCTATACAACTCCATATTAATTTTTTTTTGTCTTTTTTAAGCAATTTGGTAAAAGATGAAAACTTTATAAATTCACAAATTATAAATATTTTTTTACTAAAAATTAGTAGCATTGTCTAGTTTTAGATTATAATTAGTATTTAAAATAAATATTTGTAAAATGCATTATATTTTTTTTATTTAATTTTTTTCATGAAAAATTAGGTAAAAATGGCTAGTTTAGAAAATTTGTTATTGCTAGATTCTCATAAATTGAATGCAAAAAAAAATTATTTTCTGGAGTCATAAGATACTTACAGTTATATAGTATCAGAATGTTGACTAGATTGTACTTGGTAAATAATATAGACCAAATACACAACCTAATGACTATGATAAGAATCATCATTAGGCCTTAATGTTTTTAAAACTACCTATAGATAACAATTTAATTCAAAAAGATAAAAATGTTGATTATGCACCAGAATTATGGAAACAACTTAGGACCAAATATCAGGGTTTTAAAGTCATTGTAATATTGTATTTGAAAAATCTTCCATTTTATACTAGGATGTAAAAAGGTGATTCTATTTCTAAATATTTGTTACAGTTGAAGGATATTTGTGATTAGTTGTAGGTAGTAGGAAAACTTGTAGATGAGAAAGCCTCATTATTTCAGTTATGCATAATTTTCCATCTCCTTGTGATTCCTTTATGAAGTCATTACACATGATTGTAGAGACATAGACATTGGACTTTGAGAAGTTATCTATTATTCTCATATAAAAGTAATGACCTCAAGAATAGTCCATAAATTCAACATCCACATCTATAAAAGGTTATTTTATGGCAAGGATAGAAGGCAAGGGTAAATGGTTGGAAAACAAAGATTCATCAAAGAATAATGTAAGTTATTCCAAGAAAACTAAATGGAAGTGTTTTAATTTCAAGAAACTAGGTCATTTTAATAAATATTATAGAAAGAGAAAAGATGAAATGGATAATTCAAACAAGAAATATAAACATTCTAATATTGAAAAATAAGTAAAAAAAAAAATGCCTCTAATGAATTTAATTTTAGAGTAACATATTACCAATCATGTGAGTCACAAAGTTGGTATTTTGACACAAAAGCTTCATGACACTACATGTGTCACCAAGATCAGTATGTAAACTTCATTGAGTATAATAGTAGTAATGAAACTATTTCATTAGGTGATAGATGGATGCATAAATTTAAGGGTTGTTAGGATGTAAAAATAATTTTGAAAAATGAGTACAAATATACATTTAATAATGTCACATATATACCAGATATGAATAAAAACTTTTTTCCATCAGTGAAATTACCAAAAATATATAATTGGTAGTTAAGTTAGAAGGAAGCAAATGTAATATCACTACACTCAATAATAATATTGGTATTGTGTGTTGTAATCACAATCACTAATATGGGGGGTGAATCAGTGAGATCTTAAAATAATCATTCAATCCTCATTAACCATTCATTAAGCAATATCAACTAGTCTAGCAACATAGCACTGTTAATATACACATAGCAAGAGTGAACATATCATGTAAGTGGGAAAACCTCATGGGTAATAAAACCTAGTAACCATAACTTGGAAAAATATTCCTATAAATCAATTAATCAAATTCATTTGAACACCCACTCAACTTTGAGCACCAACCCCAATCTATCAAACACCAACTTAACAGAGTCTTTAGCAAGCCCTCACTTACAAGGAAGCACCAACTCCCTTGGTGACTCATCACCAACTCAACCACCTCTTGACCAAGAAACTATCAAAGTATTTCTATAAATTCCATATTTTTATTTGTTTCAATCTTCAATATATGATGGTCCTTTCTTATCTCTCCATTCACTCTATCTCTCTCAAATTTGCCTTTTAGGCTTCCTCGCTCAACTAGCCCTCTAATTAAACTGATTAGTTTATCTAACCTTAATATCCATACTCATACATCTTATTATACATTCATTATACCCATATAATTGTCCACATGACCTCTTCCTACTCCTCTCTATGAACTTTTGTTCACTTTTTTACTTCACACTCTCTCTCAACCAAAATTAGGCCTATTAGACCTTACTCTTATACAAGTTACTAAATCTCACATACCTTGGTTGGAAATAAATAATTTAAAATTTTTATTAACCTTTAAATAAGTCATATATCACGTTTAAAACGTGAATAAACTAATCCATTAAGTTTTCCATAGCTTATCATGTTGTATTCCTTATTTAAGTTTGATGGAGACCTAATCTCATTAGGCCTACTTAGCATATGTTACCCTTTGATATTATTGGAGTAAATTAAAAAACTAAACATGGTAAGAACACATAATATTATACATTAATATACCAATAATAATATAATCATATCTTCATAACTCCTTTTATCTCAAACTATTACTTGGATCACACCATTAGTATTATTTGTACTATTCATATGAGGTCTATGCACACTCAAAAAGTCTATCATGAATAACTATAGAATGAACACAACTTTGCTAAGAAACCATGGAAAATATATATATATATATAATCCTAATGACCTCATATTCATCACCATGTGTATTATACCTCAAAAATCAAATAAAAATCACTCAAACCCTTCTCTACAAGTAGCCTACTCAGAACTACCAATAAGCTTCAAAACACAGTCATGAAGGATTAAGATTATATCACATGTAATGGAACATTTAAACACTAAAAATGATTTTATAATATCCCATGACATATATATAACATCTCCACATGAATTGTATATCTTTTCTCATGATAGAATGGTTTAATAATAACTCTTCACATAGCTTAATCAAGTTTGCTAATACACCTCATAAACTAGTCATGCATTCTTGGACCTCTAACACTTGAAATGCAACTAATAATGACTAATAATTCATAAAAATGATAAAATTATATATTTAAAACACCATAATATTATTTAATCACTTATAAATTGGGCATAATGACTTAATAACACCAATTTCACTAACATACAGAAAACTACCACAATCCTTAAAAACATAATCCTGATGAATGTTGTTTTTAGATATTGTAAGGACACTTTAAATAATTATTATACACATTATTATTTCTTATTTTACCTATATAACATCCTTAAATAGATATATCATAAGTTCTAGTGGCAACTATTGGTCTTATTGACTAATTTGTTGACCTTCTCTCCCACAATCCTTACACACCCAGACAAGCCATTTTGGCTTCAAGGTTCCATCCACTTACATTTAATTTAAATATAATGAAAAGAATGGATAGGTTATTTAAATAATAAACAAAAACATATGCCTTGTATGCTTAATCTAAGGGCATATACCTTCCAACTCATCATCACTCCCACTTACTTACTCAGGGATGCTAGTTTACCTTCAAACATAGTCATCATGACTTTGCATTCCAAAACCTATATGGACACATTAAAATAATATTTATGTATTAAAATTATCCGTAGATATATTTAGGAAATTCCCAAAAACAAAAACACTAATTTCTAATTTCAAAGATTATACATATAGATTAATTACTGAACCTCTAGGTATACAAACCTTACTAAGCAACATAAATCAACTTAGAGAGAAACTTTTTTATATATACAAGGATATCAAAAACTTATAATCATCATGAACATGCATTACCAGTATTTAAAAAAATATTCATGCAATTGTATTCAACCCTAGTTCATGACAACACTTCCCTTATCTCATTCCCACTTTTGCCTAGTTTTTCTCATTATTTGCATCATTAGGCTTTTTAGTGATAGGTCAACTTGAATGATTATTTTATCACATATACAGTATATAAATTGATCAAAAACCACCATGTTAATAATATATAAGTCTTAATCTTAAACCTCCATCCATTTATCAACTTTGACTTGGTCAACTCTATTAATTATACCAAATTTTTGAGAAACAAGCACATTTATATGGGGTCCATTCACTCACCTAATAAACCAATCATACATGTAGGTTCATGGGATATTAAAATACATATAAAAATATAAAAATAAGTCATTTAATCCATTTTAAACCATTTCCATCAAGATCTTCCATATCAGGTCACAATGAGGGTTTTAGGAGGGTTTTAGACCCATTTCCATTCTTAACATTTGTTCATAAAGCTATGCCCATGAAACAAACTCCTACTACTTTTAAATAATTTATATTACCCTTTTACATCTCTCTCTAAGATATTATATTTCCATGCAATAGTCATATGTGCCAACAAGCATCAAAAAGTGTCTCTTGAGCTTGGAAGCCTTCATTCTGCATACTCTAAAGACCTAAAAATAAGATTTTAAACTTTATTATTCAAACCATGACCTAATACATCATTAAAAAACTTTATAAACATGTAAAACCTTTATCCATACTCACATTTTCAATTTTTCCTTGAAAAACTATTCCCATGCCTCAATAGGCCACCATCTCTCTCTTTTCTCTCTAGGCTTTTTACTTGAAAGTCACAATAGGCCTTGAAACTAACCTTATAGACATTGTTCATACACTCTCCACCTTACTCACATTCTCAATAAACTTCTCACATGATATAACACTACTTAACATCCTTTATTAGTCTTGACAACACCTCATGACCCAAGTTAGGTAGAGTTTAGAACAAGTCTAGTTGCATGTTAGGTCTATAGGTCTTACCCCTATAGGCTTACTCTAAGATACTCATGAGTGATCCAATGCCTAAAATTAATTCTTAAACAACATAATACATCCTCTTATGGCTTTATTCATCCATATCACTAGACTAACATGTTCCTTCATGCATAAGACTAGACATCCTATATATAAGCCTTCTCCAGTCTCTTGCTCTTGATATCTTCAAACCATTACTAGGATTCTCAAGTCATATTTCTCAAAAAATTGCCTATATATATTCATATTGACCATGACGACACTCATTATATTATTCTCATCACTACACTATTCCAAGTTACCATGCTCACACCTTATCACAAGGTCTCTTCATGCCATCCTTCACTAGGCACCTTATGACATCATCAGCATTGACATCAATCCACTTGAAATTAATGATAATACATAACATTCTCATGATATAAATTACAACACTATATTTACATCAATGAAAATACATCAATAATATCACCCTTTATCATTAATGTCAACCACCTTCAAAAATATTGATAGCAACCACTCTTACAACTACTTTTAAAACTATCTCTCTCTCTCTCCTCATTTTTGAATTATCTCTCCCCCTTTTAACTTAATGACAAAGTGTATTATGGGTATATAAATAAAAATTTATCCCCCTAAGCTAATTGAAAACATATTTGGAAACTACTTTTAAAAACATGTTCCTTATAACTTCATGCATACATCTTTTGAATGAATTCATATATATATATATATGAATACTCACCTTTATTGATGAACCTTGATGTCATAGAGATGGGTAACACCCATCCACATTTCGTTTCTCAAACATTCATCATGCCCTCAATCCTTTCAACATCATCCTATATGTCTATATGTCTTTGTATACCTTCTTGGCACTATGTACCTATTCTAGGAATATGATTGGCTCCCCTATGAGTTATTCAGATTTTTTGCAACATAATATCATGAATGTGACTAGTTTGATCAAGTCACCATACAAATACTTTATAACCCATCTTTACAATCACATCTCCAATAGACTATTATCTGATCTTTGGATCTAAACTTCAACAAATAACACAAGTATCCCCCTAAGTGGATGCTTTCTCTCAAGACCACTTGATGACCAACCATCTTCGGTAACTCTCATAAATTAGAAACTACACACTTTGCACCATAGATATATTCTCAAGATGAATCCCTTTTGGCTATAACCTCATGTTTTAATGATATACATGTGTCTCTAATGTTTCATATACATGTTCAAGCATCCCCAAATTTCCTCTTATGCCTTTATGCATTCTTTCAATGCTTTATTGTCATGATCAACATCTCACTCTTATGCCATATAGTCATTCTCATGCTTGAACAATGTCAAACATCCTTATACAACTTTATCTCACCATGTAACCAATATTATGCCTTTCATATAAGATATTTGAATGATATGACTATGCTTAGGTTAATTAAGTACTTGTCCTCAAATATCTACCTTATAGTACTTTTGAAGGATTTTACACCTAACTCTTAAGTCCATACAATGAAACATAACTTCTCATATACCTAGGCTCACTCACTTCACCATGATACCTACACATACCTTCTTACAAGGCCTAGAACAAGGATTTACAAGACACATTGATGCCTTAACTTATTCCATCCATGTTATGACCTCAATAAAACATCAATCAAGAAGATATGAGACACTTTGACTTGTACCTTTCCCTCACATAGAAATCAATACATACCTTCAATGGTCATAAGTTTGTCACAATATATACTTCCAATTGGCATTTCTCATCTAGACACTAATTACAAAATTAGGGACTCCATTTTATACCAAACATACATCACTTCATGTAACAACTCAAAAAATAAGGATCATACAACCATGTTCTCTATTTATCTTCTCAACTTACCATACAGACCATCTCTCAACATCTCTTCATACTTTCTTTACATATAATATTTGTTAAGGCTCAATAAGTATCCACCATGTTTCCACTTATAGATGAGTGTATCCATTAATCCTACCTTCCATATGTCATGAGAATAACATAAGTTCAAGAGATTCCCAAATATCCATACTCTGATAATACTATTAATTCTTTAATGTCCTAGACTTGGTTGTCAACTTAGACTTGACCTTTGACTTGGATTCTACATAATCCTTCTAAGCTGGCAAAGAACATTTTTGACATTCTTTCAAATATGAATTATTTATTATAATATCAAATATCTCATCTTTTTTTATTATTTGATTATGACTCACCTTTTCATCCATATTATTCTCAATCAACCTTATCAATACCATCATTCTTTGCTAGATCATCATTACAATCAAGATAAACACTATCATCATCATAATTAAAGCTTGTGTGTCTTAGGATCATATTTAGGTTATTATTCCTCTCTTAAAGGACTAATATCTAATACAAAATTTTATAATCACAATAAATAAGAGGGGGGGTGAATCAGTGAGCTCATATCAACTTGTCTAGCAATATAACACTAAGAATATACACATAACAAGAGTTAACATATCATGTAAGTGGTAAACCCCCATGGTTAATAAAATCCACTAACCATATCTTGTATAATCATTAATATAAATCAATTAATCAAATTTAATTGAGCACCCACTCAACCTGGTGCACTAACCCCAATCTATCAAGCATCAACTTGATAGAGTCTTTAGCAAGCACCCACTTGAAAGGAAGTACCAACTCCCTTAGTGACTCAGCACTAACTCAGCCACCTCTTGAATAATAAATTATCCAATTATTCCTCTTCCTTCCATATTTTTCCTTATTTCAATCTTCAATAGATGATTTTCCTTTCTCGGCTCTTCGTTCACTCTATCTCTCTCAAATCTGCCTTTTAGGATTCCTCGCTCAATTATCCCTCTTATTAACTTGATTAGGTTATCTAACCTTAATATACATAATAAAACCTCCTATTATATATTCATTAAACCCCTATTATGGTCCACATGTCCTCATCCTACTCTTATTTATGCACTTTTGTTCACTTTTTCACTTCACACTCTCTCTCAACCATAATTAGGCCTATTAGACCTTACTCTTATACAAGTTACTAGTTATCACATACCTTGGTTGGACATACATGATTTCACACTTTTATTATCCTTTAAATAAATAATATATCACGTTTCAAACATGAATTAACTAATCCATTAGGTCATCCATAGCCTATTAGGTTGTATTCCTTCTTTAGGTCTCATGGAGACCTAATCTCATTAGGCCTACTTAGCATATGTTACCCTTTGATATTATTAGAGTAAATTAAAACACTTAAAATGGTAGTAAAACATCATATTATACCTTAATATACCCCTAATAATATCATCATCTCTTCATAACTCATTTTATCTCAAACTACTACTTAGATCACACCATTAGTATTGTTCATATGAGGTTTGTACACACTCAGAAAGTTTTTCATGAATAACTAAAGCATGAACACAAATTTTATAATAAACCATGGTAAAAAACATATAAATATAATACACACAACATCTTAGTCATCACCATGTGTATTATACCTCAAAACTCAAATAAAAATCACTCAAACCCTTCTTTGTAAGTAGCCTACTCAGAACTACCAATAAGCTTTAAAACATGGTCATGAAGGATTAGGATTATATAACTTGTAATGGAAAATTTAAAATATATATTTATATATATATATAATATCCTATAAAATATCTATAACATTAACACATTATTTTTATATCTCTTCTTAATTCATAATGGTTTAATAACAACTCTTCACTCAGCTTACTAAAGTCTGCCAATACACCTTAGAAACCAATCATGCATTATTGGACCTCTAACAATTGAAATAGAACTACCCATGAGTATTAATGAATAAAAATTATATAATTATATATTTAAAACACCATAATATTCTATAATAACTTCCAAACTGATCATAATGACTCAAGAACACCAATTTCTCTAGCATACAAAAAATTGCCAAAATCCTTAAAAACATAGTCATGATAAATGTTGTTTTCAAATCCTATAAGGACACATAAAAGAATTATTATGAACATTAATAGTTATTATGTGACCTATATAACATCCTCAAATATATATATCACAATTTATAGTGGTAACTATTGGTCTTGCAAACCAATTTGTTGACCTTCTCTCCCATAGTCCTTACATAGCCAGACAAGCCATTTTGGATTCAAGTTTACAACCTCTTAAATTGAATTCCAAGATTATAAAAATAATTTATATGTTATTAAATTAAAAAATAAAAAATATATGATTTTTATACTTAATCTAAGGTCACAGACCTTCCAAATCATCACTCTCACTTACTCAGGTCAGCCAATTTACCTTCAAACATAGCCATAGTGACTTTGCATTCCAACAGCTATATGGACACATTCAAATACTCTTTATGTATGAACATGATCCTTATATATATTTATTACATATCCAAACACAAAAAAATTAAGGTGTAATGGCAAATATTATACATTTAGATCAATCTCTAAACCTCTCTATATATAGACCTTACTGAGCAAGACAAATCAACTTTGAGAGAAACTTTTATATATATACAAGGATCTCCAAAAATTATAATCATTATGAAAATGAATTACCATTATTTAAAAACTCATGAAATTGGATTAAACCCTATTCCATGATAATACTTCCCTAATCTCACTCCCACTTATGCCTGGTTTTTCTCACTATCTACATCATTAGGCTTTGTAGTGATAATTCAACTTACATTACTAGTTTAGCACATATAAGGTTTGTAAATTACTCAAAAAACACCATGTGTATAAGATATAAGTATCAAGCTTCAAGATCCATCCATTTATAAACTTTGACTTGGTCAACTCTATCTGTTATACTAAATTTCTAAGAAATAAGCACTTTTATATGGGGTCCACTCACTCAATAAATCAATCATACCTAGAGGTGCTTGGGAGAGTCTACTACATAATAAAAATATCAAACTAGGTCATAAAATCCATTATAATCCATTTCCATCAAGATTTTATAAATCATGTCATAATGAGGGTTTTAAATCATTTCTAGGACCCTTTTCCATCTATCCCTAATATCTCAAATTCTCATGCAATAGTCATACATGCCAATAAGCATCAAAAAGTGTCTCTTGGGCTTGGAAACCTTCATTTTATATACTCTAGAGACCTCAAAATATAATTTCAAAGTTTCTTATTCAAACCATGACCTCATATAGCATGAACACACTTGAAATAACATGTTAAACCATTATCCATACTCACATTTTCAATATTTCCTTGAAAAACTAATCTCATGCTTTAATAGCCCACTATCTCTCTCTTTGTTCTCTATTCTTTTGACCTTGAAGTTATAATAGGCCATGAAACTAACCTTTTAGCCACTATTAATGCACTCTCCACCTTACTCACATGCTCAATAAACTTATCACATTATATAACACTACTTAACATCATTAAAAAGTCTTGTAAACACCTCATGACCCCCATTAGGCTAGATAGAGTCTATAGTTAGTCTAGTTACATGTTTGGTCTATAGGTTTTACCCCTATAAGCTTAATTTAAGATACTCATGAGTGATACAATGCCTCACATGAATGATTAAACAACCTCATACAACCTCTTATGTCTTTGTGCATCCATCTCACTATACCAACATGCTCCTTCATGTACAACACTAGACATCCTATACATAATCCTTCTCAAGTCTCTTGCTCTTGAAATCTTCAAACCATTACTAGGATTCTCAAGTCATATTTCTTAAAAAGTGGCCTGTATATATTCATATTAACCATGACCTCACTCATTGTCTTCTTATCATCACTACACTCTTCCAAGCTACCATGCTCACACCTTCTCATAAGGTCTCTTCATATCATCCTTCACTAGGCACCTCATGACATCATCATCTTTGACATCAATGACCATACACAACATTCTCATGATATCAATCACAACACTCTATTTACATAAATGACAACACTTCAACATTGTGGTATAAGGGAAAGGGGTTTGTATAAACTTATAGATCCTAAATCATTAGAATATTATGCTTTAGCAATAATAAATAAAGTTAGTAATCTATGGCATGAGAGATATGGTCATTTGAGTTACCAATATTTAAACATATTGAGTAAAAATAAAATGGTGCATGGAGTCCCATCTATTTAAAAAAATCAAAATATTTATGAAGTGTGTTAGTTAGGTAGATAGGTTAGGTAACCCTTTCCTAATGGTAAAGCATAGATGGTAGAATGTGTTTCATATTTGGTACATTCACATCTTCATGGTCTTATGAAAACTAAAATTATATCTATTACCCTTTATTTCTTATTGATACTTGATGATTTCTCATGAAAAATGTGGGTGTACTTTTTTAAGAATAAATTTGAGTGTTTTGCTAATTTTTTTGCATGGAAAACACTAGTTGAGAATCATAAAAGTAAAATAGTCAAGGCCTTTAGGTCAAATGAAATTGGATATTTTGTCTCTAGTAAATTTTATGCCTACTATATAAAGGAAGGTATACACAGATAGTATATAACTCCTTACACTCTACATTAGAATGGACTAGTAGAAAGGAGGAATAGGATAATCATAGAGATGGCATAATGTATGGTGCAAATAAGGAATGTACCTTTTTATTAATATATATAATTTATTGATGTGATCATAAGAATCCAAGAAGTGAGGTTAGATCAATTGTTAGTTTAAGAAATAAAATTCAAATGAACACACTAACACTTACAATCCTAGATCTTGGGGGTGGGATTATTGAACAAAATAAAAATGGAATCACAACTAAAATGTAAAAGACATCAAATCTCTAACCTTATTTGAGAGCTCAAAATTCATTGTTGAGTGTATTTCTCAATTTGTGCTTTAAAGAGTATTTGGCAATGGAGGTGTGTATCCCCTTTTCTCCTTAGCACCATTGGCATATGTTGGCTTGGTGTGGCTTGATTCCATATTTTGGCATTATAACATTATTGATATGAATCTAATGCAATAAAACATGCATTATAAATCTAAAATTTCCAAGCTTTGAAGTCATTTGTGCATGATAACTTTTCATGAAAATAGTTTAAAATTCAATAGATAAGGCATTATATTTATAAGCTTAGGAACTAACCCCAACCCAAGGTGAGTTAAGTTGTAGTTTAAACATGAAATGAGTTCAAACCTAATCTAATTGAGTCAAGACTAAACCCAATAGAGTTAATAGCTTTCAATTAATCATGATTTTCAATGAATAGGCATGGGTCTCTAAAATGAGATATTTTAGGATATTTCCAAAGAGCTTGACAACACACAAAAAATCATGATGAAAGGCTAGGATATTTCATATTTTTTAATTTAATTTTTTATTAATTAATTAATTTCACATGGATAATTCAATTAGGCATTTAATTTTGTTTAACTTATTAATTAATTCTAATTATCTATTTAGCTCTTTCAAGATTTGATTTAAGTGTGCAAGCACCCCACTTACTAGGTCTAAAGGCCAAATTAAATAGTGTGATGTCATAGAGTGATTAAAGATGAATTAATGAGAGGTTATGGTTGCATATGGTAGGATACCCCAATTAGGTATGTCTCAATATGATTTTGAACTTTGATTAATAATGCACAAGTAAATTTGGGACATTTAGT
The DNA here is from genome assembly GCA_037957365.1 of Torreya grandis. Lineage (NCBI taxonomy): Eukaryota > Viridiplantae > Streptophyta > Pinopsida > Cupressales > Taxaceae > Torreya > Torreya grandis. The sequence goes on from JARHVA010000646.1 coordinate 4,363,865, forward strand.
TATTTTTAGGTTTAATTTGCAATTATTGATAAGAATCAATATAAAGTCTAGTCGAGGGTCAATGGTGTCCAATTTTAGGTGTCTATAGTTTTTCCATATTTGAGAAGGCATTACAAGCTATATTCATAGTAACATATCCTACAATAATAAAAATGTCATGTATGCTTATGACTTCAATGGCAATGGATGAACTATAGGTTCCCCATTGAGGGAGTGATTAGAAAAGGGGTCAGAAATAAATCCTTTAAAATAAGGAAATTATGGGACTAAAAATATGAAATGGGGTGTAAAATATGTATTTTCCCATAGGTGATTATTATAAATAGCATATGGAGCTGCCCTGAGTGGGCAGACAAACAAGATGGTTTGCCCACAGGTGATTATAATCATCAGCATAGGTGGAAAAAAAAGTAATGATTTGCCCAAATGTGATTATAATTATTTAAAAAGGATTAGGGTAATAATATAATGATTTTCCCAAAGGTGGTTATAATTATCAAAGGGGAAAAAATGATTTTCCCACAAGTGGTTATAATCATTGGAAAGATAAAAATATGCCCTAGTTGGGTGGATAGAGATAATGGTTTTCCCAAAGGTAGTTATAAGCATTATCATAATGAAAATGTTCCCCAATTAGGTGGAATGAAGATAATGATTTTCCCCTAAGCAGTTATAATTATTAACCTTCAAATAGATGAAAACACAATGATTTGTCCAAAGGTAGTTAGAATCATTGGTAATGCAAGTGGGATGGGATTTGCCCAGATGAAGTTATAATCATTAATATCCTGATAATGGAAAACATGAGATGTAATATGATGTAAAATTGGGATAAATGAGAAAGATGAAATTAGGCAAATTTTTAGTAAGGAAATGCTTATCCAAACTAGTAAGGGAAGAAAATCCATTTATTGATTAAGTACTCTATATAGGATATGATTTAGATTCTATCAAGACTATTTTTGGTGCCAAGGAGATATATAAATGCCTCATTATTATGTAGACTCCCATAGATGATTTTTTTTGTAGCACTTGATGATAGGCATCATGATATAACACCATGATAACTTGGTTGAAATATGCATAAGGACTAACACTTGATCCAATACTCAATTAAAAATAATGCACCAATGATAAAAACCATGATGACAATATCAATGTATGAAACGGATGGATTCAAGAATAATTCACAAGGAATCACCTAATGAATACACATATACTGAATCAAGGTACAACAAAAAATTGAACAAATGAACAAACAGAAAGACAAAATAATAAATAGACAACAAACAACCAAAAGAACATAAAACATGAATAATGGTTAATCACAATTTTAGCCAAAAAAAGAATACATAATATGATTCTCATTACCCCTAAGTTATATAAGATAATAAAACAAACAAACAAAATGGGGGGAATAGAAGAAAAGGAATAGGGTGGTTGAGCTAGCTCTAGATGCACTACATAAGTGGATGTTACCTACATAGTTCCATGGATGTAATAGCCAACAAAAATTCAAACTAAATGTAGTTCTCTCATAAAATGGGATAGAAAAAAATGATGAGAATGAAAATATGATAGATGTGATATAATAATATGGGAATAGACTCACGAAATGGTAAGAGCATGGGATACTAGGCCACTAAGGATGGGGAAACTAAATGACAAGTGGTTTCTTGTAAAATAGTTAGGGTTCCAAGAATCCTTAAGGCAAAGAAGTGGTCAATGTTTAGGATTTTCCAACTCAGTTTGAAAATATTTTTGGAATTTTCCATGTATCACAACTCAATAGATAATGATGAGATACAAAAAGGTCCAAGCTCACAAAATGGTGGAAACATTAAATCTTATATTGCTCATAAAATGGTGAGAACGTGTCAAAGGGTGACTGATCTAAACTCTACATGAATCAAGTGTTGTCTACATAATCCCATGATGGGACCTTGAGTCACTATAGTTATACTTGACAGTAAATAAATATGAATAGTGTAGCTATCAATTCAAATAAAATAGGTAAATTTGGAAAATGACATAGTACGGCATAGGCATGGCAAGGTAGTACTTCAAGGTATGGTAAACAATTTTTGCCCCTAATTTCCTCGTAGGTAGTTATAATTATTAAATAATGGTATAGGTTGATGATACTAATTTTCTCATATGTGGTTATAATTAGTAGCATGACAGTGAAACATTGATTTACCTAAAGGCATTTATAATCAAGACCATGTGGTATAGAATGAAACAATAAATGAAGGATGCAACTACCAAACCATTATCATACTACTCTAAAATATCACCTCTATCTATAATATGATAATAATTATAGAAAATTGATTTGGATCTTCATGATGAAAGTAGTCATGGAACCAATGGAATATAACCAAGGTCAATAGGTTGGGTAGGAAGGATAAAAATAACTTGGTCGATAAGAAAGGCATGATAGAATGGTAGAATGGTATAGTACAAGGAATAATGTTGATATTATGGTAAAACTAAAATGGGAATCATAGATAATACACCAAGTCATTCAAGTGAAGTAACACTTGAGGTGTAGCGATTTTGTTTGCTCCAGTGCCATATTTTACAATAATGATGAAAGGGCCTATCTAGTTATGTTTAAACTTGCCTTTGTGTTTATTCTCAACTATGGTATTTTGTTGGTTTTCTTTAAGTACAAGATCACCAAGCTCAAATTATCTCTACTTGACATGTTGATTATAGTGGCCATGAATTTGGTTCTAATATGCTTCTAATTTATTGATTATAACCTTACATTTCTCATCAAGTAACTCTACTCTTGCAGATAAGCTACTTGATAGTATTCATTATCGAGGACATGATTCAAAGAGATTTGTAAAGAAGGTAACTTTACCTCAATGGGAATAATGGCTTCAGTTCCATAAACAAATGAATATGGGGTGGCTCCTATTGGAGTATGGTGATTGGTATGGTATGCCCAGAGGGCATGAAATATTTGGAGGTTATAATCATGACCAGCATCATTGATAATATTTTTAAGTATGTTGATAATGGTTTTATTAGATGCTTCAGCGTAGTCATTACCTTGAAGGTAATATGGCATGGAAAAATGTTGAGTAATTTTGTACTCATTGACATCCTTGTTTTTGAATGATCCACCATTATCAGATATAATGTCAGATGGGATACCATAGTGTCAAATGAGATGGTTAAATATGACTTTGGATATTTTCTTTTTAGTCACATAAGTGAGGGGTATAGCTTCAACCCACTTAGTAAATTATTTGGTGGTAGTAAGGATATGTTTATGGCCATCAGATGAGGTGGGGTTTATCTTCCTAATGAGATCAAGGCCCCAAGTAACAAATGACCATGGTGTAAGCATTGGTTTGAGAGTCTTGTTCAAGGTATGAATTAGATTGGCATGCCATTGACATTTATCACACTTTTTAACATATGGAGCTACATCTACATCCATCCTTAGCCAATATTACCTAGTATGCAAGAGCTTTTTGGTTAGGACAGCCCCATTTATGTGGGATCCATATACTCCTTTTGAACCTCCTTGTAATTCTAGTGTATATTCTATCAAAGTCAAATAATGAAGTAGAGTTACATCAAAACTATGGTGGTAAATGGTTAGTATGAGTAAAGTATAATGTGTGACATGGTAGATAAAGGCTTTATATTGTTTATGGAATAAGTTTGGTGGTAGTATTTGGTCATGAAGATAGGTGTAAAGGTCTAAATACCATATAGATTTGGGACCAATAATATCATAGACCATTATGATGGTTGAAGACTCATGACCTAGCACTAGTAGATTTTTAATGAGGAACTGGTATTATTTTGTTGTATCTATTTGTCAAATTAGAGATCCAATGGTGGCCATAGCATTTTCTATTGTATTACTAGCCCTTGGTATATGTTCAAACTATACATCAATAATTTGTTATTTGAGAGTGTCGACCATGGAATTATACAGTACCAACTTATCATCCTTGGTTTGAAAATGGTCTATAACCTGATTCATGATTAACTGAGAATCACCATAAACCTTAAGATGTTGGATATTCCATTGTATTGCCTATCAAACACCTATAATGAGTGCTTCATATTTGGCCATGTTAGTATAAGGAAATCTAATCTAGAATGATTTAGAGATTATATTCCCCTATGGTGTAATGAATAAAAGGCCTACCCTCAATCCATGTGCTATGAATGATTCATCAAAAATATAGCTTCCAGTGCTTTTCCTCAAGAGGTGTTTCAATGATGGTCATAATGGATTCAACTAGGAATTAGAATTTTAGAGGTTATGTATCTATAAGGGGTGTTGCAGCTTGCTGATTTGTAAGAACTTGTCCCTTGATAGCTTTCTATTTGACATATTCTATCTCAAATTTAAGAATAATGATCCATTTAGACATACAGCCCTATAAATTTGTTTTAGCTAGTAGATACTTGAGTGGATATACTTTTTAAATAACCATGGTCTTGTTGTTTAACATGTAATATCATAGTTTTAAACTATAAAGACCATAACCAAATAATCTTTTTCAATGGGTATATAATTGTGCTCATATGTGACCAATGTATGGCTTAAATAGTACATGACATGCTCTTTTCCATTATCATCATGTTGAGCTATAATTTTAACTAGTGTTTTGTCTGTGGCTAATAGGTACAATAAAAATGGCTTTCTTAGCATTGGTGGTAATAAAATAAGTAGATTGGATAGATAGTCCTTCAGTTGCTGGAAAGCTTTCTGACATTCATCATCCTAATGAAATGTGACACCCTTCATCAATAAATGTGTAAAAGGATGGAATTTTTTGGCCAACTAAGATATGAAGCATTTGATAGACTAGATCTTACCCTAGAAACTATAGAGTTGCTTCAAATTAGTTAGTGGTGGCATCTAAGTTATGGCTTGCACTTTGGTTGGATTGACTTCAATGCCTTGATGAGACACAATGAAGCCAAGTAATTTACCTAGAGTAACTCCAAAAACACATTTCTTAGGATTGAGCCTGACATTATATTCACATAGTCTTTTAAATATCATTCATAGTGTTGTTGGATGATCAACCCTCATCTTTGATTTACCTAGGATATCTTCGACATAGTCTTCAAGGATGTCATGCATCATATCATGAAATATGATGGTCATAGCTCTTTGATATGTGGCCCTAGTGTTTTTAATACCAAATGGCATAATTGATAATATAACATTTCCCATGATGTGGTGAATGTTGCTTTATGTTGATCTTTTATCATAATTTGGATTTGGTTGTACCCTAAAAATTTGTCCATAAATGAAAGCATTTCATAACCTATTGTGGAGTTAACTATCATATCAATGTTTGGTAGAGGAAAGTTATCCTTTATACATGCCATTTTTATGTCTCTAAAATTAGTGTATGTTCTAATTCCTTCTCGCTTCTTGCTGACAAGTACAACATTTGAGATCCACTCTAAGTATTTGATTGATCAAATACATCCTACTTCTAAGAGTTTTTCCAAATCTTTCTTCACTAATATAGTAATGTGAGGATGCATCTTGCATAATTTTTGTTTGAAAAGTTTTGCATCAAGATGTACCATAAGGTGATGTACAACCAAGGTAGGGTCTAAACCTAGCATGTCAAAGTAGGCCCAAGAAAATATATTAACAAATTTCCTCAAAAGGGATGTAAAGACTTCATGTTCCTCCTTAGTGAGGGATGTGCCTAATTTAATCCATTTCAGGTCATATGAATTCCTAATGTTAACTTTTGTAGTATCCTCTATAAGAAGTGTTGAACCATTTTCTAGAATGGTTGGTAAAAATTTAAATTGGCCTACAATGATAGAGTCCTCTATTAGGACTGGCTCTTTAAGTTCTCTAAGGCATAAATAATTAGAATCCTCAAGTGGTAGGGATGGCCATGTGACAAACATTATTGGGAATTCTTGGATGATTCAATCAAAATCCTATTGTTCTTAAAAATTGAACTCATACCCATAGGCAAATTCATCATTAGTAGTCTCCTAAGCTATGTTTGAAGAAGGTTGAACACCCCCATCTAATGGTGCCTGAAATAGATTTTAACCACTAGACTAACCTTTATCTCTAATTTTTCACTAGTCCAAAAGTGCCTTGAAGAGGTTTTCACTTTGAGACCTCAATGTTTTATTTAATTTCTCTAAAATAGGCTGCAAGATCCAACTTGATTGAGAACCTTTGTTTGTGGTCTCCTAATGGAACATTATCTTTTAGGTTTATTAAATTATAGAAGGCCTCATCATTCTGAAACTCATTGATTAGAACTATTAATTCTTGTTGGTCCTAGTCTATAAGTTGATGATAATATAAAGGAAGTGGATTATAGTGAATAATGGGTCTAAGGGTACAAATGGCATTAGTTTCAAACAAATTGGTATTGGACAAGTCATAGAGAGGGATATGATCATACTCTACTTCATTGCTAGCATCATCATCACTAGTCATTAGTGTTTGAACCCAAATAAGCTACATGGGGTCACCCCTAGGTAGTTTAAATCCAAGACCATATGTTCCTTTGTATCGAGTAGTAGAAATTGGCTCAAGCGAACCCTATTAATGTATCCCAAGACTTCCTCCTTTATAGGCATGCTTCTCCATGATTTTATTTGAAATAGGATATTTGGCATTTAGGTAATAGTCATCCAAGTTTTCATTATATAACCAAGATTTACCATCGACAAGTGGGTCCTATTCTTGGCTAGTGGTTAGTATGAAAATGATAGGTGTTATACTATGTAGATGGTCTTTTCCCTTTCTTTGTCATTCTATGCAATGTGGTTTGGATTTAGATCTTCCATAAGACTTGGGGTTATGTGGAAGCTTAGCAACATAGAATGTATCATGGGTCAGTTATTCTTTGGGGCCATTAGCCAAGATAGTATAATGATTAGATATTTCAAGAGGTGGTATGTGGGAAAGTGAATCAAGGGTATTTAGGTCAATATAATTGGCCTCTAATGAATCAACAAGTATTTATTTCCCCTTATCCTTCTTAAGAACTAGATTCAAGCCAAAAAAATATGTATAGCTTTGGTACTCAACCTCTAAATTCTTTTAATGTTTGTATGGCTATAAATATCCATGCATAGTAATCTCCATACATGAATGATAGAAATTGATACACTAGTGCAATGTTAAAGGGATTACATGAATATCATGTATCTGATGTCTACCCAAAATCATATTATATGACAAATTAAGGTTTAACACATGTCATAATGTATCATGGGTCAAGGGCCCAATGATAATTAGCAAGCTAATGGTGCCTTGTGATTCCTACTCTTCATTATCATAGGCCTTGATTGTGATCATTTATAGTTGGAGATCAACTATGGTGTACCTGAGAAGCTTGATGAGCTTTAAAAACACAATATTTAAACCCAATCCATTGTCTATGAGGACATGTTTCACTTTGTTCCACATTATGACAACTTCAATGTATAATGGATTATTATGTAGAGGGCCAAGGGATGGCATATTGCTTTGGTCGAAGGTTAATTGTTGGCTTGGGGCTATATATCCAACCAAAGCTTCGAATCTATCTAGAGATATGTTATCAGGAACTTAGGATTGGCCAAGGAACTCTATCAAGATATTCTTATGGATGGTGGACATATGTAATAAATATAAAATAGAGATTTATGTGAGTGCCTTTTGAAATTATTCCATAATATCAAACATCTTTTCTTGCATAGTATTAAATGGCTTGTTCTTTGCCAAAATGGTGGGTTGGATGGGTGAAGTGGCAAATGGTTATGGGCTTGATATGGTAATCTTTGACTATCAAGTTATGATTGTATAATTGGTATTAGATACATGACCATTGTTACTAACAAATAATGGTGGTGGGGAACTAGATAGGATAAGTCTCAGTTGTTGGTGCACTTGTGCATGGTCTTGGGTTAATAATGAGTTATTGATATTAGGTCCAAATTTTTTAATCCTTGCTTGATGGTGTGCATATATGTAATCCCAGGTTAAGAAATGATCACTGACATGGGTTGGCTGGCTTGAATGGATGAGTAATGGTCTTATTTGATTGGTAAGTGGTCTCAAATTGATGTAAATGGTGGAAATGTGACCTCCCACAATATGGCCTACAACCTTGTTGTAGTCATGTGAAATTATGTGGTAGGTATATTGATTTTTGTCATCATTCTACCTGTGGTTCTATCCATTTGACTAATGTTATTAGTTCTACTATTGGTTTTGTTGGTTTTGTCTCAACTATTGATACTATTATTGTTGTTTTATTGGTTGGCATTATTATTCTTATTGATTATTATGTTGTGGAAAGGGGATTTGATAAATGTTGAGGCTTTGATTAGATGTAGAAGGTCTATTATCCAATGTTATCTCTCCATTTTCCAATATATTCTCAATAAAAAATTTAATTTGCATACAATAATGCAGATTATGTCCATTAACTCAATGATACTCATAGAATTAATTTTATTGGTACCAATCTAGATAAGGAATGCCCTTAGGATAGTGCTTTATAATGAGCCAGATAATCAAATTAGCAGTGGCAAGCTTATGAAACACAAATTAAATGGGTTATCCAATGTCACTAAAGATATGATGAGTAGGCATAGTTCTCCTTAGAGGAGGGGTTTGTAAATCCAAAGGTTATTGCATTTATTGCACTAGTCTAGGTTGTTATACTTATGTTTTTTGAAGAGGTTATTGCTTAGGATTAATTTTCATATATAGCATAGGGTAAATAGAGGGTGTTTACACTATTTGTACATGTCAAGACTTAGTTACTCCATTCCCCACAACATTCTTATTACAATTTAATTGCTTGGGTTTGTCATAATAGTTGGCCTATGTTAGTTGTGATGTTTGCACTTGGACTTGGTTCTGATTTTCGTTTTGGCCATTTCCTTGGTTTTTGGTTTGGTTCTAATTTGATGAGGTAAGATTGATGATCCCTTTATTAATAAGGGTTCTTTGAATCAATAAACCTTTATCAATGATCTCCTTGAAAGTGTGCACACACTATAGTTCCAAGTGGTAAGATATCTCACTATGCAAATTCTTGGTAAATATAGTGACTAATTGCTTATCTAATAAACTATGGGTGAATCGACTTACGAGTGCTCTCCATTATGGTAAATAAATTGAAAATATTTCTCTAGCCTTATATTTATCTTTTGTCAACTCTACCAATGAAATATCATGCTTGAGATTGTATGAGAAGTGTTATACAAACTTGTTTGAAACATCATCAAAGTTAAAAATTGAATTTTTAGGCAATATCAAGAACCACTCCAAAGCTTTCCCTACTAGAATCCTTGGGAACAAAGTTAGGATGTATATGTAATTGTAGGCCACTAGTTGACAAGCAATAAATAATTCAGTTAAGTGGGCCTTAGGGTCTCTTTTCCCCTTATATTTGTCAAATTTTGGTGGTTCATACCTTAGATGAAATGATATTTGCAAATACTCCATGTTGAAATGGTAAGAATATACTTCATCCAACTTAAACTTCTTGGTCTGTTTCTTAGCTTAGATGGTAAAAATTACATCCTTCATTTATTATAGTTCTTGGGCTAGAAAATTGAAGGGAACATTGGTCTGAGATGGAGGCTGGGCAGTTAGAACTGGAATACTTGACTAGGGTATAGTGGAGGAATAGTTTGTTTTATAAGGTTTGTTTGGTTAGGGAACTGACCAAGAATATGCATACATGGATTAGGATGTGATTATTGTAATTGCACACATTATTGTGTGATATTTTAGTTAGGAATTGGTATATGGGCTTGGTTTTAGGGAAATTATGGTTGAGATGGAAGGATATGGTTGGAAGTGAAATATTGTGCATATTGAGGTTGATTAAGGACTTGTTGCCAACTAGTCAAACCTTGTTGATTAAGGGGAACTTATAAACCAAATATTTGTCATTGAGTGTGTGGCATGTTAGGAATAAAATTCAATTGTTGCCTAATTGGTAATTATGGAACATTAGAACCTCTTGGTTGTGAAAATTCTTATTAAGAAGCAGACAAATGTTGAAGGTTCAGCATTTGTCACTAACCAATACTCATACAATATTGATTAGACATCATTTGTGATTGTAATGGTATGATGGTCTATGACTGAAGAGGTATGTTCATCACTACCTAATGAGGTGGAACATTAGTTCCCCTATTGAAGTGATGAAATGTTTTGCCTCTATTTCATGGGTACATTTTATTATGCCTATGATTGTGAAATATTAGTTATAACCTATTGTGGTGAATTAATATTCATCATGTTTTGTTGAAGCATGACATTAGTCATTATTTAACTACTTAATCCTTGAGGATATGTGCTTAAATAAGTAGATGGTTGAGGATTAGAGGTATTTATATATGTTTGGGAGGTATAAGTTCCTACCCCTAACATTTGTCAACCACTCATGATTATCTAGTAAACTATGGTTGAATCAAATTACGAGTACTCACCATCATTATAGATAACTTTAAAATATTTCTCTGGCCTTCCATTTAGCTTGCATCAAATCTACCAACAAAATTTCATGCTTGAGATTATATGAGAAGTGTTGAACAAATTTATTAAAAGATCATCAAAGTTAGAAACTAAATTCTTAGGCAATTTAAGGAACCATTCCAAAGCTTGTCTAGCTATACTCTTTGGGAACAACATTAAGAGGTATATGTCATTATAGGCTATTGGTGGAAAAGAAATAAAGATTTCAATTAAGTGGGCCTTAGGGTCTCTTTTCCCCTTGTATTTGTCAAATTTTGGTGGTTCATACACTGGAGGAAATGGTATTTGCAAATATTTCATGTTGAATTAGTAGGAACATACGTCATCCAGCTTAAACTTCTTGGTTTGTTTCTCAACTTAGATGGTAGTAATTACATCTTTAATTTGTTGTAGTTCTTGGGCTAAGAAACTAGAGGGAATATTGGTCTGAGATAGAGGTTGAGCAAAAAAAAGTGGATTACTTTGGTTGGGGTATAGTGGAGGCATAATTTGTTTTGGAAGGTTAGTTTGGCTAGGGAACTCACCAAGAATATGCATACATAGATTAGGATGTGATTATTTGAATTTCACACATTTTTGTGCGATATTATAATTAGTATTTTGTATATGGGTCTGGTTTTAGGTAAATTATGGTTGAGATGCAAGGATATAGTTGGGAATGAAATACTGTGCCTTTTTAGTTTGATTAAGAACATGATGTTGACTAATCAAACCTTGTTGATTAAGGATAACTTGTGAACCAAGGCCCTATCATTGAGTGTGTGAAACATTAGGAATAAAAGGTAATTATTGCCTAATCAGTACTTGTGAAACATTAGAACCTCTTGGTTATAAAAATTCATGTTGGGAATTAGACTCATGTTAAAGGTATGACATTTATCACTGACCAATACTCATACACTATTTATTAGACATTGTTTGTGATGGTAATGGTATGTTGGTCTACGATTGAAGAGGTATGTTCATCAATACTTGGTGAGGTGAAACATTGGTTCCCCTTATTGAGGTGGAAAAATGGTTTGCCTCTATTATATGGGTAAGTTTGATTGTGTCTATGGTTTTGTAATATTAGTCATCACCTATTATGGTGGATTAATATTTATCACATTTTGTTGAGGCATAATAATGGTCATTATTTCACTACTTAATTATTTAGGTTGTGTGCTCAAAGAATCAATTGGTTGAGGATTATAGGTAGTTGTTTGTGGTTGGGAGGTAGAATTTCTTACCCCCTACATTTTTGAACCACTCATGGTGTTAATTAAAGGCAAATTTTTTTGTATACTAGTTATTTGTGCATTTACACCACTTTGGTCTGGATTGGATGATACTTATGTATTGTCTACTATGTTTGGCTCACTATTTTGCATAGAAGTAGAAGACACTTCTTCAATAGTTGGGATATTGAACACATCTCTAACTAAAGTGATTTTCATGAATGGGTCTATACCCTAATTTTATTGACCTATCAATATGATTAGGACTCCTATAGAAGGATTTAACTCAATAATAGGAGCATTTAACATGGTCATGTCATTGAAATTACATGCTAAGTTCAAATACGTATGGTATGTTATCTATATCTATATGAAATGATCCTCTATGAGGCCTTTTTTTATGACAAGCATATAAGGGTCCTAATACAACATTGGCACTAGAGCTTGGTATTGATATAAGAGGCATGTTTAATGTTTTGATTATAAGGCATGTTGTAATGCACTCTTACCAAACTTGAAAAAAATTCATGGGGGAAGTTTGTTATAAACTTAGCCCCTACCTCTATGGATTTAATTAAAATTGTGTCCTTATTTTCAATAAAGTGATGATCAACCAAATAATGGTCATAGGATGATGGAATTATAATTTATTAGGTTGTTGTTAGACTTGTTTTACAACTGAAGGTATGCTAACTAAGTACTATGTCATTTTCTCTTAGTCTCAATCCAAGTATGGGCGTGTGTTGACCAAATAATAGGCCAAAGGATCTTGGCTTTGCTCACCCAATTGAGTGTTGTAATGTGGATAAGGATCCATCTCACAAATGATAGCATCTCTATATGGGTCTTGAATAAAGTCTTCTTGTGTGGCCACATTACTATACCCTAGATTGTACATGACACCACTTCGAGTATAGTGAGACATGTTTGAATCAATGGTGAATGTTTCCTAAAAAAAGGGGTTAGAGTTTTACAAACTCTAAAAAATAATGTCTAAAAATATAAATGGTTCAAACTCAATATAACTTGGTCAAAGTATGGAGTTGTATCTCCAAAAAGGGTTTATGATAAGACTTGGTATAAAACACACTAACATTAAGTGTCTAACATTTAATGTCTCACATAAAAAGGTCAAGTATATGAACTAAAATTAGAATGCCAAACTCTAGGTTAGAAAGTGTTTCAGACAAGTCTAATCTAGGAAAATAAAGGTTGCTAGGTCTTTTGGCTAAATGCGATGTCAAAATATAGGCTCAAACAAAGGCATGTGCTATGACTTTTAGAAAAATAAGCATAAAATATATAACTAAAAAGAAGGTGATATTTAATCTAAAAAATCTAAAATACTTAGGCATAGACTTTGTATTTGCCTTAAGACATAAATTTGATCAATTAGGTACAATGCATGAAACAAAAGTCACTTAGAGATAGACTATTATCTCCTAAATAAAGGCAAAAATAATAGTTTTCAAGTGGGTAAAGAATTAACCTAAGTTACAAAACCCAAAATAGAAAAATTGGTGTATAAGCCCAAATTTACACAAGGCATAAATAAAAATCAATCAACATTTTGATTTAAACTTGTCAAGGTTAATTAAAAACTTAAGTTAAGAAAACTAGGCTTCTTTGAGCAACAAGCTAAACAAAGGTGAACTACATAATGACACTAGACAAAGATCTAAAAGGACACGTGGATTGGTTTCAAATTTGGAAATTTGGACACAAGAAAAATAAGTCTATGAAATGAATCAAGCAACATAATGGCATTATCTGACTCTAAAGGTATGACCAATGGTTTGTTTCAAGATTCTAAGGCATAAAATACTTGACATGATTTGGGTGGTATAACATTTCCCATTTCAATCAAGTGACACAACATTTTTGACAAAAAATTTTCAAGGTAGAAGTATGGTGTCAAATAGATAGCATAATGCCTCCTCAAACAATCGAGTGATGTGGACACAAAAATTGTTTTGATGTGGTATAAATAAACAAATGGTTTTTAGACTTAAAGACTAAGTAAGTAAAAGTAATAACAACAAAATACAACTAAGTATAACATCTAAATCCCTAAAACTAACAAGGTTGCATCATATCACTAAATTTCATCTATATACATGCTCTTGGGAGGATTTTAAGTGTTAATCTAAAAATAAAAGTGCATGAATTAGTAGGGTTTTTACACCCCCCCCCTTCTCCCAAGAGATTGTATGGTGATATGTAACTTTGGGTTACTTGTCCTACATTAATAATATGTCCATGACAAGTGGGGTTATTATAAAACTCAAATTTATGACCGTCTAGATGATTACAAGTGTGATTAAAACTAGAGATGCCTCACATAAATTGAGTTCATACTGATTAAATTAATATGCAAGGGTCGATTCCTTTGCATAGTTATATCAAATGTGTACTTCTTAGTGGAATCCCTTGGTTAACTAGACCTAACTTAGGTTTTCATTATGATTAGAGAGGTTAGCCACTCAACCCCCTAGAAATCATAGTATATATGCCCTAATTTATATATCCAACCATGGATAAGGGTTGAAATAATGTTGGGAGATGAAACCTTGGGTCAAATATTCCCTAAATAAATTGTGAGGAGTCTATAAACTCCTATTCATAATCTAAGTTACCTAAAATAAATGACCAAGTGAAAAGACATTAAAGGTTGTGTTTAGATCACCTAAACCATATGATTTTTGGAGAGAGCCTTAAAAACATTCTTTTCATGCCTTGTACAAAGGAATAAATTATAAGGAAGAAGCATTTTTTATCACCCAATTTCTCTAAATGGGATAGGGGGAAAGCATACACACATCCTTCATTTATGAAAAATAAACAAGTATAAAATGATCTAGCATAAAACAAAACACTTTTCAATAACTAGCAATTTTAAGTGAATGTTTATTTTATGCATCAAATTGAGATGTTTGTGAAGTTTTTGGCCCCTTGGCCTTAGTTTCAAACTTTGAAAACTTTCAAAAAACAAATTATAAACCATCTAAATTCATTTTAAGCACCAAATGGTAGCTTTCAAGACTTAAGCAAATTTAAATTTGTGCTTTTTTCTAGCATGTGACCTATAATTTTTAGAGGGATTCTTTCTGCTTTTAAGCATAATTATTAATGAAACAATCAATATTTGAAAACTCATTATTGAGTTTCTTTATTTTTTTACATAATGATTAGCATCAATTCATGCATGGATTAACATCGATCTATATAAATTGTCATCAATCGACAAGAATCGATGTTGATAACTTCTTACTTATAAAAACAAAGGAAAATAGAATATATTTTCTCAAAAAAGGATGGTTATCAAGATGAGCATAAACCCTAGAAATAATATCAGATCTTGCAATAAAATGGTCAGTAAAATGATATCCAGTCCCTTAGATATAAAACAAAATATAAAAAACTAAAAAAAAACTTGAAAAACATGTTTCCACCATGCCCTATTCTGCACATAGGGATCAACATCTATCCTAGGTGGATCAACATAGATTCTATAAGGATTTTCATTGATTATAGAAGGATTTTCATTGATTATCTATGTAAAAATGAGTGTCACTAAAAATAGAATATAGAAAAACAAAGTAAAAACTCAAATTTTTAAGATGATCAATCATTCATTTAAAAAACTAAGAGTTGCACTTTGGTCTCCTTGCTACATGGGATGCTTTAGGTCCCACCAAGCATGTTATTTATGATAATAGGAATCTAAGAATGGAGGTTAGATCAAGTATTATTTTAAGAAATAAAACTCAAATGAACATACTAACACTAACACTTAAAATCCTAGATCTTAGGGGTGAACTTATTAAATAAAAGACAGATAGAATAATAACTAAAATGTAAAAGACATCAAATATCTTACCTTCCTTGAGAGCTCTAAATGCATTATTGAGTGGCTTTCTTGGTTTATGCTTCAAAGAGTCTTTGGAAATGGATATGTGTAGTTCCTTCTCTCCTTTGCACCATTGGCTTATGTTGGTTTGGTATGTCTTGGCTCAATATTTTAGCATTATAAAATTATTGATATGAATCTCATGCAACAAACCTACATTATAACTCTACAATTTCCAAGATTTTAAGTCATTTGTGCATGATAAATTTTTACCAAAATAGCTTAAAATTCAATAGGCAAGCCATTGTATTTATAGGCTTAGGAACTAACCCCAACCCAAGGTGAGTTAAGGTGTAGTTTAAACATGGAATGAGTTTAAACCTAACCTAAGTGAATCAATACTAACCCCAGTAGAGTTAATAGTTATCATTTAATCATGATTTTCAATGAATATGCATGGGTCTCTAAAATGATATATTTTAAGATATTTCTAAATATCTTAACAAATTACAAAAGGTCATGATGAAAGGCTAGGATATATCATATTTTTGAATTATTTTTTAGAAATTCCTTAATTTCACATGGATAATTTAATTAGGAATTTAATTTAGTTTAGATTATTAATTAATTTTTATTAGTCATTTAGATCTTTCAGTATTTTATTTAAGTGTGTAAGTTCCCCACTTACTAGGTGTATAGGCCAAATTGACTATTATGATGTTGTAGAGTGATTAGAGATAAATATGTGAGAGGTTATGGTTGCATATGGTAGGATATCACAATTAGGGATGTCTCAACATGATTTTTAAATTTGATGAATGATTTTCAAGAAAATTTAGGATGTTTAGGCATTCCTAGGCTTAATTTGCAATGGTTGGTAGAAATTAGTCTGAAGTCTAGTCAAGGGCCAATGGTGGCCAGTTTTAGGTCTCCACTATTGACACTATAGTTTACATATTGAATAGGAGTCCCTATAAAGTTTCATATAATGTTACTCTAAAAGAAGCATGGTCAAGAATAAAACCTAATGTAAGTGATTTACACATTTTTAGTTATACTACTTTTACATTAATCCCTAAAGTGAAAATAATTGGTTTATATGTAAAGAGTAAAATTTACATGTTTGTTGGCTATAGTGAAAATTCCAAATCATAAAGGTTACTATATATCTCTTCAAATCAAGTAATTTTACATATATATGTCAAAAAAGATGATAAAAATCCCTATTTATCAAAATATGGTAAACCTATAGATACTTATAATATTTGGGTCTCTAATAATGAATTTGAATCAAGTTCTAGTACTAAAATGGAACAATACTAAAAATTCAAACACCATAATAGTCTATCTCTAGGGAAGGTTTTAGTGTTATAATAAGTGGTTCCACAAGTCAACACAAATGACCAAAATGGTACTATATCATAACGTTGGATATTTGACAAGAATCTACCAGTTTCTTTGGGAGGTAGATCTACAAGATCAGGGAAGCAAGTGGTACAAAATCCTGAGTAGGTAAAAAAAATCTCAATTCCAATGTTTCATAAATTTTTGAGCCCAATACTTATGAAAATGCTAAATGGAAGTTGTAATGGTAATCTACCATGAAGTTAGAGTATTATGCACTCATAAATAATGGTACTTGGGTTTTTTTTTAACTACCCCAAGGTAAGAAATTTATTAGTTGTAAATGGATTTATAAGGTAAAATATAAATCAAATGCTTCTTTAGAAAAACATAAATTTCATCTTGTTACAAAAGGCTATCCATGAGAAGAGGGAGTATATTATGAAGAAAAATTTGCTCCTACAACTAAAATGGTAACATTCAAAATGGTTATATCTATTGCTACTTAGTATGGTTAGTAGGTATTTCGAATGGATGTGAAAAGTTAATTTGTGAATGGAGACTTAGATCAAGAGGTGTATATGGTTCAACCATAATAATTTTATATTCTTAGTAAATAATATCTAGTTTTTAGGTTTTTTAAGTCTTTGTATGGACTGAAGCAGGTTCCTCGAGCTTGGTACTTCAAAATAGACACATATCTTAGAGAGTCTAGTTTTAAAAGATTGATGAAGAATTTAATATCTATGTTAAATTGGTTGGTGATTACATAGTGATTCTAATTATATATGTTAATGATATTTCCATCACTATAAGTAGTAATGATTTGATTAAACAAGTGAAATTTAACATATGTTTTGTGTTTAAAATAACTGATCTGGGCATGCTTCAATATTATCTAGGTGTGGATTTTTTAAGTATTAAAATTATGGATATTCAATTTTTATATCTCAAAAAAAATAGTTCAAATAGTTGTTAGAGAAATTTAGAATGAATGGTTGTAATCCAACAACTACACCTATGGAAGTTAGGACAAAACTCTCAACTAACATTGATTCACCAATGATCAATGAAATAGTGTATTGGTAATTAGTAGGTAGTTTTATTTATCTTATTACTAGTAGACCATATTAATGCTTTATAGTAAGTTATCTTTCTCACTTCATGTCTAAACCACATGAAGAACATTGACAGGCTACAAAGTGTGTTCTTAGATATGTCAAAAGTACTCTTGACTTTAGCATTATGTATTAGAAAACTTTTGAATTTGAGCTAATAGGGTATAATGATTCAAACTAGGTAAGATCAGTTGTTTCTAGAAATTCTAAAATAGGTTATGTATTCAATCTTGGTTTAGGAACCTTTTCATGGTAGAGTAAGTTTCAAAATATAAAGCGATTCTTAATGAAAGTAGAGAGTTGATGTAGATTTAGCCATTTTTGGAGGATCTTCAACTTGATTCATCAACACCTAAACCTATCTACTATGACAACAAAGTGTACTAAAGATTGTGAAGAATCTATTATTTCATGCTAGGATAAAGCACATTGAAATTAATCATCACTACATCTAACAATTGGTTACTAATAAAGACATATATCTTTATTATTGTTCTACCTCTAAGAAATTAGTTGATATAATGACTAAACCTTTGTGCAAAGAAAAAAATTAAAATTATTAGATAAGCTTGGAATTATTTCCATTTCAATCATTTAGGGAGGGTATTAGAATAATTTTTTAAGCTTATTATAATCTTAATATCTTACCATATCTTAATGTTGTGGTTTTATAACCACTTATTATTTATTTATTTCTTAGGTAAGTATATGTTCACTTACTATTATACCAACCTCCTTTGTTATATAATATTATATATTAGGTTATCTATATGGTTAATAATATCACGTATTCTTATTTAATTCATATGTATTGTAATTCTTCATTATTTTCCATTATCATTACATAAAACTTTTCAATGCCAAATACTCAAACTATCTATAATCACCATTAAAATATCTTCATCTCTGAACTCAAGTCCCTGACCTTTCTAAACAAGTATTCACTAGAAACATAGGGGTGTAGTTCACTACTATCCACTTAGCTTAGTCACATCCCACACTAAATAATTTCAAGTTTCCAAATTTGAAATCAATATCTTAGGTCTTTGTAATCACCTAAAAGTGGTAATTAGATTCTAAGAGTATCACTTGAGTTAATCTATCCCTAGGCTAGCCTTAGACCTATCTTTGAGAATTATAGTTACTTTTCTAGTCATTCAATAAACCATAATCACCTACATCTAATCATAATATAGTCCCTATTGACCCAATTTTGCCCCTCTAGCAAAATCTCGGTCACCCTCTACACCTGCTTTGCATGGCTAGTCATTTCGAGTTGCAAGGTCCGTCTTGAGGGTTTGACAGCTCCGTTTCAAAGCATTGGCTCATTAGCCTCATTCATTGGTGTTCACGATAGCATAAGGCAGAGTTTTCAAATGTTCACAAAAGGGGAGAGGAAAAGGCCAGGGCATTTAACACTAAAGCAAAAAGAGGGCAGACGTTTACAAGAACAATGCAGCTAGTGGCAAAATTGCCACCCATAACACCGGCAGATAAAAGGAGACTGCAAACAGATGCATTCAGTAGCAAAATTTATACCCACAACACAAGCAAAGGAAAAGGCCATGAAATCGGCCGACGTCGGCAAAACTACCATGCTCAATAGCCTACTCGACTGACGTCGGTAAAATTGACGTGCTCGATAGCCAAATTAGCCGACGTCGGCAATATTGTTGCATGCAATCCATGACATTGGGTGGTAAAATTTCCGCCCACAACATTAGGTGGCAAAAAAGGCCTACAGAACATAGGAAAAGGCCCGCCCAGCTACCAGAGGAGCAAACCAGCATGCAAAATGAGGTAGTAAGCATGGTCCTAGCAGACTTATGACATCATCTACAGTGTTTTCTCTCTTCCCAATGAAGACTCAAGCTGACACTTGCAAGCAAAAGGACAATGAGAGCTCCTCTTGGCTCTTTCCATATAAATACGTAGACTTGGCCATTTTACATCGTCTAGATCTTCTCCAATTTTGTAAAGAGCACAGCTCTACAAATTTTCCACCTGAATCAATAAAAGATAGTTTTACCTCTATTTGGATGGATTGTGTAGAGTATGCCTTGAATATTGGTCTGTGTCCAGTCATTGTCTCTTAATGCTCTCACAGGTTCAACACCAGCAAACCTGTGATCTACAAAGTGCCAATGTCTATTGCTGCCAGGAGTAGAGTTTTATTTTGGAGGTATAGAATAGAAGAGGTCACCTATAGTATGTATTCCATAGCATCTCAGTGAGTCCCTATTCCTATGCTTTCCATAAGAACCTCCCTGTCATCCCAGCGACCTGGTCTTTTCTGCCAAATCTGAGTGTATGTATGTTTTTGTTTGATCCTAAGTGTGGGGGTGGGAAGGCCATTTCATTTTTGGTGTATCACCTCTTTTAGAGTAGGCTATTTATTTTCATGCATTTTCTTCTCCCTTTTCATCCCCCCCAGTATATCTATATATCTATATTTTGCACTGCCTAGAATAAACAAGATACATCAGAGGGAACTAGCCCATACCTAGAGACTCTCCTCTCCTACTTCGCCATCCCATAGGCGAGAGAGGAGTTTCCATGTTGCGGGGAGAGGGCAAGAATCTATTTTCCTGCCAATCGAGTGCAATCTCCAATCATCAATAGTCCCATAACTATCATCTCATACCCCAATTCAAATTGCTTAGTAGTCTATAAAGAAGACATTAGCACCATATTTAGGACACTATAGCCACATGGTGTTAGTGTCCCTAATTGGGTGCTACTATCCTTAGCCCTAGATCTTACCAATGGATAGTTTTTTAAATGTGTTCCCCTCATAAGGTCAGCGTAAGCTCATTTTTTTATCCACACAAGCAATAGAACCCTATAAATACAAGTGTCATTCACTAGATAGAAAATAGATGCAAAAGTTATTCAAACCAAAGATAAAGTTAAACAAAATCAAAGTATTTGATCCCTATTATGACCTAATTTTTGCATACTACCATCTACAGTAGACCTAAGCCTAATTTTTAAGCATTTTAAAGATCAATCACATTTAAGGCATACAAACAAATTATTATTCTAACATTCACTTGCACATACATGAAGTACTAGGTGGGAGAATTACATTAGGATTGATCCCTCTTCAAAGTATTAGTATGTAGGCAACCCTCTATATAGTGGGGTGTTAAGGATGTTTAGTAAATCATAATAACACACATAAAATTAATGCTTATGCCATAATTTCAAGGAGGACTAGGGTTTGTACATTAAATTAGATTTTCCAAGTATAAGACAGAGCTCTAGGTTTCATGCATGCAAGAACAGGACATATAGACACAGGCGTGGGTGCTCCTAAAAAATAAGAATAGTCTTGTAAATGGGAAATTAGTGCCACATTGAGAACACTACACATAAATGGTGTTATTTTCCATATGGGTGCTAATGTCCAGT
This sequence comes from Torreya grandis, assembly GCA_037957365.1. NCBI lineage: Eukaryota > Viridiplantae > Streptophyta > Pinopsida > Cupressales > Taxaceae > Torreya > Torreya grandis. The sequence goes on from JARHVA010000646.1 coordinate 4,385,330, forward strand.
GGGTAGATGAACACCAGAATCCTATTGATGACATAAATAAATTCCTATATCTCAACTTTTAGAACCTAGATCATCTATGATAGTTAGTTTTTAGATAAGTATCTATTTATGCATATTTATTACTATAATTATAAATTTAAAAAAATTCAAATGTCATAACAAATTAGTACTAAATTATTGCATATTTATTTGACTAATTTAAGCATCTCATCCCTTTAATCGAAACATAAGATTTAAATCATAAACCCCTAAAAGGTTAAATGATTTGGTGAACCCAACTTACTTTGAATATTGCTTCAAACCCTAGTTTTAATTAATATAATTTTTTTGTAATAAATTAGGGTTGCATACTTCTAATTTTTTGATGTTTTTTACAACCTAGCTAATTAAATAAATTTCACATTCGGGTTTCATTTATTTAATTTTAATTTTTGAAAAACAAACCTAGTTTAACAAAATCCTAACCCTATACACACTTAGGGTTTGTCTCCTTTTTCTATTTGTACTCAAATTTTAGATTCATATATCTTCTAATTCATGTAATCATGATCATAATGATAGAATAAATTAATCACTTTTTATTTTAAAGTCTAATACTTTCATCTGCATGCTTGTTTCCTCTAATTTGGATTGAACTCATAAAATACATAAACACATATATATATGATGCTTTATATTAATTTCAATATATGTCATATCTCATAGCATGTTATCTTTCTCCTATATGAAATTCCATTAACAAGCAAACCTATATACACATAGAGGATTTAGCACATAAGCTAATAATTATGTTTCAAGATTTCAATGTCATATCTTATGTACAGGAAAGAATATGCTTCTCCTCCTCATCTCCATGAGGGTGATATCTAATTTCCCTCTAAATAGGTCCATTCTATCATTCCTCCATAAGATGAAGTAACCTATACTAATGTAACTATTCCCCATACTTAGCCTATTCATACCTCTTCCCTACAAGGTGTGTGCCTACATGTTCAATCATAAATAGTTAGCTTTTGCACTTATGAGACTCTACATGATCAAATTATCAGTATGAGCAAGATAATTGTAGGATTATAAAATCAAAATCAAATATTAAATTAAAATATTACAACATTGGAAAAATAATTTACAAGACAAATGCTCCAGGTCACAATTATGTAAATTAGATTTATACATCTTCAACTAGTTAATTTTTGGCAAATAATGTTACATATCAGAACATGAAATCAAAACAAAGTATATATACAACTAGTGATTCAAAAACATTCATAGGTCAAATAATATTTCAAGTGAGATACTTAGGGAATTGATTAAAGCTAATTTGATCAACCTAACTCCTCTACACCCAATGAGGAGATCTGGATATTTTTATGCATATCATAGAATGCATGGGCACCACACTGATTCATGTTTAGCATTATAAAATAAAATTCAATAGATAAAGGATATATATGACTCACATAGTGACACATCATCCACATATACAATGGCATATATACCAATTCAAAAAGGGTCAAATTTAGAAATAGTACAAAAATGGTTATTAAATCATAACTCAAAACAACAAAAGGTTCCAAAATCACAACAAGAAACAATACAACAAGCACAAATAAATCAAGCAAATCTACCTCTCCAAAATGAGGCTAAACATTCAATATGGTATGGGTTTGGTCAAAATTATCTACAATAGTATGATTATCATGGTTAAGGTTTGGGAAAATAGGCTCAAGGCATCAATTATTCCTATTCCAATAGTTGATAATATTGGTCAACAAGGTTTGGGGTTTATTTAACATCCTAAGGCACATCAGTAATAGATACAGTTTATCAAGTCAAAACATCCAAATACATAGGAAATATTATAAAAAGATCAACATATTCAGTTACAAAGTAAAAGTCATGCTCATATAACAAGCATTCTCAAATAGGGTTTTCCATCAATAGGTCCTCCATAGAATCATATGTCTACAATCAGCAAACTTTTAAAGGGCAAAATCACAATCAATATTTTAAAGCACAACTCAAAAATGTCAACTCCACAGTATGAGGCAATTACTTCTAGCATTCTAGGTTATTATGATTTTGATGATGAATAATATTATGATTCTAATGATGAACAATACTCATATTCTTACTAAAACAACATTCAAGTACAACATAGCAATCACACTGCATGAGAGATTATCATTCCTATTTTTGACACTAGTCACAGTGATAGTGAGTCTTCCATAAGATTCATTGGTTAGTATGGTTCCTACCCTTGTACATACTTCCTTCTCTTTATTGATCCTTGTACATAGTTTAATTTCTTTTTCTTATACATACATTATACTCAAAAAAACATAAAAACAATATAACATGTCAAAATATAAAAAATTTCAAATATTTCAAAAATACAAAATTTTATAGATTTTATGCATTGTTATGTTTACATTTTTACTACTTATCAGATATTACATACTAATAGATATCCTAGTATAATCAATTTTACCATACACATATGTTTCATGTGTTCTTTTCAAGTGCTTACATATTCCAGATAGGACTCTGGTCCATTACATTGATCTAGACCAGTTATCATCTACCTATTGGGGGCATTTACACTGATCCAATTTTATACATTGATATATCTTCCCACTTAGGGGAATCTCCTACATAATTATTATAACCAAGTTTTATTTTTACATATTATACATTCTAATTTACACATTGATTTATCTTGATATTGATTATTTATCCTCATTGCTCAGATTTTTTGTCAATTATCACTAATTAAACTTAGTATATATGCATCTTCATAATTACATAGATATATACTACATAGTTATACATGCTTTCATTTCTAGTTCCTAGATTAGATGTGATTATGTTCCTATGATTCTTCCATCTTTTATGGCATTTGAATATGCCTTTATTATTTGGCTTCTATGCCACTTATTTGTTTGTACGCCTTGGACATGTGCCCATGTCCCTTGTGTGTGCTTTCCTACTTTTATATGCAGACATTTGAGAATTTCCTTGTATGTTTTTATTCTTAGAATTAGTGATATATTGTCATGTCCCTTGTATTATGCCCCCTTGACCTACCTTTTTCATGCCTCATGTGCTTGTATGTTTACTTCCTTGTATGCTTATAAACCATGACACTTGTATTTGCTTGTTACACACACACCATTTTTTTATGCCATGAGGGACCTCATGCATCTACCCTTCCTACTTGGTTGTAATGATGGACATCATCCCCCATTTCCTTTAAGTAGTTACTCTAATTTTCACTACTATATACATTGATTACATATATCTTGACACCCTTTTTCAATGTTAGATTACAACATACATCTTACATTACCTACTTATGATTAAATACATTTACATTTTGATGTTATGTTTATACATTGTATTGGGATATCATGTGCCTGCTCTAGTTAACACATTTTATAGAGCTAATTATTTAGATGGTACTTATTACACAAATTTTTCAACTACATTCAAAGGAGGGGCATTTACAAGGGTTTTTCATAGAGATCAGGCTCCTAATTTGATTTTCATTGACAAAATTCAGCACATAGGCTTATTTTTAGACATCAGACTTAGGGTGGACATAAAATAAAAGAGAGATTATAAATTAAATCTAGAACACTCAAAAATTAGACCATGTAGTCATTAGTTCATAGATTGGGACAATAGCACCATAGGATGATCTATCCACCACAAGGCATTATTGTCTATTAGCCCCAGCTTTAGGATAGTCTAGATAATTTAGACTAGTATACCAGGTACAGTATGGATTTTCATAGATACAATCATAGGTTTAGTAGTTATGTTCAAATTTTAGCTTAGATTCATTCTTTTCAGCTCATATTCATACTAGTTACTTAGATTTGGGGGCATTATATGTGGCATGATCACTCATACATTCAAATAAGTTATATAGGTTCAACTATTGCATACTTTATTCAAATTTAGTATACTCAAACACCAAATTAGGGGCATGTGCATGGCACATTAGTTTCCATATACTTAGCTTCAGATAGGTTGATCAGATGGAATGAAAAACTCTATGACATTATTTATGTTATATACACTTGTTATCACATTATAAGTTGTCACCAGATTCACACCTTACTCCATTTATAGTGGTTGTCATTCCCAAGTGGCCTAGAGCTACCTAATATACTTTAATGGCCATAGAGTTGAATACACAATTAGATATACTCATTTAAATACTTTTATCACTTTGCACAATATAGTTACAGATGCATCTACTTAACACAAGTGGGTAATGATGGAATCCTAGCCTACTTGAGTTATTGATCCACCTAAATGAGAGGGTTAGACATACTTATAGTCTTATCCAAGCTATTCATAGAGATCAAGATCCACCAAGTAATGGTGGGCAATGATGGAGTCAAAACTAGATTGAGTTCATGAGCCACCCATATGAGGATTGAGAAAGACATAAGCTCAATTCAAGCTATTCAATGATATGATCACTATGCACACTCAAACACATAGGTTGTCACCAAATTCATCCATTAGTTCATGTAACCAATGAGGTGTATTCATTCATTTCCTCTCTCTTTACTTAGCATTACTCAGTTATTTCATTTTAGCATAGTCTTTTGCTTTTGATCATCTCTTAAGTAAGGAATGATTTTTGCATCTTTCATTGTAAGAAATTACTTTGGATCATGTTTCACATATGCAAACCCAGATATGCATATTCAAACTCAACTATATGGGTTTATCTTCCAAGGTAAGTCCAAGTATGCTTATTTTTCCTTTATAATATTCATTTCACTTTGTTTCATTACTATCATAAATGGGGGACAAATGTAATCACCTAAAAGTGGTAATTGGATGCTAAGAGTATCATATGAGTTAACATATCCTTATGCTATCCATAAACCTATCCTTGATCATTAGACTTATTTTCCACTCATTCAGTAGATTATAATCACCTATAGCCAGTCATAAGATAGTCCTAAAAATGTCATCTTAGACCCCAATCCAAATTTCTTAGCAGTCTATAAAGAATACATTGGCACCACATTTAAGACACTACAGTCACATAGCACTAGTGTCCCTAATTGGGTGTTATTTTCCTTATCCATAGTTCTTACCAATGAATAGTTTTTTAAATGTGTGCCCCTCCTAAGGTTGGCCTAAGATCATTTTCTTATCCACATAAGTAATTAAACCCTATAAATATAACTCTAATTCACCTCTATTCACTAGATGGGAAATAGATGAAAAAGTTATTCTAATCAAAGACAAAATTAAATAAAATCAAGGTATTTCATCCATATTTTGACCTATTTTATGCATACTACCATCAGTAACCCTAAGCCTAGTTTTAAATCATTTCAAATCTTAATCACATTTAAGGCATCTAATCCCACTCTCGTTTTATCATTCACTTGTACTTACATCAAACACTAGGTGGGAGAACTACATTGGGCTTGATCCCTCTTTAAAGTATTGGCATGCAGGCAAGTCTCTACACATCAGGGTGTTGATATGTCCAATCCATCCTACTAACACATACAAAATTATTTCTCATTCCATACTTGTAAAACTGATTAGGTTTTACACATTAAATAAGGTTTGTAGGTATAACATAGAGCCCCAAGTTTCATGCATGCAATAATAGGACATACATACATGGGCATAGGTGCTCCCAAAAAATAGGAAAAACCCCACAAAATGGACATTAGAACCACATTGAAGACACTACACATAGATGACAATACTATCCATATTGGTTGCTACTATTAAGTGAACATATGAACACCAAAATCTTGTTGATGACAAGATAATTGCCCAGATCTCAACTTTCAAAACTCAAATCATTTGTGACAGTCAATTTTTAGATAATTATCTATTTATGCCTATTTATTTCTATTATTATAAATTCAAACAAAGTCAAAGTTAATAATAAATCAGTACTAAATTATTTCATATTTATTTGACTAATTTAGGCATCTCGACCCTTTAATCTAAACATAGTATTTTCATTGTAAAACCCTAAAAGGTTAAATCAATCTTCTCACCTATTTTATAAGGTTTCCTTAATAAAATTATCAAAATATTTTTCCATAAATACACATCAAGATTCATTAATTAAGATAACTTACTATTCACTCAGAACAAGCATTTATACTTCTACACATTAAGAAAATATACCCTATTTAGCCCAAAGTTTGTATTATTCATAGCAAGTAGTCATAATCTAATTCAAGATCCCAATAAATAAATTTAAGATATATCATTTCAAGTATAAAATACATATTCTACTTGCATACATATATTCAAAGGATTAAATTTTCACATTCACACTAGGTGGGATAACTACGTGGGCCTTTTTGCCCTTCCTAGTGTATTAGATACGTACGTAGTGATCAATCATCAAGGGGTGATTGAAGTTAACTTAGCCCATTACACTCCCCTATTTTTTTTAGGTTTTAAATATATCAAATTTACCTAAGGGTTTCAAATACAAAATAAGACATAAAATTATTTTTAAATGTCTAAACCCTAAGTGTGATATCTCATAATTTTCATCATCTACAAGTGCAATAAGTACAGCAATTAGTTCAGACACAAAGCTAACCCAAATAATTTTATTCTCAATGGACTAAAGTGCACTACACTATTATCTACCAATTATGCTTCTATCTAGATTCATCTTCTACTTTTACTTTTATTTTGTCATTTCTAGATTCTTGTTTTCTTTATCTTTTCATGTCTTCCACCTGTGGTAGTCAATTGAGACAAGTCCACAATCAACAAAAAAAATCACACTACATCATCATCCACCTATAGTGGAATTTTCTAGATAATGTTTCTATTTCTACACCTAATATTGAGCCTGCACAATCACCTACTCTTTTGATTTTCATAGTTAAACAATAAAAATAGTCAACTAAAATCATTGTGCAAGCTAAGCATATTTATTTTTAGTACTTTCCCAAAATTGTAATTTTCCATATTTAACAATTTGTAAAAATTAGAATAGTTGAATATTATACATTTTTAGCATTCTGATATTTCCAATTTTGTACCTATATAGTCATATAACACTTCTTAATTCATTAAGTGTTTTATCAAAAATAGTGTAAAATACATAAGCATAAAAACATGATTTGTACATATTAAAGGTATGGATTTTGGAATTAGATTTTAATGGTAGGATATGAAGTTTATTTACATAAATAAATAAATAATGACATTATTTTTTCTATTTCATAGCATGTTTTCCTAGTTTCATTTAGAGGGAGGATTGTCTCACTAGAGACTTACACAAAGCTATCAATTATCATGCTTTATAAGGTATTTTGAAATCATTCAACTTGTAAATTATTTTTTATTGAAATTGTTAACATTTAACTTTATTTAATATTTAATTTTTAAACATGTGGCTCTCTTTAAAAGAGAAACATGAAGACAAAATTTTAATGTGGAGAAAGATAATCATAGAAATTATTTGCCTTTTTTAAGAGATGCCCATAAACTACATGGACATAATGGTGCATATTCTAATCCATTTTTAGGATTATGTAGAGTTATTTTGGGTCATAATCACAAGGTGTATGATTCTATATAAATTTACATGAAAACATTGAAAGGTTTTGTTATTTAATTATCCCATCTAAAGATTTCAATGGTTGAAGATTATATTAATCATCAAACCTTCATCTTTGTTACTAAATACCTATCCAAGGAAAATGGATCCACTATTGTGCCATGAATATGGGAAGATAATTGTAAATCTAAGAATTCAATATAACTATTATTGGGAAAAGGTTGTAAACAAAATATTTGGTATGTGAGGACATTTCTTAATTAAATTATTTATTAGTAGATGCAAACACATCATATATGAGGTTTTTTCTCATTAAAAAAAATGTGTGTCTTTTACATTGGTCGATGATCAAATAACAATAAACCACTTAATTCTCCATAATAGAGAATAAATGAAAAAATTGGATTGAAGCATAAGAAGTGAAAAAACATGTGGAGGAAAGATAATAATTCAATATAATATAAGAGCACTCTCTAAGGGTTTGTGAGATAAAAATTGGCCTCAAGAGTGCTCAATTAATTAGCTATATGGATATCTTTAGTATTTAAAGGATAATGGTGACCCGACCAATGTATATAAAGAAGACTTGGAAATTACAAATGATGTGAATAATTTTTAAGTATTATTTTTGATAAAGTTATAAATATTTTTCTCTAAACCATTTAGTATAATTGTTATCAATTTTCTTACCACTATATTATCAAGTTAGGACATACATTGACATGTGGATTGATGTACAATAATTTCATATAGAAAGTGTTGATAATAATAAATTTGGTTGTAATTGTATAGATGTTATTAAGTTTTAGTAGGCTACTCATGCAAGCTCCAAAGATAAAAATTTAACTAAGGGAAAATCAAATTACGTTGAGTTGATTAATGAAAATATTGAGTTGAATTATAGGACCCTTATAATTGTTTTGTTAAAATTTAGCTTGTATGAGGATTTTGAGGGAATTATATGTGTGAAAAGATGTAAATATAGTGGTAGATATGTCATATAATACACTTGAAAGCTACTAGAAATAAAGAAGCCTTGAGTATTGCATCAACATTGTCCAAAAATTTAATTTTTATTTTTTCCCTTTATTAATAAAATATTTTTATAATTTTTTTTTCAAGTCATATACTGACTTCACACATTATAAATTATCATAATGAAAGTATTTTTTTATGAATATGTAGAAGAGTCATATGAATATAAGTACATAATTTATTGTCATCCTAGAGAACATCATGTCTACTAGGGAATGTCATGTCTATGATACTCAATATTTATGGGGCATGAATGAGAATCCATAAGACATAAAATTTAATGAAGATTATTAAATGGTATAAGTAGAGGTTTTTCATATAGAGAATGAAAGTATTAGTCAATAAGTGGGAATACACATGAGTTATGAATGCGAATAAGAGGAAAATGAAAACTGTGATGAGAATTTTTGAAGATCACAATGAAGCCCAAATTTGGATTATGATGAGGAGAAATGTGTTATAAATTTATATGAGGAGGATGAAGAAGATAATGACAATACTACATTAGGTTATTATTTATCACAAATTAGACATAATGATATTTGTGTATGTGATGTAGATGATGATAATGATGATCAACTTGCCATGTTTTTTACCAAACTTAATAAAAAAATAAAATTGTGCATGTTATGATGCAATGATATTTACTTTTGGGCTCTCACTATGTTGATGATTTTGGGGTTTCATCTTAATCCAATACTATTTTTTTCAAAACAAAACATGGATATATAGGTTAAAAAATCATTTGTATTAATAATAAATATAAAAAGTAAATCAAAAATAAAAGAAACATTCATTTTTTTGTTGACAATAACATACTTTTATGTTGAATTTTTTGAATTATTTTAACATGTATTTAGTTACATACTCAAATATTGCATGGAAAATAAGTTGGTGGCACTCTTACTTTGGGTGACTAGACCTAAGGTAAAATAATTTTCACAATTAAAAGACACTTTGAAGTGCCTTTTCTCAATAATGTAACAAAACAAAATTAGGATATCTGCACTAAAAACCCCCACATTCATAGATGTTATCCATAATTAGTTGGTTACGTGAGTGAATAATAATTTTTTTGAACCCTATTACAAGCTCCATCAATGTAATCAGAGTGTGATATTAAAATTCACTAAAAAAATTTTGTTGTATTTCCTAACAACATTTTTGTCACTCTTTATCACCCTCCCATCCACATCATATAGTTTGTAACCAACTACTACCCATCCTGATTGTTTTCCAAACATGTCATTGATGTATGTAGTTCACATATTTAACTTCATATTCAATGTATCAACTAGCTTTAAAAATAATGTTTTAATTCACATTTTATGGAATGTAATAAATAAAAAACAAATAACACCATAAAAAATAAATAAATTTTACAAAATAAACATGATTGGTTATTGTAAATATAGTTCCACAACTAAACATTAAATGATAAACACAACACAAATGAAATAGTAAAACCTGTGAAGGAAAGGTGCCATCATCTTGTTAATGTTTAAAAGGTATGGACATTTTTTTTCAAACTTATATTGTTTTATTTTTGAATATTTATCATCTTATAACCCTCATATCTTATCTTTAATGCTTTGTCATTTTTGGATAAATGCCATATATTTAAGTGGTGATTATCAGTTTGGATTTGAAAGTGTATTGGAAGATTGATGTATAAATTGGTTGGGGTTGGTATTTGAAATTAAATGTTGATTTTGATTGATTGGTGAATTTTAATTAGCATTCAAATTTGGATTTTAATTTAGATTGATTGTTAAACTTGAATTGACATTTGAATTCTTATTTGATTTGGAATTAATGGTGAATTCAAAGTGACATTCCAATTTTGATTTTGATTTGGTTAGATTGGTGAATTTTAATTTACATTCAATTTTAGATTGAGGATTTTATTTGGATTTGAATATACATTTGAATTAAGATTTTTACTTTAATTTATTTATTTATTTAAATTTGAATGTGAATTAAAAATGGGATTTGGATTGGTTTGAGTTGATCCTATATTATTGGAATTAGGAATAGGATAACTCATATTTGGATTTGGATTACGTGGTTGATTCATCAAGGGATTACTTAACATGTTAGCTTTAATTTTAGTAATTTCCCTTTCTAAATTTTTGAAATGATCTTAAATAGAAAAGTCATGGACTTGTTGATATGTTTCATCTATAACCAATCTACCTTTATCCAAGTAAGTTTGGGAGAAATTTCTATTTGTGTTAGTGGAACCTATAATGGTTTTATTATTCCCTAGGGAATAACTATATGTTCCTCTCTCTCAGATAGGAAGTGTGGATTCTTTCCTAGAAATCAAATGATGTAAGTCTTTGGCTTCAAAATCAAGGGAAATATTGGCTTCTAAACCCAATGTTTGCAACAAGACTTCATTTTTGTTCTCTATGATGTATTCCATGACTTGGGAAGGGGTATTATTATGAAAAATGACCCTATGTCTATGTTCTTCTTTATAAGGCCCACCATCTTCAATATTGTCGTTGATCTCAACATTATGTCCTTGGTTGCCAAATTTAAAAGGGTCATTATGAAAAGGATCTTTTCTAAACTAAGGATTGTTCAATAATACCATTTCAATTTTGATGGGAGACACTAATTTGGAATATTTTACACAAAAAATAAAAAGGTATTATATAAAATTGAACAAGAACTTGATAATATGAATGTTAATTTTAAGTTTCTTTGATTTTAGATTTTCTTCTTGATTTAGGCTTTTGTTTTGACTTTATAATTTTATTTCAAAGATATAAACTTGGTTTTAAAACACAATAAGCTTCAATTAAGTGGTATTCACATGTATTTAAAATAGAAACAAAAATATTGAGCAAACTCTAGTTTAACCAAAAAGAAGCATGCATAATCATAAAAAGGTATAAATCTAGGCAGAAGGACTTGACTGAATTATAGGTTTTCCTTTATACTTACTCATATTATGGATAGTGATTGCCTAATAATTTACATCAATGAATATGGATGTAGTGCCATACACATATCCTATTAAACTTGGTTTCAAGGGCACATGGAAAGCAACTTCTCTAGGTGATTTGTTCCTCTTAGATGCACCATAAGTCAGATAGCAAGATAGATTTCCCAGGAATAAGGTTTATACAAGTTTATCTAGGGGGATTCCACTATATACCTTTCAATTTTATGAGTCCCAAGACCATGGAATAATTTTATTTAATGGAGGCATATCAATGAGTCTAGTCTCTATGTGCCCAATCTAATAATAAGATATTAGTATGTTGATATCACATAAATTAAACTTAGAGGTAATTATTTAAACCCTAGGTATTATATTATGGAAGCCTCTCACATCATAGTGTGATTAAAACACAACACTACTTAGCCATTTAAAATATTTGGTCATCTATTTATATACCCTGCTACGACATGGGGTATGGTTTACTGTGTGGTGAGGAAATTTATAGTCGATAGAGCCCTTAGAAAGTAAAAAAAGGATTGACACTTCTTTTTGATTTCAAAGTATCATCACCAATGTGACTCCAAGGAAAGATAATATTTAATTGACATCAAGGTAACATAAAATCACAAATTCACTTTAATTTGTAAGTATTTTCACTAATAGGATGTTAATAAAAGAGCATACGTAAACTTCATAACATAAACAAACAAAATTTGTAATAAAATTAAATGTTAGCTAATTACTATTTAACTAATTAAGTAATAAATGAGTAACTTGTGTGATTTTTTTCACCCAAGATCCCATAAATGGGCAAGGGAAGAGCATACACATGCCAAGTCCCTAAAACATGCAATCAAACTAAAAAAACATAATTTTTTTAAAGACACTAAATTGAAATGTTTGTTCATTTTTAAAACACTTTGTTTGAGTGATTTAGTATTTAACAAAAAAATATACAAATAATGAATTATTAATTTGGTTTAACCCTTTGGCAAGTGATAAACTTGAAAAAAATGGATTAGTAGTTTGGTTTAACACTTGGGAAAGAAAAAAACCTACAAACTTGAAATTTAGAAAATAGAGAATAAAATGGCAGACCTTAATTTAATGATATCTCCTAAACCACAAATTGGATTTTTATGAAACTTAGATATTTATATTAAGAAAAATCTAAGCCAACCTATAAAAAATTATAAAAACCTAAATTACAAATTAAAATATATAATTATCTTAACAGTCATTTTTTTAAACAAAAATTAGATTAACTTTACAAAAAATGAAAAAAAAAACTTAGATCTTCAAAAGAAAGATCCTTGATAAAAAATTACAAGAATGGACATTCAACTACAATTTTCAAGCCAAGATTAAATTGCTACACTTAAAAAATATACAAAAACATGTGAAAGAGCCACCTAAGTGTAATTACAATGTGAAAGATGAGGATAAATCCCACTAGACGTGCTAAAAATGTGATATCTAAAATTTAGAATCTAAAGAAGACTAGAAAAATGAAATGAATACAAATATTATTCTAAATCCAAACTAAAACCTCAAATAGATATAATACAACAAAAATAAACAAATTATGAAATACTTACAAAACCATGTATAATACATTCATCACCTTCTCTATTGTGAATATGTGATTTTCACCTACTTTTTGATGTGGGTGCTCAATTCATCTCTCCAAACGAAAGTAAATTGAGCAGCATGTGGGTGCTTAATCTTGTATTCTTGTAGATTCCTCTTTTATTATAATGACCTTCATGTTGGATCACCCTCTGAATTGGTCAAACTTCATTATGATATTCAAGACTTGCTAAAGATAGAGGAGGAACCCTTTATTTATAGCTTTTTTGAATGGATGAAGACCATTTATCTTGATGAAAGATCTATGGTTGAGGATGAGTTCCCATGAAAATGATATTTTATTCAAATTTTGTAATGTTGAATGGTGGAAGACATTTGGGGGAATTTGGGATTATCAAATTATATTAAAATATATAATGAAGGATAATGGAAACATGTGGATCAAAGAATATATTAGTGGGAGACACATGTGGGAATATATGATTATAAAATTAGAGGAAAATAGATAATGGAGGATAATGAAGACATGTGGATCCAAGAATTGATTATTGGGAAGACATAGGAATCTAGGATTATAAAATTATATAGTGTAATTAAGTAGCATTGGATGTGAATTATTAAAATATATGATGGGGGACAAGCAGAGCTTATGGCATCATTGAAATTTGGAAAAGGAAATAAGGTGGAGGATGATGTAAGGATTTTTTTATTTTTTTATTTTTATAACTTATGTATATTTAAAATATATGAGATTTCTAATTAGGGAAGGATTAGTTAATTAATTTATATTAATTAACTAATGGAATAGGATGTGAATGGTGATGATGAATAGTGATAGTGAATAATGATGATGAATGTGGAAATAGACTATGAGTAGGGTTTGTTAGTGTAAATAGAGGATTGATTATGGCTTTAGGTATGATGTTAGATTATGATTAGTAGATAGTTAAAATTGACACAAAGTGTCTAATTTTAGGTGTCTATCAAACTAATAATTTATTTTCCTCACATCTTCACCAAAATGAATAGTAGGTTTCAAATTGACAATGATGTATAATGTGACTCAATTTTTTAGGAGCTGGTGTCAAGTGTGTTCATTATAATACATCCATTAATCCAAATCAAGTATTGTATGTAATTTATTAGAGTAGATTTTAAAAATATTTATAATGTGACTCAATTGTTTATGGGTTAGTGTCAAGTTTTTTCATTCCAATGCATCCATTAGTTTAAATCATGTAATTATTCATGCAATTGATATAACTATAATTTATAATATGTTCAATATGACTCAATTATAAATGGTTTAGTTTCAAATGTGTTCATTCAAATGCATCTACAAGTTTAACTCATGCACTTCATCTTATAATCGGTTGAACTAGACTTTAAAAATATGTATAATGTGACACACTTGTTTAAGGGTTATTTTTAAATGTATTCATTTCAATTTATTTATCAATTCAATTCATCTAATTCTTTCAATTAATTGGACTAGACTTAATCAATTATTCTTATTGTTTACATAACATTTTTTTTCAACATGTCTTCAATGCAAAAAAGATTTAATATTAGTGATAATTGGTTAATAATAATTGCAATGAATTGGAATGTATTTTGTTTATTTTTTAAATATAATTTTCATTTTATTTTAAAAATTTATTCAATGAAAAAATATTTTAATATTGGTGTTAATAATAATTGAAATATGTATTATGAGCATGGCATCATCTTTGACACAATGATGTAAATCTTGATGCAATAACATCAGGATTTGTGTTAGAGGAAACCATAAATTTAAAAAAAACTAAAATTGTGTGGTGCCATTAAAAAATACTCAACTTATAAATTATTAAAGTTATGACTTATACAATACTCAAGGGTATTTTAAAGGTTTAATTTTAATTGATTATTAGATGTCAATTGTTTGATTTTTTTGGAAAATAGAAGGCAAAGGGCATGGAAATATAAAATTAAAGAGATTCAAAATATAGGGGAGGAAAATTATATCAATATAAAGGCAATAAAAAACCCAAAATCTCTAGGTGGTCACTTCACAATACAGTGAATGTTTTTTATAGGATAGTTGTATTTAGATCAGAATAGAAGCATCGTCGTAAAAGTGTACAGGTCAACGTAGGTGTCGAGGCCTCTAAAAAAAATGTTTACAAAATCTAATGATTGGATCCTAAACTTACCCCTACCTATTTCCATCTCTATACTTCTTAAATCTACATGTTTATTTATAGATATGATGAGTATTATCTCCTCTTCATATTTATGCAATCAAACTACTATTTTGAATGTACTTTTTATATTTAACATAACTCAACACTTTAATTCATAAAATTTATTTATCTTAGTTTTCAATTAATTAGCATGATCTATTGTATTTTTATTCATCCTTGTGTATAGTTTATTATACACCCTTAACCCTCCACATATTCAAAAATCGGTTAAATATATGGTGAACCTGACCACTGTAGACATCCAATTCCTAACACCATTTGTGTTGAAATTTTCAATCTTACTTGAATTGCACTCAAATGCATATTTTAGGTCAAAATCCATAAAACACCCTAAATGGTTAGAACTTGTCACTTACAAGTGACATTTTAGGTCAAAGTATCCCTAAATAAGGAATGCATTTTATGGGCTAGCTAACTTTGATCGGATCATTTTGAGTCAAAATGACCATTTCACCATTTAATGCTCTAGATCACTCTTTTCTTCTAATTCATTGGTACACATCATGTACCTTTATTATTTGGTGTTGGCAACATCATAAATGGGAATATAACTCCAATGCATCTAACATCACCTTCCAGTTCCTCTCTAGTCAAATTACAACTTAGTAATATGATTTTCTGACCATTTTAATTAATTAAGGGCCAATTTTTAAATAATTGCATAAATGTTGATTAACCTTGTTTAAGGCTAATTAATCCAAATCAAGAGCTTAAGTGGATTTTTCATGAGAGTTGTTGAATATTTATTTTTAAAATTGATTCCTATTAATTACATCATTAGGTGACATCATTTCTTAGGAAGACATCCCTAAGCCATAAATGCCATAAATATCAAGATTATGGGTCACCCATGCCTCTTCAATGCCCCTTCTTCCAAGGCCATGATGAAGATAATTATGGATTTAATTCCAAATATTAGGATTATCCACGTCCACACATCTCAATCTTGAGATGGATGATCATGGTTGATCTTAACCAATCTCAAAAATCTATAAATAGAGAGGCCATGGACATCATTTTTAAGCTATTTTGGTGTAAAGTTATTATACTCAAATATCTTCAAGCTCAAATTTTTCAAAGTTATAATGTTAATTTTTTCCACAAAGCTTTATATTTAATCATTGATTTTATTTACAAGCTTCATTGATAGGCTAGTTTAGTGATTTGGAATCATGAGCCTAGGTTTTATGGAGTGTTCTTGAGGCATTGGAGGAGCTTACCACCATTTTTGACAAAAATAAGGATGCTTGATCAAAGGAGAACATGTTTTTGAGCCACATGGGTATGGTGAATCCATTTGGGAAGGTAATATGATGTTACTTTCTTTCATTTGTTTCTTGCTATCCTTGGTAATTCCCATAGGAATAGATAGGCTTGGTTAGTTAGTTCTTTATGCATGTTTCATTATTTATAGATTAATACTTGACAGCCTTGCTTTGTAATCCTCTCTTACTAACTTGTTTGGTAAAAAGAGGAATGTTTCATGTATGTTCTTCCATTTGTCCCTTTTAGGGAACCCTTGGAATCAAAAGTGCCATTCCTATTATAAATAACCTAATCCAAGGCTTAGAAAAAATGTTTCCTAAAGCACTCCCCAAAAACTCACCAAGGTTTGGGTGATCTTGAAAATGATCCTAAAGTCTTTCTATTATGCTTTCTTTTTTTTCATGCAAAGTTGGTTTGCGAGGGGGATGTCATTACCTCCCACGAGTTCTTTAGATAAGATTTGACTCAGGGTTTCACCTCCCAACATTGACTTCATTTGACTCTTTTGGAATTACACATGGGATGTATATGCATTTGGACATCGCACTACACTAAGAAAATAGTAGGATGTAGTGGTTGTAAAAAGGACTAGACCTTTTTCCAACTATCCAATGCCGCAGTCACCTAATTTTTTTGCTTGTCTTTTGCATCATTTGATGTGAAAGTCATTGTGAAATTGATTCCCCTAGAATGATCGAAACCTTTCTAGTTTAGTAGACCCCACTTTGCCATACCTTGCCAGTTTAGACTTAAGATGTTTGTTTTTCATCATTAGCTTACTTGGTCTTGATTTGTGTCTAAAACTGCTTGTTAACTCAATGAACTTAACCAAATCACATTATCCTCAATTTTCTTGAGCAAGGGTAGTGTTATGCTACCTGAATAATGTAAAATCTTTTTTGCCTTTGAGTCTTTGAAACATAACATTTGACCACATCATTTGAGCATGTTTATGTTGTTAGGCTGCTCAATTTATTTCAAGAACTTGTTTACCATTGTATCAAAAACCATTTGTTTCAAACCATGTCATGTATACCATTTGGACCTTGTTTATGCATCGTTATGTTGTCCACTCTTGTCTAACTTGTTTGGTCTAATATTGGTCTTCAACATTGCATTTTCAATTAACCTTGTCAAGTTTGGATCTAAACATTGATTTTTGTTTAGGCCTCAATTCATGGGATTGGTACATAGATATTTTTATTTTGGGTTGCATAGCTTCGGTTAAATGATTACCTAATTTTGAACACTATTGATTATTTAATTGTTTGAGTGCCTATCCTCATCATCTAGTTTATGACTTTGTTTGGGAAAACATAACCTTTCTTCAAAAAACCTTTGATGTTAGATATTTGATGTTAGGTTCTTTTATGCCAAATCTTCATACAAACTACTTTTGAGATGTAGTTTCACCCTTTCAACCAAGGTTGAACCTTTTGTCTTTTAAACATCACTTTTCAAAGTTTGCAGAACTTTAAGTCTTTCTATTTTCAGAGCTTTTTTCATTAAATGTAGATATGTCTATCTACACTTATGGTGCAGTCATAGATAATCCAACTTATGATAGAATGGCCACACAAAATTATTGTTATGACTTTAGTCAAGACCCCTATGGTGAAAATATGGTTTGTGAGACATATTTCTATCCACCTCACAAAAATAAATCATGGGAACATAATCAAGATCTAACTCACAATTGGAATGATTGGGTTTATCAAGAAGACTTGGATGCTTTGGCTTGTGTAAGTAATTAAATTCCACAACATACCATGATCACCATTTTAGGACCTCCTCCTTTAGTTTACATGAGCAACCAAATTAAGAAGCATCTAGTCATTACCATTTTAGGACCTCTTCCTTTGGTTTACACAAGCAACCAAACTAAGCAGCACCTAGTTGTTACCATTCTTGGCCCATCACCAGTTTTTGATGAACTTATTATTGAAGAACCTCTATTTAATGAACCAATTATTTTGTATCCCTTAATCAATATTCTAATATTTGGAGAGTCCATTATTGAACCATAAATCATTATTCCTGCTAAACAAAATGTTCCCCACTTTAGAAATTTTATGCTAATATTCAAGCCTAAATAAGAACCATCACCTCTTCAAAAGCCATCTTATGAGGATCAAAATGTGTTAAAAATTGATCTTTTACAATAAATTGTGAACCAAAACCAACATGTTATTATTGAAACACCCATTTGTGACAAGATAAACTGTGATAACTTACCTATTCATATGTTACCTATTTTTAAAGAGCCTCATCTCCTTGACAAGCCAGTCTTAGTAGAGTTGTCTCTTGATCTTTTCCCATTTTTTGAGGAGTCTTAATTTGATATACATGATTTTGTCGAGACATCCCTTGAGTGGTTCCCTCTTTTTTATGGGATTAACTTAGATGAGTCAGTCTATGTTGAACCCTTCCAAGATGAATCAATTTTTATTGAGCCCATTATGCCATCATAGGCCACTCCTTATAAAAAATCTAGCATTCAAAAGAACATTATCAAAACAACCATATTAGATGAAGAATCAATATTAGAGTCAGGTTTCATTTTTGAACTGATGCTAGATTTAGCATCAAAAATAGAATCAACATCAATTGAGACATTAGATTTAGAGTCCCTTGATTTGAAATTAAAGTTAAAAATAGAATATAGTATTGGTTTTTATAACATTGGTTACAATTGACTTGCAAATCAATTTGAATATATTTGTGATCCTTCTATGGTTTTTGAGGATGATTACTTTACAATCAACACAAGTTATCCTAGTATCTTTTATGAAGATTGTCCTACCTTTCACCATCCCATTATTACCACCTAACATAGCCAGTATATTGACATCCCACCTCCCATAAGTGTCGATCAAGACTGACAAAATCACACTTTATTGAGCTACATACATGGTGACATAGTATTTAATGAAGAGTAAGGAGGCCAAAACCACATTTATATAGTAGAAGAACACTCTCCTAGTGAAACCTTTTTAGAGGTGCTAGGGGACAAGCAAAGCCAGAACTCAGCATCTTCTAGTGAAACTTTTTTAGAAGTGATAGAAGACAATCAAAGTCAAAAGCCAACATTCCTTATTGAAACCTTCTCAAAGGCACTATGGGATGATCAAAATAAATTCATTGGTAAAAACCTCATCGAGGCACCAATAGCTAAGCACAAAATTTCTTCATTGTTTACTGAAGATAATATCAAAGATCAAATCAAAATAGCTTCCAAACTATAACATAATCAAATGGTAGGTACTCTCAAGATCAAGCAAAAAAACAATTTGATGGTCCTATAAAAAGCATCTTTAAAGGTCTTCAACCTTGACATAACCAAAATTATGTGAAATCTAGCATCAACAACATTATGTGTCACTGAAAGTCTTAATCTTCATCTATTTCCCCACCATTATACATTCCATTATCATTGACCATTCCATTTCATAGTCAAACCTACCATCCATTATTTTTCCCTATTTACCATCCATGGTTTCACTTTCTTTTGTAGAGGCTATAAAAATACCTTTTCTCAATGTTTGAAGGAATCAGAATCAATGACTAAGGAAGATTACAAAATCACTCTCAACATCAAAATCTGTAGGCCATTTTTGATAAAATAGTTATTTAGATGAGGTATGGGATACCAATTAACATGATCGAGTATTTTATTTGTATCATTTATTGATTAGGATGTGCATCTCCATCTCAATAGGAATAATAGAATCAAAACCACACCCATGCCAAAAACATGTACCATACCATTTCATTACCATGCCATTACCATTGTTACATATCCATTTGACAGTATTCCATACCCTTCCATTTACCTTACCTTACCACTTGAGGTCAACCCTCTTACCATTTTATCCAATCTATATAAACCATCATTATCCTAAGCAAGACCATATCATATTATCATTCCATTCTTATTTAGACCAAAGCCTATTTTTAGTCATCCTACCCAATCCTTTTTTGATCTTGGTTACTTTGGTTCTTCCCACACCTTTTATGGGGGGATTCCAATCGAGTTTAAAAAATCAATCCAATACATGTTTATAATGATAGTCTATGAAATTAGTGTTATATTTGATCTAGCAAGATATCTAACATCCTATCAAATTTGTTTATCTGAGCCTAATTATAATCGCCTATGGGCAAATCAATGTTTTCACTAGGCTTTCTACTAATTATAATCACCTATGGTAAAATTAGTATCATTGACCTATGTTGTTGTATCCTAGTTATTACCACATATAGGCAAATTATGGGTAACACTTATTTACCATGCATTTCTACATCACCTTACCATCGTTATTTTCATTTGACTAGCCATTTACCAGATTTGAGAACTTGTTGGGACCTAGTTAGTTTTTCCCTGCCTTTTGTGTGGATGGAATTAATATAACTTAAGGTCATTTTTGGACTATGTATGTCATGCTAAATTCATGTTAAGGTCACCTCATTCCCCCTTTCCATATTCTCTCACTATTTTTTGAGTAATCAAAACACCTCACTCTTACTAATTTGTGAGTATGGGCCATTATAGTTGGCTTAGCTATCTTATTATAACCTCTACTCTCAAGACATGCATCTCCTTGACTATATGGTCCCACCTTATACATATTTTATCTCAAAAATACCAAAAACATTATAAATACTTTGAAAATACCAAAAACATTAGAAATGATCCATAAAAGAACAAAAACATTGTCTCATACTTCTATACATTTATACATTCCCATCCCACCATCCCACACTCTCACTATTTTGAGAGAAATTGTTAAGTTTGTTACACTCTTATCATTTTTCAAGCATAGAAACACCAATTTATTTCATCTTATCCCATGAACTTATCATTTTTCATGATCATCCTTTCTTGTCTCATCAGCTTCTTGTTTACCAAACCATTCTCATTTGTTTATCGTATCTTCCATTTCTTCTATAATATTAATCATGTTATTTTGATCATCATTTTTTTCTATCCCATTTCTTGGGAGAACTACATTTTTCTTGAAGTTCATGTTGTAACATGCATCCATGGAAATATATAGGTAGCATCCACTTTTCTTATACATCTAGAGTCAGCTCGGCTAACCCCTTCCTTTTCTTCTCTTCCCCCATTTCTTCTATCATTATTCCTCTTTAATTAGGGAATAATTGTCATGTCATTGTTCTTTATTATGATGTAGTATAAAGTAATGCCTCTACTACACATGCATGAACATTTGTCTTTAAACCGCACTAACTTAGTTTTTGTTTATGTGTGTTTATTTGATTTCACACCTCTCTTTTTATTTCTTCTCCTTTTTCTTACTTCTTGTCTCATCTTGGTCTTGTGTTTCCTTGTTTATTTTTGCTTTTCTCTTTTATGTTCAAAAATGCTTTGATGGTCCACATAGATCTTGATTATTCATATCTTGATCTCATGTCATTAAGACATTATTAACCTTTGTTTCTAAACATTTTGTTCCTACTTAAGATCATATGTTGATTCCAAGTTAGGTTCATTCATGTTTATCTTTTCATTTGAATTTGTTTTTTTGTTTAAATATAAATCGTTGTAACTCTGGTTTTGGTCATTATTTTACCATTATCCTTAGTTATAGGTATTTATATTTGAACTAGCTGAGCACAATTATAATCTTATGTCATTATAAGTTATTCATACTTATGATGCCTAAATTATTTTTCTATAGTAATCACTTTGTGCTCAAGTCTCAACGTCTTAACGTCAACATCAACTCTGATGAATGATTCTCAAAAACACTTTGCAAAACATAAGCTCATGATATAGAATTAGTCTTATAGGTAACATGCATTTTAGGCTTGTTTTTTTATGCTTAAATGTTCATCTCTTCACATACATTGTGATTCTAATCAATTCTTGGTCATTTTCCATCATTCTTCATTCCATTCTCTCCCAAACTTGGGTGAACTACATTGGCCTGAAGTTCATATTGGATCATGAGTCTATGGAACTATGTAGGTAGTGCTCAATTTTTATTGAGGTCAACTCAGCTATCTCCATTCTTTTCATCTCTCTCATCACTTTGTGCATTCTCATATGCTTGGTTTTATATGGCTTTCTAAGACATTACATCATCGCATGTACATTTGCACCCACTTGTTTTAACCTATCTTTTCAATTATATCCTTGAGATATTTTAATTACTAATTACCCATGCTAGGGCACAAAATCTTAACCATGTCTGAATCAAATCATCTCTATAGGGGAAAATCATTATTTATTATTTATAATGATCAAAATTTACGCTATTAGAGCAAAACTATTTTATCATGATCAAATATGCTCTACTAGAGTACTTCTTATTATATTCTCTTTAGAGACCCCATTATAGTGGTGCTTCCCTTCTTGAAGTAGAACATTCTCCCTTTTCCTCTAATTAAAATATCTCCACATTAAATCCCATGATGGTAATATTTAGTGTGCAACTTGTCTTAGGATTGATCAATGTCATAAGCACACAGTTTGTACTCTCAAATTAGGTACATTTATAGTGTGTCCCTTACATTTATGGATTCAATATTTCTCATTCCCCCCATATTTGGGGCCTATTATACCTCTTATTATATTTTGATCATTTATGGTAATCATGTGTGCAATCATTAACTCATCTGGATGTGATTTATTCCATGGGTTAATCGCTCACTTTATCTCTCTTTTTGAGAATCCATTCTTCTCTTTCATCCTAGTATGTCCTCTCGAGGGGCATCATGGGTCTATTCTAATTTATTCTTGACAACTCTTTTCTTTGAAAAGACATTGTTTTACCTGAATGTCTCATTACACCTTCTCAAACAAGGGGAAAATGTAGACATCCAATTCTTAACACTATTTCTGTCAAAATTATCAATCTTACTTGAATTGCACTCAAATTCACATTTTAGGTCAAAATCCATAAAAACCCTCAAATGGTTAGAACTTTTCACTTACAAGTGCCAATTTAGGTCAAATTATCCCTAAATAGGGTAATGTATTCTATGGGCTAGCTAACTTTGATTAGATCATTTCAAGTCAAAATGACCATTTTGCCATTTAGTGCTTTGGATCACTCTTTTCTTCTAATACATTGGTACACATCATATACCTTGTTATTTGGTGTTGGCAACATCCTAAATGGGAATACAACTCCAATGCATATAACATCACCTTCCAGTTCCTCTTTAGTCAAATTATAACTAAGTAATATGACTTTTTTACCATTTTGGTTAATTGAGGGCCAATTTTAAAATAATTTCACAAATGTTGATTAACCTTGTTTAAGGCTAATTAATCCAAATCAAGAGCTTAAGTAGATTTTCCATAAGAGTTGTTGAATTTTTTTTTTTGAAAATTGATTCATATTAACTACATCATCAGGTGACATCATTTCTTGGGAAGACATTCCTAGACCATAAATGCCACAAATATGAAGATTATGGGTTATCCATGCCTAGTTAATGCCTCTCATGCCTCTTCAATGACAATTATTCCAAGGTTGCGATGAAGATAATTATGGATTTAATTCCAAATATTAGGATTATCCATGTCCACACATCTCAATCTTGAAATTGACGGACATGGTTGATCCTAACCAATCTCAAAAATCTATAAATAGAGAGGCCATGGCCATCATTTTTAATCTATTTTGGTGCAAAGTTATTATGCTCAAATATCTTCAATCTTGAATATTTAAAAGTTATAATGTTAAATTGTTTCCATAAGGCTTTGTATTTGATCATTGATTTTATTTGCAAGATTCATTGATAGGCTAGTTTAGTGATTTGGAATCATGAGCCTAGGTTTTATGGAGTGTTCTTGAGGCATTGGAGGATATTACCACCATTTTTAACAAAGACAAGGATTCTTGATCAAGGGATAACATGTTTTTGAGACACATGGATATGGTGAATCCATTTGGGAAGGTAATATGGTGTTACTTTCTTTCATTTGTTTCTTGATATCCTTTATAATTCTCATAGGAATAGATATACTTGGTTAGTTATTTCTTTATGCATGTTTCATTATTTATGGACTAATACTTGAATAACTTGCTTTGTAATCCTCTCTACAACCACTATGTCTTTTCTTGCAAAACCCAGCTTGCTCTAGGGTTTTTAGCCTCCTAAGTTTTTTGCTTATTGTACTTATTAATATTTGTTTTGTCATTTATATGCAACCTAGGCATAGTCCTAGATTAGGTGGTGTTCCTATTTAATATCTTGAGATACCCCTTGGACCACCTAAACTTTCTCATGATAATACCATGACATATTTTACTAATAATGAGAGTGTCAATAATGATAATAAGCCACATAATAAAACAAATATCATAGAAGATGAATCTAATCATGAGGATAATAAAACACATGAGCATAATTAAAATGACCAATTTCACCAAGAGAAAGTTAAATATATTGTATTATTTTGAGAGTGCATTTATACAACTCCTGAAGATCCCCACAAGATCCTCAAGATTATATTTGAAACTCAAAAATCAAATCGTGTTAGTAAATAACCATTATTATTTACTGATATAAATATTGGGGCTATTGGATATGCCTATAACAAATCCCTTCCCATTTCTTACTCCTTGAACACAACCTTACCTAGTACATCTAGTGGGGCCATAGGATATGTTTTCAAGCCATTATTCCCTAAAAGTCAAGCAACTATTACCATATCCTCCATGGGAAATATTGACACTTCAGGTCACCCTATCCTGCATAGATCTTGAACTCCATTTTATAGAGGATTCCCATTATCACATAAGAGTATCACCCTAAAGAGTGAAGTGCATGATAAAGACTCGCATGAACAGCTAAAGGGTCACAAATTCTTGAATTCATTATAAGACACTGGGATGCATAGAATGTCAAGCCATACACTCAAAACAAAGATTGCTCCCACATTTTCTTTGAGAAACTATAGCTTTAAATCAATTAATTCAATGTTGTTCTTCAGTATCCAACTGAATGTGTAGTCTCCAATGTGCACTCCATATACAAAATTCTTTTAGAAATTGAAGCCTACACAAGTTAAGATACTAGGCAAACACATGACCCATGAAAAGTTGAAGAATTGAGGAATGACAATGCTATAAAAATACTAAGTAAGATGTGTACCCTCTTTCTCACTCTATCTCTTGATGTGAAACCTGCATAGAACCTAGTTAAGTTTATGAATGTAATTTTTAGTACACACATATCCCCAAAATGACATAAGGCACTTATTCCCATCAAGTACATAGTGATGATGTAGTAAGTCCAAAAGAGGCCCATGTAGTGATTGATAGATGGTAGCAAAGTGCAAAGCTATATTTGAAAATTTTTTGAATGGTGTTTGAAGGATTATTAGAAGTAAATACAAAAGTGGTTGCCAGATGTTGGAATATGATCCCATGACACCCCTCTAACTACCCCTAAAATATATTCCATTAACATACATGCACATGGATATAGAAGAATCCTACCATCAATTACTAGATCTGGACCATCAGGTAAAATTTAAGAAACATGGATATGGTGCCAAAATATAATTAAAATATT
This sequence comes from Torreya grandis, assembly GCA_037957365.1. Classification (NCBI taxonomy): domain Eukaryota; kingdom Viridiplantae; phylum Streptophyta; class Pinopsida; order Cupressales; family Taxaceae; genus Torreya; species Torreya grandis. The sequence goes on from JARHVA010000646.1 coordinate 4,411,563, forward strand.
TTATCTACCACCACAAGTGGGACATTAATTGTAAAAGGCTTGTTCCCTTATAAAAGTCTTATTTTTCATTATAAGATGGTCAGGATTTTATTAGGAAACCTCACACTACCAAAATTGTCCCCCCAAGAGCATTTATATTAGATGAACCTTGCATTTTAATGAGAATTGATTTCACTTCCCTTCATTCTTATTGCATCCTATGTGTGATTTGCATTTGTTGATCTTTTTTATGGGTAATGTTCACCCCTCTCATTACCATCCATTCCCAAAACCTCTGTGTGGAACTTAGAACTCACTTGTAGGTTATATTATGTACACATTCAGGTCTACATAGGCCTTGTATATGGATAACATTCATCCCTCTCAATGTTGCATTGTCTTCTCACACTTGTATTCAAAATAATTATGCATTTAGAGTGTTTATGGTGGAGTCTATGTGATATTTTTTTATCCTTGGATATTTTTAATGCATCCAAGGTAGTAGGGTTGATCATTATATTATTGGTGTATCACCTTTTTACTTTCAAGTAACCTCTTACCTTCTCCCTCCCTTTTCCATTTTATAGGATTTAATTTTAGCACTAGATGTATATTTCCTTTCTACTCTTTATAGGTTTTCACACTAGTCTTAAACTAATGATCTTAGAATAGAAGGAATTTAGCTTAATCCATAGGTTCATCCCAAGGAGTGCAAGGGTCCCATTTCTTGGGGATGTTCCCATCATTGTGATGAGACAATTGATGTTCTACATACATAGGTGAATGATAACACTTCAATGCCAAGCACCACAAGCTTCAGTGCCTTATGCCAAGTGCTCATGATTTTCACCCTATAGCCAAACCTCTCATACTGCATACCATTTATGGGTGCACATTTTGAGTGCCAATAGTTTTTGGCATGCTCGACAGGAGCATTTTTAAAAAAATATGAGGAATCAGTGTTACCTTTAGCCAATAGTGTTGTAGACACTCAGTCATAGCACTTGGTGACTCCAAGTATTTTTGGTTCATAAATATCAGCACTTCATCTATATTCCAAGATAAATGACATCATATTCAAAGGGTGTTTCTTTCTATTTCATTGAACTTTATGTACCCTCTAGATGAATAAGACTAAGAGTATCTTCATCCCCTATCAAGAGAGGGAGAGGTTCAAGATAATTATTGTTGGGCCCTTTTTGTGATAACTAGTAGACCCACACCAACTCATCCCATCTTAGCATGAGACAATCATTACAGATGATTGTTCTTTTGGTACTTTTAGTGCCAACTAAGAGTATCTTTGAAGATCTTGCACTAACTGGTAGGTAGTTTCATAGCACCCAAGTTTAAAGGGACATTTCCTTAGGTACTTGCACATGGAAGTTAGAGAGTGTAGGTGGTAGATTAATGGAGCCAGTGGAATGATCACCTCCAGTGACAATTTAGCACCCATTGTGCACCCATCTAACCTAGCATAAAGATGTTCCCTTGCCTATAAAAAAAAGCTTGAACCTAGAGTAAAGTGATGTAATTTTAAGATAACAAAGCTCTATGAAATTAGATCTAGATATTATACATGAATGTATTTAGCTTATGTTTTAGCATGGATTCTTTGGAAAACCAACATTATATCACCCAAGCTCGCCTGTGAGCCATTAGGCATGTAGTAGTTTAGAGATGATCTTATGCTCTATTTGTATGTTATGAACTTTATATACTTGATTAGTTGATCAATTGAAGAATCGTATTAAAATGAATAAATTATTGATCTACTTTATATGGTTTTAGCACTACTTTGTGAATGTGACCAAAGTTCTATAGTAATAATGGCATAACTTTCATTTTGAATGTTTTGTGATGTAAAGGTCTATTCCAGGTCATAAATGGCATTGTTATGCCACATAATAGCCTCGGTATAATTATGAAATTGACTAAGTGTTGGAATTAGCATGTGACTAAGCCCTAACAAACATGTTTAAAACACTAACTCAAAGAATGAATCCTAGATAATAATCCATTCCACAGATTTGCTAAGTTCTTAAATGGTAGTTAACTTATTATCCTAAGGGCTTTCACCCTTAAGAGCCATAACTATCTCAAAATGAAATTGCACCAAAATACCTATGCCATTGGAGGTTTTGTAATTAACTCAATATAGACTTGCACCACCATGATTAGAACCAGTGTCCTTGAATAAGCTTGCACCTATTAATCTTGCCTAAAATGGTGTGCATCAATAGACCTACCTAAGCTTGTTCCACAAATGACCAAGTCCTAAAAATACTAATTTGTACCATGTTTTAACTAGTCCAATGTGGTCCCCAATCCCTTCTCTATTGTGCTTCAAGTGAGTGCATAAGGCTTGTGCCTTATGTAGTTTGATGTCATCATAGTAGTGCATTTAAATGTTGAGATCTTAGGACTTTGTTATGATTTCATCTAGTTGTACCGAGTCTATAATTGACTTGGATTACTTACTAAGTATGTGATAAGGCAAATTAGTTAACAACTAAAATTTTCTACAATATTTTGGTTCTATTGTTGGGACTTATGTTGAATTGTGTTACTACAATGATACAATAAATTTATGCTCTAACTTTCACTCAAGAACATCAAGCATTGGCTAGAGATAGTGGATGATAGTTTTTCATGGAAGCATCCAACATGCTAAGGATAAGAGCCAAAAAAGTGGGTGAAAACCAACCTATATGATGCTTTGTATGAGGTTTTCTTTTGAAAATTACTTGAGCATGTGTACCAGTGGTTGGTTGCCTATACAACCTCTAGAAGACAAATATATGACTAGTGCTTTGAGTGGACAAAGGAGTGTCAAGAGAGGCTTGAGATCCTAGATGATGTTTGGATGCATGTTATAGACAAGTGGTGGAGTGGCATGTTAAATAGTTACATGTTGGAATTCATAGTGTCAACCTTCTCTTGCCCTAAAGAAGAAAAGTATGAGTTCTTTCATGAATTAAGGGACACATTCAAAAGATGGATTAACATCAAATTGAATAAATTATTGGTGTATTATGGTTTTAAAACTGTAAGAATGGAAAGCTAAAATCCTTATGCATATGAGCAAGTGTAGAAGGTGAGAAGGGGAAATATAGGTGAGGCATGATGTAAAGGGATGAGCACCCTAACACTCAAGAGATCCAGAGTCAAAACTATAACAAGAAAATGTGTAGAATGATAGAGGATCTAGAACTTGGAAGTGCCGAGAGGACCCATATTGAGTGGGAAGGGCATGGGGAAGGATCCCTTAAATTGTAGTATCATGAGGAGAGAGGAAGAAGAAAGAGGTTAAGCTTAATAGTTGGGTGTATAATGCACTAGGTTCCTAATAGATGTGGTGACTAAGGATTCATCATAAGCACCTACCCCTTTTAAACTTGAAGTGTAATCATATGCACTAGATTCTCCACCAAAAGATAGAAGAATGATAACTAACCCTGTTATTGACATTAACTTTGATAGACTTCAAAATTTGAATCAAGAATTTGTAAATTAACATGTGATTCCTTACAAGGAATTGAGTGAGAGTACCATGAATCCAATGAACACCAACCCTAGAATCTAGAACATAAGTGAAAGCATTCATTTTCAAAGGATGTTAGGTGTGTTGATTGGGTAATAGCCCATAGGAAGTGGCCCAGTGCCATAAGTGATTAGTACCACACCATTGAGTTTGATGGTGCAACCTATAATAATAGGTTCAACACTCAACCCTATAACTAGAGGCATTGGAGGATCACCTCCAACACAAATACCTAGGGGCAAACACATCAGAATCTAACACCACCCCCTCAGTAGATTTATTATGAAATGGTGATGCACTTGCACAAATATCTTGGTGTAGAGAATGTCATGGAGTATGTTCTTAAGTGTGAATTTTAATGGTGCACTTAAGGTATCACCCATTCAAAGTGCAAGGTGACTCATTTTGTGACCACCTTGCTAGATCATGCCCATATTTGGTATTGGAAATTTGATCTGAACCAGGTTATGGTTGATTATGATATACTAAAGGAGGATTTCTTGGAAGAATTTGATATTCTTGAGTTTGAGCAACAAAGCATCATGATGCTCAAGGAGATCAACCAAGGGATATTTAAGAGTGTGCACTTATATCATTCATGGTTTAATACTCTCATCTCCAAGATTCCATATGATATCCACCCCTCCCAACATGCACAATGGTTTGTTGGAGGCTTGATAGTACCTTTGAGAATAGTATTGTCCATGAAGACCTTCACAAACCCCTATGAAGTGGTCAAATCCATGCTCTAGGTTGACATAGTAGGTAGTACTAACACTAAGAATAGCCCATTTATAGAGGTTTATATTTCATCAATAGCCTCCCAGCTATAGAATCTGATTGCTAGTGTGGTGCATGACACTTGTAGTGGATTGTGGTCTACTAACTATGAGATGGAGGGGCATAACAAGAATAATTGCCCATGAATAAAGGTTCGCACCTTAATTTTCATCTATGAAGTTTTTCATGAGCCACATAACTCTCAAAATCATCTCTTATTACAGCACACAAGTTAAGTGAACACCACTATCTAAATCAAGTTGTGTGATGCCTATACTCATACAATAGTGAACTATCCAATCATTGATGAGATATACCAAAATATAGAGAGAGGCATGGGGTAGGAAACAACAATAGCTGATGGGTAGGTGGGCTAAGTAAATGAAGGTTATGGCCAACAAAATATTAGATATGGGAATCAAGAAGGTGTGCATGAGTGAGGTGGAGGATGTAGTGGAGGAAGATTCCCACCATGATCATGTTACAAGTGCAATTTGACTAAGCATTATCAGTGTGACTACCCCATGCACCCAATGTGTGGGTATTATCAAGGACCACATGCAGTCAAGGATTACCTAGAATGGTATAAAAATATGAATCAAGGTTAGTATGGCACAGAAGGTGTCATAATGGTTAGGGACCAGCCAAAAGAGGAAAAATGGACTCTCAAGCTGTACCAAACTCACAAAGAGACACTTAAGGTGCATGCCACAACTCAAAGTGGGTTCACCACTTAGCTGTCTACTATGTCAACAAAAGAATTATGCTTAGAATATCATGATTTAAACCAAATAAAGTTTATAGCATGAAATAAGACAATTTGTTTGCCCTACCTTGACCTTATATGATAGAATGACATCCTACAATAAGCCATGAGCATGATACAAAATTTGCAGGGAGAGCTCTAGCTAGCCAAATATCTAGAAGCACAGACTACCACCTCACATAGGAAATAAGATATCTAAGAGGTTGAAGTATAGGAGTTGATCAAGATCTTATGCCTCTAACAAACTGAAAGGATGTTTCCCCTACTAAAAAACTTGATTTTAGAGCATGCAGGGAAGAGACCAAAGGAAGAGGTTGTGCCTCAGATTATTGAAGTTACTATGCCACATATGGAGCAGGCACATGAAGTCAAGCATACTCAAAACATAAAGTATGACCAATAACTATAAATAAATGCCACCATTGATGGATGGTCTATTTTTAAGGTCCTTTTGGACATGGGCACTGAGGTTAAGATTCTGACCAAAACTACCTAGGAGAAGATGGGATGGCCACCCTTAAGGCCCTCCTCTTATATGTTGTTTATGGCCAAAAAAACCTGAGTGTAACCTATTGGGATCTTGAAGGGTGCCATTGTAGATATTATGGGCACTGAATTCTGATCTGACTTCAAGGTAATCAAGTTGGTAGAGCATGATAATTATCTAGTGCTCTTAGGTAGGCCATGGTGCTATGCTAACAATTTGGACATGCATTTCAATAAATGTTACATGACTTTTGAGAATGGAAAAGAGAGGGTAGTGATCCCCCTATCAAATTATCAAGGGCCTCCATATGTGGAAATTTTTGATCTCAAAGATGAGATCACCCATATTTATAACATCATGGTGTAGGGAATCGAGAAGCTTAACCCAAGTTACCAAGGAGTGATCGAATGGGAGGATGGACAATTAGCTTCTAATGCAATTGACATAGCATGTAATCGATTGGTCAAAGAGGCTTATGAAGTTATTGGCTAAAGTTACCACCTAGTGTAAGCAACTAAGCCAAGGCTAGTTGGAATGCAACTGATTAGGATTGATTTCACTCAAAATAAATGGGTTCTTGATGCCAAAAAGGTAGGGAAAAGGGTGTTTTGGTTGAGTAAAGGAAAGCTTGCAGTGCTCTATAAGTATGAAGGGAGCCATCATGTATATAACTATGTCTATGACATTAAAGTGTGCATCCCCAAGGAAATAGATAGAATGGGCACAATAATGCATACCCTAAATAGTACTATTACTCATTGGTGGGCATTGCAAAGGCCTAGCTTGCCAACTTGGCAAGATTTGAAGGTAGTAATATGCACTAGGTTTGGAAAGAGTAATGAGAAATTAGACATACGTACTTACTTAGGTGATTCTAACCCAATAGCACATATGTACTTATGTGAAGAAACCTAGACTATCTATGGTCAGAACATGCCCAAAAACATGTGGGTGCATACCTTCTACATGACTTTGAAAACATGGGTGTGAGAATGGTACATTGTAAATGAAATGTGCCATGAGATAGGAGACTAGAAGGTACTCAAGGAGATGTTTTTTCACTCCTTTTCCTTCTCTTCATAGAACTTAGAGCTACTAGAGCCATTGTAAGTCATTCGTAGGGCAGTGTTTGAGGACACTGTCATCCTAGAAGATTCCCTTAGAGACATGTTTGAGGAGAAAGGACTAGTGCTCCTAACATTCTTTGAAGATTAGGTGTTCAACATCAACTCTAATGAGGAGGATGATGAAACCTAAAAGGAGTGTAATTTTAAGTCTCTAATATGAATAAAAAAATGTGTGCACTATGTGGATGATAGTGCCTCAAATGAAGAATATCATATGCATCTTTGAATTGAAACAAATAAGGTGATAAAGTAAGTTAAAAACTCTCATTAGGAGAGGAATGAACCCTACCATATACCCATCAAGACCACCAAAGTGGACATCAATGCAGAAGGTGAGCCTAAGATTACCACTATAGGTGTATACTAGTCTGAGGTAGAGATGGCATAAATCATAGACCTATTGAAAGAGTTTCAATACTTGTTCCTGCATAATTACCAAGAAATGAATGGAAACCACCCTTCCTTTGGTAAAATTAGAATCAATATAGTGGATAGCATGAGGCCTATCAAGAATCACTTGTATAGAATGAACCCCAATCTTCGTGCCAAGATGAAAATGGAGATTGATTGAATGTTAGTTGTGGGCATCATTTACCCTCCAAAAGACTTATAATGGATGAGATTGATGGTCATAAGCATCAATAAGGATGGGCACATCTTAATTTACATTGACTACTAGCTATTGAATGCCACTTGTATCACTAACCCTTTCCCAACCCCATTTACCGATGAGGTCCTAGATGGTGTCATGGGCTACAAAGTCTATACATTTACTAATTTTTTCTTCATATACCATCAAGTTTAGATAAAAGAGGAGGATATTCCTAATACAACATTTTCAATTGAATGGGGTTGTTTTTCTTATAATGTTATGCCTTTTGGACTCAAGAATACACCAACCATATTTTCTAGAGTGATGATCACTACTTTCAAAGACTTCATCCATAAGTTCCTCCAAGTCTATCAGGATAATTAGACTATATATGACCTTGTAAAAGACCACTATAATAATTTGCATCTCATGTCTAAGAGGTGTAAGTAGATTTAGATATATTTAAACTTAAATAAGTGCATCTTCACAACCCCCTTTGGAACATTACCCAGGCACATCTTCTACAAAGATGGTTTGCTTGTTGATCCTACAAAGATAGCCATCATCATTAAACTCTAGACTTCCTCAATGTAGAAGGATGTTTGTACCTTTTAAGGCCATTATGGATATTACAAGAAGTTTATAAGGAACTATACAAAGATTGAAGTTCCTCTAGAGGAGCTCTGACATAAAGATGGCCCATTCTATTGGAGCAGAGTGCAAGAGGAGGTTTTTGAGACATTAAAGATAAAACTGCTAAGTGTGCCAATTTTGTAATTCCAAAATAGGAAAACTCCTTTACACATACATGTTGATGATTCAAGATCCATAATAGGTTTTATATTGGTACAACTGAGCAAAGGAAATATGGATCACCCCATCTCCTTTGCAAGCAAGAAATTAATTCAAACAGAGTAGAATTACACCACCATCAAGTGTGAGGCACTGGAAATGGTATATGCCTTACAAAAATTTAGGAAATATATATTGGCAACCCCATTTATCTTATTCACTAATCATGATGCACTGAAGTACCTCATGAACAAGCATGTGTTACATAAGCACATATGCAGATGGATATTTCTATTTTAAGAGTTCCAATTCTTAGTCATTATCAAACTTGGAAAGTATAACTTGGGGATAGATCATTTGTCTCACATAAATTATGGTGATGTGGTGGTACCAAGTGATGATAATATTCCAAATTCATAACTGTATATAATCTAGTGCATCCCTAAAGACATGGCAATGATTGTCGCTTTCCTAACATCTGGGGTTGCACCCCAAACCATGTAAAATAAGGAAAATAAATAGCTTGTTGTTTGCATCTCCCCCTTCTATCTCATTGAGGGGGAATTGTATAAACTAAGTAGACATGAAGTCCTACACTAGTGTGTTCTAGAACACAAGAGGGGACTCATATTGCAAGAGGCACATGAAGGAATCATAGGAGGCCATTACACTAGAGATGTAATGGCATGCAAGATACTTTAGGTAGGTTAATGGTGGCCAAGCTTGTTATAAGAAGCAAAGTATTATGTTACGGTATGTGACATATGTCAGTGCATTGGGAAGCCTAACCACTGAGATGAGATGCCTCTCATCCCCATTCTTGACCAGCATTATTTGAGAAATGGGCCATTAATTTTTTTGGGACAATAACTTGTATAACATAGCATATAAGCATATGGTATATTATGGAGGCTACCAATTATTTCACAAAGTGGTTCAAGGCTACATTAATAAGTGGAAACTAATAGAAAAATAAGTATAATAAGAGATAAAAGTAATGAAATTCAAACTCCAGTAGCTATTTAAGCACATCAAAGAAGTGGACCCATCTCTTTTGGATGGTGTTGATACTTTAGATATGATAGAAGTTGATAAGGTATGCACACTAGTAGACCAAATGTTTCCCTAGATGAAGCTGATGCTAGAAAAATAAGAAGACCCCTACGAATACATCAGGGGATATATAAATAAAAATGTCAATGTGTTAGAGGACCTCTTTTCAAATATGGAAGAGGGCATAGAAGAAGATGATTCCATCTTTTAGAACTTTTCCACTCAAGTGTTAGTTATCGATGCACACCTTTAGAAGGTAAAAGAGGAGAAGAAAATTCTTATAAAGCATGCTTTCATTATGAGTAGGACCAAGCATGCCTAGGTTATGGTGTAGGTTGACACCTTAAGCACCTATCTAAAAACCTAAGAGAAAGACTTAGAAACACTCTTTCATGCCTTTTAGACAAATGAAAGTAAGGAAGGAGTCATATTATATGGTGAGGTAAGAAGGGAAAAGGAAAGGCTGGAAACCTTCAAGAATGAATTGGAGAACACAAACATGCTTGCACTTGAAGCTACATCTAAAAAATTATAATGCACCACCAAAAAAATCAAGATTTCCATTCAGGCTTCAAGGACTTCAAGGCAGAACTGCATCAAGGCACACCCAAATTTTGTGAAAGGCACTGAAAGACTAGTCTGAGGGTATACTTGCAATTTTATATGGGGTAATGTTAGGCCCTTTTTGTGATAACTAGTGGACCCATGCCAACTCATCACATTGTAGAGTAAGTTAATCATTGCAGATGATTGCTCTTTTGGTACTTTTGGTGCTAGCTATGAGGATCTTCAAAAATCTTACACCAACTAAAAGGTAGTTGCTTAGCACCTAAGTTTTAAGGGACAACTCCTTGGGTACTTTCATGTGGTGCTTGGAGAGTGAAGGTGATAGAGTAATAGAGTTGGTGGAATGATCACCCTCAGTGATAGCTCAGCACCCAGCATGTACCCATCCAACCTGGCATAAAGATGTTCCAATACCTATAAAAATAAGCTTAAACTTGGATCAATGCAATGGAATTTTATGATAATAAATCTCCATGAAATTAGATCTAGATATTATGCATGAACATATTTAGTTTATGTTTTAACATGAATTCTTTGGAAAACTAACATTGTATTGCCCAAGCACACCTATGAACCGTTGGGCATGTAGTAGTTTAGAGATGATCTTATGATCTATTTTTATGTTATAAACTTTGTATACTTGATCAATTGAATAATGGTATTAAAATGAATTTATTCTTGATCTACTTTATATGGTTTTAGCACTACTTTGTGAATGCAACTTAAGTTTTGTAGTAATAATGGCATAACTTTCATTTTGAATGTTTTGTGATGTAAAGGTCTATTACAGGTCACTAATGGCATCATTTTACCACATAGTAACTTTGGTATAATTGTAAAATTGACTAAGTTTTGGAATGGGCATGTGCTTAAACCCTAGTAAATGTGTTTAAAGCACTACCTTGAAGAATGAGTCCCAGAGCATAAGCCATTCCCTAGATTCAATAAGTGCCTAAATGGAAATTAACCTACTATCTTTAGGGCTTATTCCCTTAAGATCCATAACTATCCTAACATAAACTTTCACTAAAAGACTTATGCCCTTGGAGGTTTTGTAATTAACTAGTACAAACTTGCACCACCATGGCTGGAACCAGTTCCTTAAATAGGCTTACACCTATTGATCTTACCCAAAATTGTGTGTGCTAATAGACCTATCTAAGCTCTCTCTACAAATAACCAAGTCCCAAAGAGACTAAATTTCACTATGTTTCAAATATCCCAATGTAGGCCGTGGTCTCTTCTCCATTGTGCTTCAAGTGAGTGCATGAGGTTTGTACCTTTTGTACTTTGATGCCAGTATAATAGTGCATTTAAATGTTGAGAGCTCAGGACTTTTCTATGCTTGTACCTAGTTATACCAAGTCCAAAATTGACTTGGATGACTTTCTAATTGAATTAAAAATAAAATGAGTTAACAACTAAAATTTTCTATAATAATTATCCCCTAGAGCGTAGTTTACCCCCTATTTAGGAGGTTATTTGCACCTAGAGTAAGATTATTCCCTATCTCATTCATGGTTGCATAGATAAACTAGTTGTTTATGGCTTTTAATGGAGTCAGTCCATTAATTCTTTCCCAATATGATGACATTATAATCATGGCACTCAAAATTTATCCTATTTTATGGGTGAGAATGTAACCTCCCCTGTGGAGCATATTGAGGATATTGTGAATATTTTATCATTGTACCATATCAATAAGGACAACATTATAATTAGACTACTTGCGTCTTCTTTTAAAGGCAAATCACTTCAGTGGTACTGAGTCTTGAGACCAAACTTCATTCATAATTGGGATGAGCTTGAGGAGGAACTATGCAAGCAATTTGAGGACCAGAGTAACCACTTGTCCCTAATAGAGTAGCTTATAACTATAAAGAGAGCCATACATGAGATGATGGTTGATTTCAACTTTAGGTTCTAGAGAGTCTAGGGCAGGATCTCACTCTTGTGTAAGCCATCTCCTAATACTACATTTTTTATATTTTTGAAAGCTCTTAACAGTGATATAGCTATGATGATTCAATCCATGGGAGAATTTATGCTTCTAAATGCCTATGATGTTACGATCAGAGTTGAGAATTGTCTAATTCAAGTAGGCAAGATTGTGCCCAAGCCCCCTATGCCTTTATTCATATAACCTCCTCCTATCCAACCAATTACACAGTCTATGTTATCACCTACACATATCATGTTTAGTCCACCAACTGCTTCAACTACTCCCCCTAATAAATTACATGAGTTTAAAATGAAACTACAAAGCTTCACAAATGAGCTTATATCCCTCAAAAGGTATAAAGTGTAGTATTTTATACCTTATCAACCCTTCACTTAGCAATACCAATCAAATAAACCCCATACCAACATGTCACTCAAGTACAAAATCAGCTTGCATATAATAGGCCGTCTTGCATAAAGAACTCTAGGGCTTATATTACCTCTAGCGCCCTTATACCCATGCATAATAATATTGTGTAGGATATTGAATGGTGTTTTCCATGCATTCAATCGCATAATCAAGTTACATGTTTAAATGGAATCCTGAACCAAGCACTCATAGTGCAAAGTCTATCATAGCCTCAAGATTAGGTGAGTATAATATCTCTACATGGAAAAGAAACTCAAACATCAATGTGGAAACAAGATGGGTCTACTCTTATTAATTGGTAGGAGGGTGACTTCAGCTATGTAAATTAGAGTGGTATGTCAGATGAAATAAATACAGTATTCACTTTCAATACATGATTTAAAAAGATATAAATGGAGGAGGTGTTACCACTTTCATTTCCATCACATTTAGTACCATAAGATACACATGCAAAATTCCAAGCTAGGACACCTTCACATCCTTTAATACATGTGGCACAATCCACATAGAAAGATTAACCTCAAACCAAGGTGCAAGTGCAAAAGGAGGCTACCATTCAAAAAACACAACCAAAGGGATCCCAAATTTCCTTTGATATAGTCAAATAGATTAATAATATGAGCCTCAATGTAACCATGTGGGATGCTCTTGCTATCCCTTCTCAAAGGAATTTGTTGCCGGATGCTTTAAATAACTTTCAATTATGTGAGACATTATATTCCATGCCTTCTATATTTGTGAGTCTATATCAACCAAAGGAGGAAGTTTGTAAAAGTGTTAATCCACCCTCATTTTACATCTCCTTGGTTATTGACAAGCATCTAGTACACAATTGCATAATTGAATCTGGTGAAAGTAGCTCAGTGATGCCAAAGATGATCATATATACACATGGAATTATGTATTCTCCTATTTCAAAGGGAGTGGTTAAGTTAGATGGCAGAATGGTCAAGTTTGTAAGAATCATCAAGGATTTAAATATTAAATTACATTCATACCCAAGCCTTTAAATTATGTAAGATATCACAGTCATTGACTTACCTCTATAATTTTCCATATGCCTCTCTTGAGACTTCACAGTAAATATGGGTGGATACTTATCTTTATACTAGTCACATATGTTGTTAAAAATTAGATACTGGAATAAGGTGACCAATAGAGTTGAACCCATATTAAAAATTCATGTTGAGCCATATTCTCCTATCCTATTTGAATTAAACTATGAAATGTTTTATCAAGAGGAGAATCCAATTCTTCATGAATACACAACACCACTTTAATAGGTCTTGGATGATTTTCTTGATGAGTGGGCACGCAAACATTTTGAATGCAACCCATATGATATTGTAGAAGAGATAGGGCTAGGCATGTATTACATCCTTAAGGAGGACTCTATGTTACCTGGTTTTGTAAAGGTTTAAGAGGATATTGAATGCACGTGACAAATATACTTTGATTTTTCCCTGAGTAAAAATAGTGCTAGATCTTGTGTGATGCTAGTCTCCCATCAAAAGGAGAGGTATTTCCATGCTTTTAGGTTGTAATTCAATTGCATGAACAATGGTGTAGAATATGAGATGTTGATATAATGCCTCCATATTATGAGGAATAAAGGAATCAATGTGATATAGGTATTTTATGATAGTGAACTAGTTTTAAACCAAGTTAGATCATAGAGCATAACCAAAAATGGCTCATTGAAAACTTACAAACGTAGGGTGTCATATATGATTGAAGACTTCAATACATTCAATATTAGTTCCATACCAAGATTAAAAAATACCAATGTGGATAGACTCACAATTATAGTTATGTAGTATGACATCCCTATAATGTAATAAAAGGATCTGAACAACTCTTAAAGCTTGTAATCAAGCCAATAGCCCTTGATAATGTAGATAATTAGCAAGTGTTCAATAGTGATGAGCAGATTATTAGCTTCATGTAAGATGAGTCTAAGTTATACACCAAGAACCAAGCATAGTTGTAGGCTCAATATGGGGATCATATCATCTAACTAAAAGGGAACAAGTTTCCCAAGGGGTTAGTTACCTTAGAAAGCATCTTCAATTTTGATGACTAGTTCAAGGGAGAGAAGTGAAACATGATAGTCAAGGAGGAGATATTTGTGCAAGTGACCATTTCCAAAGTCAATATTTTGAAAGATTGTAAGGTATGTTCCCCACTAAAAATTAATAACTTAATTTAACTCAATATGATCTATGATGATATCTTTACATGGATCTATAAGGACCTTAGAGGCTTTGATCCAAGCTTAGCCTAACACACTATTGAGCTCAACCCTAGTGTGTAGCTAGTTTGCCAAAATCAAAGGCCTATCAACCCAAATCTTGAGCCTTTGATGAGAAAGGAGATATCAAATCTCATTGAAGATAGCATAATACTTCCAATCAAACACTCTTCATGGGTTATAAACTAGTCCTGATGACAAAAAATAATGGGGAGATCCATCTATGCATGGACCTTAAGGACCTGAACAAGGCATATTTTAAGGATCATTATCCTTCCATTTAATGGATCAGATCCTACAAAATATTGTAGGATCAAATAGATTCTCATTGTTAGATGGTTATTTGGGCTACAACTAGATTATTATGCAAGAGTGTGATCACTACAAAATGGCATTCACCACTAAGTGGGGAACCTTTGCATACCAATAGATGCCCTTTGGTTTAATAAATGCATGAGAAAACTTCCAAAGAGTCATGGATATGACATTTAATAAAATCATCAATAAGATCATCTTTGTCTACCTTGATGACATAATTATTTTCTCTAAGCACACAGAAGATCACTTAGGCCATATGGAGCAAGTCTTTAAAAAGTTTTGAGAGTTTAGAATATCTCTTACCCCTAGAAAATGTATCTTTATGGTTCATAAAGGTTCCCCAATGGGGCACATTATTTCCAAATAAGGACTCATAATTGATCCAAAATGAGTCAAAATTATTGCATCCCTCCCTCTCCCAAGTCACAAGAAGAGTCTCTAGAGTTTATTGGGAAGGATCAACTTCGTGAGGATATTTGTGTCAAATTTTACCACTCTAGAAAAACCCCTCACTACGATGCTCAAGAAAGGTGTTACATTTAGCTAGAATTGTGAAGGAAATAATAGTTTTGAATCAATAAAGTGTGTTATCACATAGGATCCCACCCTAATTAATCTATATTACACTAAGGATTCTATCCTTTATGCATTTAGTGGAGCTAAAGGCATCTCAGCCATTCTCACATAGCAAAATAATGAATAATTGGAGAAACTAGTTGCCTTATTTAGCCAGGCACTAAAGGATTATGATTTGTACTATATCCTTATATATAAACATTCCCTCATAGTCATTATGGATTTAAAAAGGTTCTATCACATGCTTTCTAATAACAAGATTCAGCTACTAGTCCTACATGTAGGCATCAAAGAATTCCTACTCAGTAAGGAAATCAATGAGAAAAGAGTTGATTTGATTATAAAGGTGATGGAATATCATGTGGATATCCAAGTCACCAAATTAGTGTGAGGGAAAGGGTTGTGTGAATTTCTGATAGATAGTGTGAGAGATGAGGATAGTGAAATCTTTGCATTATCCAAAGATGATTAATAAACTAGAGTGTACCAGTAAAATAGACCAAAAATGTGAAGGCTTTCTTTAAATATGCACATATCCCCCCATCCTAGACAAGGCTTAGCATAACAATTTTAGGTTACAAGACATTCTTTATGTGTTGGTTGGTGGTGCACTTTTTAAAAAATATTCAATAGAGTCTTATTGAAATGCATAGAATCAGACCAGATGAGTAAAATTCTCTAATAATTACATGATGGCCCATCAAGAGGACACTATTCGCCAAATACTACCATCATAAAAATCATGCAAGCTAGTTATTATTGGCTAAATATGTTCAAGGATGCACATGAATACATGTGAAGTTGTAATAAATGTGTCTTCTTTGTAGGCAAACAAAATTTGGTAGCCTTATCATTACACCCAATATAATCTAATCATCCCTTTACATAGTGGAGCCTAGACTTCATAGGCATGATCAACCCACCATCAAGCAATGGGCATAAGTGGATCCTCATGTCCATGGATTATTTCATGAGATGGATAAAGGTAGTGGTGATTAAAGAAGCTAATGAGGCATCAATTCTAGACTTCTACGAGAGCATCATAACAAGATTTGGTGTTCCATCCACCATTATCTCTAAAAATATGTTGGCCTTCCTTTGAAATAAGATCAACAAATGGGCCATCAATCATAACATCCACCTGAGCACCTCATCTAACTATTGCCCTCAAGGTAATGGTCTAGATAAATCCACAAATAAGAATTTAATTCACATTATAAAGAAGACCATGAAGGACACTCAGTGAGCTTGGCACACTAAGCTCAAGAGTGCCCTTTGGGATGATCGAATCATGCCCAAAAGAGTGTTAGAAAATTCACCCTTTATACGAGTTTATGGAAGGGAACCTAGATTGCCCACATCCCTCAAGTTTCCTTCATGAGAAATTACCCATTAGTTGAAAATTCTTGAAGGAAATCCCATCATAGTAATGTTAGCAGAGCTAAAGGATCTCGAAGAGACTAGAGCACAAGTTGTGCATAGCATGGAACTTCAATAGGACTAGACAAAGAGTACCTTTGATAAAAAGGCACTAATAGAAGTTTCTAGGAGGGATATTTATTACTCAAATGGGATGTATATAGAGTAAAAGCTAAAAAACATACCAAGTTCAATGTAATATGGAGTGGTTCATATGCCATAATTATTTGAAAACAAGCTAGTGCTTTATAACTCGCTAAGTTGAATGGAGAAGAGTTGCCCATCCCAATCAACAGAGTCCATCTTAATCACTATTTCCACTAATTCTTGTGTAATTTATAAATAAGTAGATTATATGTTTTTAGTTTCCCTAAGTTTTATACACACATTATTTTAATATGCCTTTTATTTCTTTTAAGTGCTTATGTGTAATGTTATGCTTAGTAAATATCTTCTTTCCTCTAAGTGCCCTTGATGTAGTTCTTTTATTTTATTAGGAGATATCAATTTTTTCTAAATCTAAATGTTCACAACTAATGTGCTCAAGGATCAAAAGTATAGGAAATCCAAAGACTCCATACCCAATGGATTACTTAAAGCTACTAAATTTCCCACTTTACAAGCAAATGGCCTGTAGAGGTTGTTAGAGATGTTAATACTTTAGGTCACCCTCACCTGCATAGAGCTCAAACACTATTGCATAGATGATTCCTATTACTACATACGAGTAGTGCCCCAAAGAGCAAAGTGCACACCAAAGACTCCCACAAACACCCAAAATGGGTGTAGATTCACAAAATCATTAGAAGAGACTAGGATACACAAAAGGTCAAGCCATACACTCAAAATAAATATTTCTCCCATGTTATTTTTTAAAAATATAGCTTTCAAGTAATTAAGGCAATGATGTTCTTCAGTATCGAACTAACTACATAGTATCTAATGTGCACTCCTTATGTAGAATGATTTTAGAAATCAAAACATGTGAGGTCAAGATACTAGTCAAGTACATGACTCACATGTAAGTTGAAGAACTAGGGAATCACTAAGCTACAAAAATACTAAGGAATATGCATGCCCTCTTTCCTATACCATCTCCCAATGTGTGACCCACACAAAACATAATTAATTTCAAGAGTGCACTGCTTAGTGTGTAGATATCCCCAAAATGACATAAGACACTAATTCCCATTAATTTCACATCGATGACATAGCAAGTCCAAAGGAGACCCACACAATGATTAACATATGGAATGGAATCAAAGTGAAAAGTGGTAGTTGGAAAGTATACAAACAGTGTTCAAGGCTTTTTCAAAAGAATTAAATGTAGAATCAATTATAAGATATTGAAATACAATCACATGCACCCTTCTAACCGACCCTCAAAGATCTTCCATTCATAGACATGCACATAGATCTAGAAGAATCCTACCACCAAATCCTAGATCTAGATCATCAAGTAGAATCAAAAAATCATGGATATGGTGTTTTAATAGAATTAAAAGACTATATCTGCCACCCCATGTGGTGCATCAATTGTAAAAGTATTTCTCTTGTATATAATCCTTATTTTTCATTGTAAGATGGTCAACATTTTTTAAGCAACTTCACACTACCAAAATTCCCCCCTGAGATCACTTATATTGGTTAAACCTTACATTTTAATGATAATTTGTTTCACCTCAATTCATTATTCTTGCATCTATGTGTGATTTATGTTTGTTGATCTTTGTTTGCAGGTAATGTCCTCCCCTCTCATTATCGACCATTTCTAGAAACTTTGTGTGGAACTTGAAACTCACTTATAGGTCATATTTTGTATGTATTCATATTTGTGTAGGCCTTATTTGTGGATAACCTTTGTCCCTCTCAATGATGTGTTGCATTCTCATACCTCTATGAAAAATACTTATGTATTTGGAGTGTCTATGATGGAGTTTATGTGATATTGTCTTATCCTCAGATATTTCTATTGAGTCCAAGGTAGTAGGGGGTGCTCACTCTATTCTTAGTTTATCACATTTTTACTTTCTATTAACCTCTTACTTTCTCGCTCCATTTTCCTTTTTCCAAGATTTAGGTTTATCACTAGTTGTATATTTCCTTTCTTCTCTTTATAGGTCTGTAAACTAGTCTTAAACTGATGTACTTAAAATAGAAGTAATATGACCTACTTTGAAGGTTCATCCTAAG
Source organism: Torreya grandis (assembly GCA_037957365.1). Lineage (NCBI taxonomy): Eukaryota > Viridiplantae > Streptophyta > Pinopsida > Cupressales > Taxaceae > Torreya > Torreya grandis. The sequence continues at coordinate 4,430,378 of JARHVA010000646.1, forward strand.
GAACACAAGGGTCCCATATTTGGGAATGTTCCCATTATTGTGATGAGATAATAGATGTTCTGCATATTCAGGTAAATGATAACACTTTCATGTCCAATGTTGAATGCTTTAGCACCCTATGCCAAATGCTCATACTTTGCACCTTATAGGAAAACCTCCTGCATTGTATATCATCTATGGGTGCATGTTTTGAGTACCAATAGAAGCAATAAATACTTCAACTTAGTTACCAATTTTAATTCCTACATCAACACATGTTGAGTTTTCATCCCCTTTAATGGATTTCTAAATTCAGAATATTAATCTCAATGGGTCTATAGTGTAAACTCTTATCCAAGTTATAAAAAAATTGGAAATTAAGGTTACCAACATTTAACAAAATGATTAGAAATCAATGTGTGCTATTCATTCACAATAATCATTACATAATCTCTAGCACATGAGATATATTTGCACCCTTTGCCAACTAGTTTTTTTCCACCCAATTTCAAATTTTATGATGGTAAATATGATCTTAAATAACATCTCTAATATTTCTATGCAGCATGCCTTGTTATTATTCAAATGATAAACTTTTGACCCAATTATTTCTAAGAATCCTAAAGGATTGTGCTTTAAGATGGTTCTATGACTTGCCCATCCAATCAATGAAAGCATTCAAACCCATAATGGATCATTTTTTAGCACATTTATCCATCAACATCACTAAAAATATGTCATATGCACAAATTTCAAAGATTAAACAAGGAACTAATGAACCTATCAATAAATATGTTTTGAGATACAAAATAATGTTAGCCAAAATGATAAATCCAATGGTAGATAAAGAGATTTAAGACATCTTTAATAAAAGTTTTCTTTCCCCATTACATGATTCTATTACTTTCAATAAGTTCAAATATTTTGATGACTTATGCCATATTATCTTAGATCAAGAAATGAAGCTTTTCCCTTGAACAAGATTAAGTATGTATAAAACACACATACTACATCTTCTACCAAGTTTCATGTCAAATCTAGCTACAAGATAAAACCTACATAACCTAAAATGGAAAAAATTACAACATTTAATGTATTTTAATAAAAACCTAATAATATCATCTTATCTAATTCACCTAAGATAAAATTTACATTATTGCTTGAGTATCTAGCTTTTATACTTAAGAAGCTTGTGGAGTTTCATCTCATATCTCCCCCTCCTCGCATAGAGGTTGATATGATTTGACCTCTACAAAAATGATATTATTATAATGCATATTATGACTATCACCAAGGCCTTGGGAATTCTAAAAACATATGTTAGAGCTTTAAACATAAGATCCGAGACCTTCTTGATATCCAATAGATTACCTTTGATGATCTTTTAAAGGATTCAAGTTCACAACCTAGTGACTATCAAAACTAGAAGATATTTAACAATAATTTGCAATATCACTCTAAGAATGACTCATAATTGAAAATGGTATATAATTCACATCCTCCTTCATCATATTATGGGCACCCATTATATGGTATTATTGGAACTTATACACATAATACCTCATTTGGTTTGGAGACCCTCTATTTTATTTGATGACAATGAAATTTTAGATGATGACTTTGATATTTATTCATTATTCATTTTATCATACCTTAATCATTAGCCAATACATAGTTTTATTATTTATAATAGTTCTAGTGATAAATTATGTATCATGATGTTACTTATACATATGAGAGATACACACGATGATTTATACCCTTCGACCAAAATAGTTAGAGCATTTGATGGGACATCATTGCACTTTATTGGTGAGATTGATTTTCCTTTACAAGTTGGTACAGCACATATTGTTATGACCTTTTGAGTTATACCATACATGATAGTATTTGATATCTTATTGAGATGACCTTGGATACATAAACTTTGTGTAATACCTTGCATAGTACATATGTGTATTAAATACATTTATACTAACATGGTAGTTAAATTTTTTAGAATTCCATATGAACATCCACTTCAACAAAAGAAGTTTATTCCCAGACATCAAATTATAAAACATGTTAAGGTTAATCATCTATGAAAGAGTAGACATGTGATTCCCTTTCATAGGTGACCCATACTTGAGATACCCTTGCACAAGATATATACAGTGGATTACACATAATCCTCATCTACACCTACATGGTCCACCTAGTTGCTAAGATTAAAAAAATATGTTCTAATTACAATTGCAACAAATAAACCATATAAAACTAAACAATGAGTTACATGAACCCCCATTCCTTCTATTACCTCTTCTTGAGAACAAATTTCTATGAGACATATATAGAGTGCCATAAATTCTACAATTCTAGATATGACACTTATACATGTTCCTTGCTGGTATCAACAGTTTTATATACCATATTATAAGTTTAAAGATACCTATGAGAATACCTTATATGGGATCACAATTTATACCTTTTTCATTTCAAAATATTCCCAAAACATAGAAAAATAAAATATTCATGAAAATAAAATAAGCATTCAATAAAATAAAAAATATAAAAATATTCAACATTCACATGTTTACTAGCTCCTTGATATCTATGTTGTTTACTTTATGTTAGTATGTGAACTAAATTTAGAAATGATAATAAATTAACTAATAATGCAATATTAATCTAAGCTAAATTCAACCTAAGAGAAAAAAAAGAAATAAAATAGAAAACACAAACTTATACTTCAAATCTGTAAGCTTTCTCCATTGCAATGTAAACTTGATTTGCTCTTTGAAAATATGGTTGCTCACTCTTCCAAGGAAAAGGAGAATGGGCAGAATTTTGGTGAAAAAGGATATTTGTACACTTTGATTCACTTATGGATTGAATATAACTTCATTAGCTTAAGTCAAGATTCTTGAAAATAAAGATTTTCAAGTTTATTTATAGTTTTTTTTAGGAAGATCTAATGGTGAAGGATTATTTGGATTTATTAAATGATCCAAATAATCAATGGTGGAAAATGAGTCCTCACCAATGAGGATTAAAAGCATTTCAAATAATTGAGAGAATCATGAGATTGGTTAGCTGAGTCAACAGGAATAAGTCAAACTTCTTGACAACTCATGGGATATCACAGAGGAGGTTGAGAAAATTATGGGTTTAGTTGGGATGAGAGAGAAAAAGGTGGAAAATGTTGAATGAGGTGTACAATACTAATTTTATATTTAACATAAGGATTTAAAGTGTGCATAATTAAATAATTTGATTTATTTAATTATTTAAATTTAGAGGGAGATGTGATGAATTATTTTAATAAGAATTATTAATAAGATTTTAGATGTATTTAGATAGTAAATAAAATTTAGGTGTCTACATTTATCCCTCTTTGAAATAGTGTTATGAAGCAATATTGTTTTAAATAATAGTAGAAGAATTAGAGTGTTGATGAAGAAGAAGGATAAATTTGCCTAAAAAGAATTAAAATGAGTGTGATAATTCCCCCTCGAGGGTTTGTGTGAAAAAACAAACAAATGCTTGAAATTGATGAAAAGAGGAAATGGACAAAGTGATGTGGATGAGCAATAAATCAATTTATTGTAGAATCATTATCAAACTTACAAGATTTTGGTTGTGTAAAAAGTTTGCCCCTAGTGAATTAAAACTAGAGTATGGATTTAAAAAATAATAGTCTTACTATTTGGAGATTGCATGCTTAATGTTTTGCTAATGATGCAGGGATTAATTGAGTAGTTATGAGAACAATATATCCCAGTGATAATAAGCTTCAAATATAAAAAAATAATGAATTACAAATGATAATGTTTATTTTACATATAGAGATTGTTTCAAGATGTGAAAACAAATATATAATAAATTGGTTTAATGTATCTAGCATTTTTAAAAATTGATGAAGAATGAGTATGATGGAGAGATGATGCAGGGAATATCTAATAGGGTATAAAAATATAATTAGAACAAATGGGGTATATAAATTCATTTGTTTGAATTTGATTTTCAAAGTTATTTGCTAACAAAATTGAGTTGAGATATTTTCTTGACGACCTTGTAGGAAATGTGGATCGTATTCCACATCATGAGCACCAAGCAGAGTGAATGAGGAGGTTTCATAGAACTTAGATGAGTGGGCCTCTGATAATTTAGTTTTTATTTGTAATTTTTTTTATTTATAGTCATTAATTAGGGCATAAAGTGAGAAAAAATAAATTTTTAGTTGCAAAAATGGTGAATTTAGCATCAAAAATAGAGAATTCACTGTAAGGAACTATGAATTCATAAAATAGAGTAGCGATTTTGTAAAATAGAGAAGTGAAATTGCATTAGGTTAAGAAAGTTGATTTTGCTATTTAGCAGTGGCAACAATTTTTCTCCCCTGTTGAGTGATTTTTTAAAATAGATAAGTGAAATTGCATTAGGTTAAGAAAGTTGATTTTGTTATTTAGTAGTGGCAAAATCATTCAATAGGGGAGAAAAATTGTTGAATAGAGAATCGAATTCATTCAAGGAAGAAGTGAATTCATTGGAGTGAGGAAAAAATATTAATCAAAGGTGAATTTGATGGGATTGAAATCAAAATGACATAATGTAGGAGCAAAAATTCTAAATGTAGAAGTGAAAATATGTTATAAAGGATGAAAGAAAAATGATATATGAGTGAATGGACTAAAGATGTTTGTTTTAGTGTTATTATTTTATTGATTGATTGTAACATAGTGATGATTTTAATTTAATGCTAAGTAAAATTAAATTAGATGATAACATATGTGATTTTTAGGGGGTATTACCATTGCTTGTAACTGGAGAGTGGTGGATACCTAGAGTGATGGCATGGATGGAAAGCTTCATAGAGTATGAGTTTGGAATTATAGAGGTGATCAGCTTATAATACATTGCACAAATGCTAGATATTTGAGCAGATAGAGCACTTCTTATAGTACTTGTTGAGAGATGGCATAGTGAGACTAGTACATTTCACTTATCGATAGGGGAGATGACTATCACATTGGAGGATGTGTATCATATTTTGGGTATTTTGATATGAGGGAGACATGTATACTAGGGGAAAGGTCCATAAGAGATCACATTATTTAGGATTTTTAGGGATGGTTTGATTTTAATTGTTAGAGGTGGAGTAGATGTAGATTATTATACTAGATTAGAGATAGATTCTTTCACTATTGTACTCATGGTTGTTGTCAGTGGCATTATGCTACCTAAAAAGAGTGAGAGGTTATGTCATATTGGTCTACTAGATGTGATTGGAGATGTGATGGAAATGGTTGATATATTTATATGGGGTCCATGAATTTTAGCACATTTGTACCAGGATTTACATCATGCATTTTATTCAAACTATAGAGAGATTGGTCCATCGACATCACTACAAGTGTGGTGCTAGGATCACATTACCATAAAGAGTTCAGTTAGACACATGAACACTTAGTTTGATGATGATCCATTGGCATATGGGTGGCACATGATTATTGGGACAAGCATACCACACTTAGGTGATTTGGAGTTTTACAAGAGGGCTATTGATGAGCTAGGTGATGATCAGATCACCTAGAGACCTTATAAAGAGATTATATTTTAGTGGCCACATGATGACCTACACATGGATTACATGATAACCCCATGTTACATTATTGGGACACATGATTACATCATATAGATATATCACCCAAATAGGGTGATAAGATAGTTTAGGATAAGATGGCATATATTAGCTGAGCCACACATATTTGCATGATTAGTGAGAGAGAGAGCACAATAAGGAATGACCCTTGATATTTTCATAGATGACCATTATTGGAATTAGTTATAGACTATTAGGTGGAGTAACTAGAGAGATATGATTGATGATAGAGTGGTTGATGGTTATGCAGAGATTGGTGGGCTCAAAAGAGACCAGTTAGATTGACTATGTCATATGCACCACTATGGATGTGGAGGTAGATATTAGTGGCAAACTTGAGTAGATATCCATAAGGCATAGGTTTGGGACCAAAAATTAATATTTATATTACAATAAATAGAGGATGAGCATGATCATGAGGTAGAAGATGTGTTATGGTGATTAGCCAACTGCATGATGTGGAGATTATATAAATAGAGGATGTAGAGATTTTACGTGACGTGTATTTTTTTATGTTGATACATGGATGGATATGGATATAGAGTAGAGGTTTGGAGGGAAGACTCCATTGATATAGGTATACATTAATTAAGATAGAGAGGGGGAGGATGTGATCATGAGAATAGTACAAGACACCCAAGAAAAGAGAGGGGATGTGGTTAGTTATTCATGTACTCTAAGATCTAGAGAGGAGCATGCACTTGTTGTCAGACTCTAAGAGGATATCAGATATCATGATAGGTATATTTATGGATTTCACCAAGAGGTGTCCATATTATAGGGTGTAGTGGATGGTAGAGTGGACCAAATGGCTATGATCAAATGATTACAATTTAAGGTTAACATATTACAAGTGATTATAAATGGGATAGATGGGGATGATATGGCTATAGCATTGGTTACACATGATGTAGAGACCCAGACTCTAGACTATACATCATTGACATAGTGCTATAGATAAGAGAGACATACAGTAAGGACTAAGTTAGTAGAGTCAAGGGTGATAGTATTGGACGTGGTTATTGGTGTCTTAAGTTGTCATTGATGTCAAAGAGAGCATGTGGTGCTAATGCATGAATGAAAAAGAGATAAAATTGAGAGTTTAAAGATATATGAAACATGTATAGGTATATAATGATAAATAAGAAGTTGTGAGGCATCCATATATGTCTTAGAAGAGCTCTAGTATATTTTTTTATCATTTAGAAAGACCAAAATGCATCTTCTAGCTTAAGATAAGCCAGACCATCACTACATGTCATGTAGATATTAAAGATCCAGCAAGTTTGAGAATTTATTTTAGGTACATAGAAAGTTAGTATTGGTTAAAGGATTACATGTAGATGTTTTATATAATGCCAAGAAGCTACCCTAAATATTTGGAATCTTGAAGTGTTGTCTAGCTCAATTTATAAAGATTTGAAGTTTTTATATAAAACTATGATGGCTTGGAGACCATCAATTTTAACCATGTCAAAACCTAAGGTCATTGGTCTAGAAGATCCAATGGTGAGTGCTTAATCATACATATTGAGATAAATGGTGCATATGAAGTCAACATGTCAAAGTTTGCACACATAGGTGATAAGTGTCATAAGCTCACTAATATAAGAGAAGATCAATGGTGAGCGGTGGTTTGTACTGATGAAGATAAATGATATAGGACAAGTCAAAGAGTCAAAAATGCACATGAGAATGCCAAGTGGCACATGTGTAACGAACTATCAAAAAAGTTCTCAAAAGGCATGTGAGGGTGCCAAATGTAATAATATTAGGAGTTTTAATCAAGATATAATGGTGAGCACTACAAGATAAAGACCTGGTTAATCTGTATAGATCTACGAAGTGTGTTTGTTCTAAACTATCAAGAAATAGTGAGATGATAACAAGTGTTTGAGGTTAACATTTGGACATTGGAGCAATGCAAGTTAAAGTTTTAGATTCTTTAAAATAATATTGATGATGTGATTTAAGTGAACTAAGTGAATATCACAAGATGTGTTCTAAGTGATTGAGGTTTAACTGTAACCATTTGAATTTAAATATTTTAATTTAACAAAGAAAAGACCGGTGCTTACTTTTTGAGCCATAACTTTTGATCTATGTAAAATTTGATGTTGTATTAAAAATAAAATTGGTATAAGACTTCAAGATGCATATGGAAATATTCATTTTAAGGTTTAAATATTTGTACTTTTAAAATTATTAAGATCCAAAGTTGATTGTGTATTCATTCATGCTCTACAAGTAACCCAAGAAGGGTAATTAAGTTGTTCTTGCTAGTATTTTGATGTTTCAAGATGAGATAACTATCAAAAAGTGTTTTAGACTCCATGAGGACCATCTATGTGGATTATGAATGTTTGACTAATCATATTTAGTATGATCAATTTCTTAGAAGGTAACTATGTGTTCAGTCATGGTGGTTGTGTGCATAGAATGTTGTTTGAGTGAATTAAGCTTTAGCAGAAGGGTATTATGATGGTTTATATCATTTAAGGAGGACCTATAGATTGTGTGTCATGGGTCCATGTATTTTAAATTGTTCATATGTTCTCAATTTGCTAGAATAAGTGTCAAAGAGGTGAATGGGTCATCATAGGACCTAAAAGGTGACTTAAGCCTATTTTAAAAAGGGTTGTGCTTAAAGGTAACCCATGTTAGATTCCTTAAGGGCTAATGTATGTGTTGTGACTAAAAAATAAGTTTTTTATCATAATAATGTTAGAAATATTGTCATTGATGTCAAAGGTCTAGCATTATTTGTGATAAAGGCCCCATTGCATTTAATGTTGTTTGCAATAGATATATATTGGCTAATGTGAGTTAATATTTATTTAATATTAATGAATATGTGTTTGGTTGCATATGAGACAAAATAAGGGCCCATGGAGAAGTCAAAGAGCCATAGGGTAAAGACAAAAGAAGGATGAGATGCATTTTCCCATGAAGAGTCATCTTGGGGAATTTTAAGAGTCACCAAGTGAAGATAAAAGAGGAAGGGCACAATTTATCATGAAGGGACACTTTGAGGAATACGAAAAGTCACCAAGATAAGGACAAAAGAGGGAAGGACGTTTTTGCTCATGAAGGGTCACCACATGACTTTTCAAAGGCAAGGATATGAAGGGTCATAAAATTTTGGTGCCATTTTCCATGAGGATTGAAAGGTCACAAAGGGGGAAGGCCAAAGGTCATTTGGAAAGCTATAAATAAAGGCTTGAGAAGCCATTTGTAATATGAGAGATAGAAGTTGATTTGATATTGTAATATCTAGCTTAGAAGAGCAATTGTGAAAGATGAATATGATTTGTATTTGTTATATCTAACTTAGAAGAGCAAAGGTGAGAGAGAGGAAAGAGATGTTGTAATGAACTATCATTTGTTCAGATAGCAACATTGAGAGATAGTTGTGTGGTATACAAAAAGGGGTTAGTGTTCCTGTGGGTTGGTGCTCATGAATAGTTGTTGATTTGGTGCTCGACAAAGGGGTTGGTGCTCCTGTGGGTTGGTGCTCACAAATTGTTGTTGGGTTAGTGCTCGGCAAAGGGGTTGGTGCTCTTATGGGTTGGTTCTCATGAATAGTTGTTGGGTTGGTGCTCCGCAAAGGGGTTGGTGCTCTTGTGGGTTGGTGCTCATGAATTGTTGCTGGGTTGGTGCTCGGCAAAGGGGTTGGTGCTCTTGTGGGTTGGTGCTCATGAATAGTTGTTGGGTTGGTGCTCAGTAAAGGGGCTGGTGCTCCTACAAGTTGGTGCTTGCGAATATTGTTTGAATTGGTGCTCATTCATATACTTGAGATTGTTCTCTATGGTTTTTCCAACATTGGGTTTCCACATTATATTTGGTGTCTCTCTCTTGTGTGGTGTTTATTGTTTTAGTTTTATTACATATCTTGAATGTTTGATTGAGTGGAATTTGATTAAGGGAAAGTTTTATAAGATATATGATATATTGATTCACCCCCCCTCTCAGTACATCCTATGCTTAACAATTGGTATCAGAGCAGGTTCCTTTTTGAAAAGTTTTACAGCTTGAAGGTAGATCGGGAAAGCATGATGGTTGGGTCACATGAAAGATTTTCTTCAAATAAGGCACCTTTGTTTGATGGGATGAATTATGCTTTTTGGAGCATGAGAATGAATATTTATTTGATGGCCCTTGGATTTGACATATGGAAAGCAGTGGTGGAGGAATATGAAGAGCCACAGACATCTATAATTACTTCAGTAGAAAAGAAGGCAAGTGAATGTAATGCTAAAGCTTTAAATGCTATTTTATGTGGTTTATGTGAATCTAAATTTGTTAAAGTTATGCAATGTAAATCTACTTATGAAACTTGGGTAAAACTTGAGAATATTTACAAAGGTGATGGAAAGGTTCAACAAGCTAAGCTTCAGACTTTTAGAAGATAGTTTGAAAGTTTGAAGATGGAAAAAGAAGAAGAAGATATAGTAAGTTATATTTTGCGAGTTGATCAAATCATAAATCAAATTCAAGGTCTTGAAAAAATGTTGGAAGAGTCAATGGTGGTACAAAAGGTTTTGATATCTCTACCAATGAGATATGATGCAAAGGTTTCGGCAATCAAGGAGATGAAGAATTTAGCCAAGCTAAAGATGGATGAGCTTCATGGTATACTCACAGCATATGAGATGCAGATAAAACAAGATAAACCCTTAAAGAGAGAAGTGGCTTTCAAGACATCAAAAAAAGAGAAAGCTAAGATTCAAGAATCAAATGATAGTTTCAGTGATGATGAAGATGACAATGGAGCACTTTTCATTTGCAAGCTGAAAAGAAAAATAGGTAAATATCAAGTAAAATTACCTTTTAAATGTTTTAATTGTGGAAAGATTGGACATTTTTTAGTGAGATGTCCAAATAAGGGTAATGATGATGAAGAAGAAAAGCCTGCATACAAAAAGAATTTCAAAGGCAAATCTAAGAAGGGATTCGAGAAGAAGATCATGTATTCTAAGGATCCTAGCTCAGTCAAAGATAGTGGAGTCAATCATTCAGAAGAAGAAGAGATTCTATTCGTGGCCATACATGAAGATGATCAAGAAGAAGAAGAGGAGGAAGCTAAAGTGAATATGGATGGAGAACTCATTTGTGCCCTAGAAGAGTTAAAAGCTATTGAGAAGAAGAATCAAAGATTAAAGTGCCAGATCGAGAAAAATAAACAGGAGTCAAAGGAAATGATTGAAGATCTACAAGCACACTTTGAAGAAGCCAAGAAGAATGAAGAAGATCTCACAGCACAGTTGGAAATAGCAAGAAAAGAATGTGAAAGGTATGTTATTAAAATTGCCTCTTTAAAAGAAGATATTAAGAAAGTAGTCAATGATAAAGTAGTTAGTGACTCAAAATTTGAGGATAGAACTAACATATTGAATAAGATATTGGAAAGTCAAAAAGAAAATTCAGATAAGACAGGGACTGGATTTGAAAAGGAAAAGAGCTATGCTGAAGCTCTTAAAAAAGAGGAAATAAAAAGGGAGAAAATGAAGAATACAGAGGACATTTCAAACAGAGAACACTGGAAGGAACAAAGCTATAAAAGGCAATCAGGTCAGAGATATACAGACAGGTCTTATTTTTATGTCTATTGTTTTTATTGTAATGGATATGGTCACAAGAAATTAGAATGTAAAAAAAGAGCTAACAATTTTAGAAATAAGAAGAAAAGTCAAGTAGACTCAAGCAGAAGCCACAACTCTTTTGCTCCTCTATCAAGCTTTGATGAAGAGACCATAGTATGTTACAAGTGCAACAACTTTGGACACATAGCTCGGTATTGTAGAAGCATGTTCGAGTCAGTCAGGAAGGATCATAGTTTTAAAGCTCCATTCATCAAGAAGAAGGATCAAAGTTTTAAAGATCATTTATTAGGAAGAAGGTTCAGACATGTTCATGGCAGAAGAAACAACCTGAAGATTCTATGTTGGTGCAAATAGATTTGCATGTAAGAAATAAAGATCAACCATGGCTCATTGATAGCAGATGTTTGAGTCATATGACTAGAGATAAAAGTAAGTTCATAACTCTAAAGAATATCAATGGTGGTATAGAGAGATTCAGAGATAAAACCACTGCCAAAATAGCCAAAAAAGGTACTTTGAGTTTGGATTATGGTAGAACTAAGACCAAGAATGTTTTAAATGTAAAAGGTCTTAAGCATAATCTATTGAGTGTTAATCAAATATGTGATCAAGGATACACATTAAAGTTTCACAAAGAAGGTTGTGAGATTAGAATAAAAGATTCAAATGAGTTGATTGCAGATGCTCAAAGGACAAGGAACAATGTGTATGTATTGTCAGATATCTTCTCAAAGGCACGATCAAAGGATACATTCAAAGATCTATAAGAGGATTTGGGAGTAATTTTTATTACTTCCTACCATTGATGTTTAGCATCAATTTAGGGGGAGCTAAGTGTTAGCTCCAGGTAGGCCCTTTGCCATTGATGTCAAAGGCAGAGAATAATAGGTACAAATATAGGTGAAAAAATAGGTACAGGGAATAGGTACAGATTGTTACAGTAAGGGGGAGTTATTATATGTTTTTAGATGCTAATATGTGTAGGTGATACGATGTGGCAGTTTCAGGATTGAGGTTGCCATCAATGACAAAGGGGGAGATTGTTATAAATATTGTCATTGATGTCAAAGGTCTAGCATTATTTTTGATAAAGGCCCCATTGCATTTAATGTTATTTGTAATAGATATATCTTGGCTAATGTGAGTTAATATTTATTTAATATTAATGAATATATTTTTGGTTGCATATGAGATATTATAAGGGCCCATGGAGAAGTCAAAGAGCCATGGGGCAAAGACAAAAGAAGGATGGGATGCATATTTCCATGAAGAGTCATCTTGGGGAATTCCAAGAGTCACCAAGTGAAGACAAAAGAGGAAGGATGAAATTTATCATGAAGGAACACTTTGAGGAATACAAAAAGTCACCAAGATAAGGACAAAAGAGGGAAGGACATTTTTGCTCATGAAGGGTCACCACATGACTTTTCAAAGGCAAGGATATGAAGGGTCATACAAGTTTGGCACCATTTTCCATGAGGATTGAAAGGTCACAAAGGGGGAAGGCCAAAGGTCATTTAGAAAGCTATAAATAAAGGCTTGAGAAGCCATTTGTAATATGAGAGATAGAGGTTGATTTGATATTGTAATATCTAGCTTAGAAGAGCAATTGTGAGAGATGAATGTGATTTGTATTTGTTATATCTAGCTTAGAAGAGCAAAGGTGAGAGAGAGGAAAGAGATGTTGCAATGAACTATCATTTGTTTAGATAGCAACATTGAGAGATAGTTGTGTGGTATACACAAAGGGGTTGGCGCTCATGTGGGTTGGTGCTCATGAATAATTATTGAGTTGGTGCTCGGCAAAGGGGTTGGTGCTCCTGTGGGTTGGTGCTCATGAATTGTTGCTAGGTTGGTGCTCGGTAAAGGGGTTGGTGCTCCTGTGGGTTAGTACTCATGAATAGTTATTGGGTTGGTGCTCAAAAAAGGGGTTGGTGCTCCTGTGGGTTGGTGCTCGGAAAAGGGGTTGGTGCTCCTGTGGGTTGGTGCTCATGAATTGTTGTTGGGTTGGTGCTCGGCAAAGGGGTTGGTGCTCCTATGGGTTGGTGCTCATGAATATTTGTTGGGTTATTACTCAGCAAAGGGGTTGGTGCTCCTACAATTTGGTGCTTGTGAATATTATTTGGGTTGGTGCTCATTCATATACTTGAGATTTTTATCTGTATTTTTTCCCACATTGAGTTTCCACGTTATATCTGGTGTCTCTCTCTTGTGTGGTGTTTATTGTTTTAGTTTTATTGCATATCTTGAATGTTTGACTGAGTGGAATTTGATTAAGGGAAAGTTTTATAATATATACGATATACTGATTCACCCCCCTCTTAGTATATCTCGTGCTTAACAAATAATCATGAATACTCTATAAAAAATGAAACCAAATGTGATGGTTTCTAGAGGTTTATAGAATTGACTTGTGGCTACTTATGGAACAAGTATTGAGAGACTAGTAGAGACATATGTGAGCAGTGCATGTGTTAAGAGAGAAGAAGATAGAGGTGAAGGATAGAGATCTATTAGAATATGCTTAGTGGATGGACTAAAGTATAGATTAGATTAAGGATGAGCTAAAGAAGACTAGATAGTTCCAAAAAAATGTTTTGGATGAATTGTTTATATGAGCAAGTTTATGAGTGTGTGATGAGTTGAAAGAAAGGTGTTATACATTATGTCTAAAATTATATTGGTCTGCAATCATAATTATAGATTTTTTGATTAAACAAGGTGTTGAGTGGGTATTCACCATCTAAAATAATTGGGTGCTTGTTCATACTTAGGGGTAGGTGTTCCTTGTGAAGTAGGTGTTTCACTAAAAAGGTCTCATGTTTGAAATCATCTTATAGGATAATTAGTCCATGTATTTTTAAGTTTGAGAATGGTTTTTATTCCCCAAGAGGTTTTCCCACATAGATCTTGTGTTATGTGTGTGATCTTACTTATTTATTGTTATGAACATCTTGTATGCTTTTTGAATGTGTATGGTCATTAAATAAGAATTTGAAAGGATTGAAATTTAAATTTGAAATATCTTGAATCACTAAATCACCCCCCCTCTCAATAATTTTACCTCCAACAATTGGTATCAGAGTAGGACCTTCTTTGTAATTTTATCCACTTGAAGGTAATCTCTGGTATAATATGGCAAGTCAATAGTTACAGGGTTTCTCTACAAATAAATCACCATTTTTCAATGGGTTAAATTATTATTTTTAAAATACAAGGATGAGGACATACATCATGTCTCTAGGGTTTGATATCATTCAATCTATCATGGATGGATATACTGCACCATCTACTCCTCCAACTAGAGTTGTTGACAAGAATTTGAGTGAAAATAACTCTAAATCTATGAATGTTATCATTTTTGGTCTATCTGAGGTTGAGTTCACCAAAGTGATTCATTGTAATTCTACCAAGGAGATTTGGGTTAAATTACAGACTATCTATGAAGTAGACTCAACCATAAAATTATCCAAGTTGTAGACCTACCAAAGGCAATTTAAGAGTCTCAAAATGAAGGGAAAAGATATTGTAGCATCCTATTTCTTAAGGGTTGATGAGATAGTAAATATGATCAGAGGTATTGGAGAGATGATTGATGAAGATAATATTGTTCAAAATTTACTGAGGACCCTTACACTCAATTTTGATTCAAAGGTTTCTATTGTATGATAAAGTCATGATCTCACTCAGTTGAAGATGGATGAACTACATGTGATTCTTGTTGCATATGAGATGAGAGTTGATGAGGATAGACCTCTTAAGAAATAAGTTACCTTTAAGATGATTATTATGTACCTAGGGATATGATATGTTAATGTATATGGTTTGATGGAGATGCTAACATGTGGTATACAACACCCTTAGTTATATGAGTCCAATATATTAAGATAATGGAGTAACTTATGGAATTAGTGTATTGGGTAGTGGTCGGCCTACATTGGGATTAAGAGGTAACCCATCCATTTTTAGTTAGATATAATTATGTATAAAAAAGATGATTATCATTATAAATAAGGAAGCATTGAGTCTTTTATTGTAATAGGATATTAGAGGTTGTCCCCTCGAGGAGACATTATAGAGTTATTCCTTCCTAAAAGAGTAATGTATGGTATTTCCCTACCTTAAGGGTATTCTATTTCTACATATATAGAATATTTAGACATATTGATCCACTAATATCTATTTTTTTGTTTTGATCTATATTATATTTTTCATGTTTTATAATTATTATAAGTATGGATTATACCAATTGGTATTAGAGATTCGATTTGGGCAACTTATGTAGAGTGAAATCCTAGTTTTTTGGAATCATCAATATCTTTCAATATATTATTAATTTATACAAAAAAATTCTACTAGAGATGAAGAATATTTTAATGAAGTCATAGTTAAAAAATCAAATCTTTATGATAATTTTTGAGGGATTTATAGATATTTTAAATTTTGTACAAATTTCACCATATCATCCTAAATATAATGATTTTTTCTTATAAAGTTTTACTAATTTTATACTAATATACAATATAAATACATACAAAATTTCATAATTTTTGGAATTGTTTTAAGTGATTTATTGGTATTTTATGATTTTTCACAGATTCACTCTACAGGCCCAAATTTGTGGAATTTTCTCACAAAATAATTACTAAAGTTTCAATATTATAAGGGGAAACTATAGTAAAAATTTGGGAATTTTTTTATTATTTTTTAATGAGTTATTAAGATTTTAAGAATTCATGAACCCTAGTTTTTTTTTTGTGGATCATGAAGTTGCAAGTATTTTCAAGGGAAGCTGATATTGATACTAGAGAATGGTGGATCCTTTTCAAAGACAATAATACTCAAATAATTTTATGGAAAACATGATTATCTCTTTCTTTTTTGGGCCTACACAACATTGGTTTAACCAGTTGAACTTCGTAGAAAGGTATTCTTCATGGGAAGAAATGGAACAGGTCTTCCTAGATCAATGGGATATAAAAGAAAAAGAGATGAAGATAAGGAAGAAAATAATTATGGTAATGAAGAATATAATGGATATGATAAAAAAATAAAATTTAGTAGAAGTAAATAATGATAATGAGGATATTACAAATAGTGCAGAAGGAAAGGTAGATGATCACATTAAAAAAAAAGAATTGGATGATAAGGGTTCAAATAATTTGGCTCCAATTAAATCTGAGTCAATTTTTCAATTTCATAAATACATTCAAAATCAGAAGGTTATTGTGTCCATAAACCCTACCATTAGTTATAAATTCACCAACATGAATGTGACCAAAAATCTACATGTTTAAACAAATCATATCAAGGAAGTTCAAGTAGAGGGTAAGAATATTCCAGTGTTTGAAGATTTGAAGCTCATGATGGAAAATATGGTTTGCATTTAAATTTGTATGATTTGGATATGGAGGATGTGGATATGATTCTTGGATATCCATGGTTATAGACTTTGGGAACAATCAATATTAATGTTTAGAAGAAGTTCATGAAGTTTTGGTATTGGAAAAAATAAGGTCATTTTACAGGATATCATAGCTAGAAAGGCACGAAGAATAATTAAGGTAGATCATGAATATGAGATTAAAGTAGGTGAAGAAGAGCACATGAAAGATTCAGATAAAGATATAGATGAATAAAAAATACAAGCAAATAAAAATAATTCATCTACTCAAGAAACAAAGGAACAACCAAAAAAAAAGGTGGAAGAGGTAGAAGAAAAGGTTGACAAGGTCAAAGTATCAAAAAATTTGAAGTATATAGACACCCACATCATCATGAGAGGAAACAATCATGGATCCATTTGAGGGAGTGTCATAATAATAGGCACTTTGTCTATATAAGAAACTAAAGTTATAATAATTATGGCTATATATGGAAGCCAAATAATGAATATTGTGGTCAGGTATAGAATCAACATAGCAAAGTAGCCTATGAAACATGGAATAAGTAGGGAAATCACTATGATTTTGCATGGAATAATAACTACTATGGTCATGAATGGATTCAGAGTAATGCAAAAAAATATGGTATATGGAATCAAAGGAGGAATAATTATTCATGAACACCAAGGTGATATAATTATGATCATGAATGAAATCATAGTAGAAAATTGGCATTTAGAAATAAGGTTGGAAAGCTATCATCTACCAGGATCAAATATGAGTGGTTGGATGATCGATCTTAGATACAAGTGTGTAATTTTTTGAAGCACACTCATTATTTGGTTTCTTCCTATGTTTTAGGGATGAAACATGTCAAGGAAGGAAGTAAGGAGGGATGTAATGTTATGTACCTAGGGATATGATATATTAATATATATGAGTTGATATAAATATTGACATGTGGCACACATCTCCCTTAGTTAGTTATATGATTCTAATATATTAGAATAACAAAGTAACTTATGGAATTAGTGTATTGGGTAATAGTTAGTCTACATTGGGATTAGGAGTTTACCCATCCATTATTAGTTAGATATAGGTATATATAAAGGAGATTATTATCATTATAAATAAGGAAGTAAGCATTGATTCTTTTATGGTATGAGGATATTGGAGGTTGTCCCTTCGAAGAGACATTATGGAGATATTCCTTTCTAAAGGAGTATTATATGGTGTTTACCTACCTTAAGGGTATTCTATTTTTACATATATTGAATGTTTGGATATCTTGGTCCATTAATATCTATTGTTTTGTGTTGTTCTATATTATATTTTACATATTTTCTAGTTATTGTAAGTGTGGATTATAACAGTGATCAAAGAGACAAAAGCTAAGAAGGACAAGTTAAGTCTTAAAGACTTTGATCTTAGTGAAAAGAAACTTGAAGCCTTGATTGAAATAAAAATTAATGTAGGTTTAGGTAAGTATGAAGGAAGACTTACTTTTAAATGTTTTTCATGTGACAATGTTAGTCATTTTGTAGCTAGATGTCTTGGTAGAGACAAGCCTGAACACAAAGAAGCTTTTAAGGAATCTTATGAGGCTGAACACAAGAAATCTTAAGGTCCTAGAAAGTACAAAAAAAAAATAGTAATAAAAGTGTAAATAAGGAATCATACAAAGGGAGTAAGATCCTTTACCATGAATAATATAGTAACTCATCTATAGAAGAAGAAGTAACCACATCTGACAGTGATGAGTCTTTTCATAATGAGGACAAAGAGACATTGTTCATGGCCTTTAGTGATGATGAAGGTGAATTTTATTTAAGTAGAGATTTCTTTGGTAGAGATAGCTCAAAGGAAAAATATTAGAAACTCACTTTTGAAGACAAATATCTAGACACTGTGGAAGAAATGAAGTTGCTACAAAAGAAGAACAAAAAACAAGATGTCTTGATCAAATCCTTTAAGGAGAAAATTAGACTATTTAAAGGATGGTTGAGTAATGAATCAAATATAATTATGAGGTCACACAAGATCTTGAAACTTAGGTATGTACTTTTGATGAAGAAGTAAAGAGTAAGAATGAGGAATGTATCATGTATCAAACAGAGATAGAAACCTTGCAGATAAAACTAAATCAATTATTAGAAAAGATATAAATGATGAAAAATACAAGGAGGATTATGAGACTGAATTGAGGAATGATCTTGAAGATATGAAGATATATAAGAAAAAAAACAAGAAGATGATGTCACAAATCAAGGCCTATGAAGAGAAATTGATTATGTTTGAGGCAAAACTGATTAAAGACACCAAGGAGCATAAAGAAATAGTCTAGCATTTTAGTTATCAATTGAAAATCCTATCTACAAGCCTAAAAGCTAAATAAGATGAGTGCTCAAGGTATGTGATTAAAAATGATTCATTGAAATCTAAATCATAGCAGACTTCAGGATAGGTGAAGTTACTTATGAAGTTTGAAAAGAGCTCAAATAATCCTGATAACATTCTAAGTAATCAAAAGTATGCTAGTGATAGATTTGGTCTTAGATATAAAAAAGAAAAAAAGCATGTAACTCTATAAAAAATTGGTGTGAACATGGATAATCAAACTCTGAAGATTAATCATCAATCAAGGAATAAATAATTGGCAGAATGAAGACAAATCAGATCAGACAACCAAATGGTCTAAGGTATGCAAACTTCAATTGTCATTGTTACTCCTGTAATTAGTTTGGTCATAGGTCAAAAGATTGTAAAATGTCCTCAAAGAATGAATTTTCATGTAATTATGAGCAAGACAATGTAAATCATGAAGAAAATCATTTCTCAAGACAGTCAACAGGTTTATAAATTAAGAAGGACATCATTAGCTACAAGTGTTAAGAGTTTGGTCATATTGTGAATAGGAGACTAAATGATCAGGTACATAAATAAATTAATGAAACTTCAAGGAATCATAATATATCTCAAGGTATGTATAGTCTAAGAAAACTCATTTGTTTCAAATGTCATGAGAAAGGTCACATATCAAGGTTCTGTAAGAATGATCAGTGTTCTACTTCAAAAATTGTCAAGCCTGACATGAAGAGAAAGAGACATAGTGAATTAAGGCCTAAAAAATTAAATGGAAAATAAGATAAATATGGGATATTTTCCATGATAGAATAGGGAACAAGTTCAAGGATCAAGGAACAAGCCTTATCTGCCCAAATGGACAAGGAAATCAAGCTGGATCCTAAGATGAAAGAAAAGAAGAAAGTTGAAAACTCATTCAAGATCAATCTAAAGATGAGGAAGGACTAAAATCCAAGTAAAATCATGGAGATATGGGAGTATCTTGAGTTTTTGGATCTTTATTCTCTCTATGATAAGTGGGTGTCTCTACCTATGCTTCTTAAGAGACATCTTTCATGTGTGGAAGCATGTTTGTGTGTAAGGTCTGTAGGTTGGGTATGGAATTTTTTAGATGTCATTTAAAGAATTTAAATTTTTCAATGTGTATTAATGGAATAAAAATATATGATGACTTTATTTACATGATTTCTAGGTGATTTCAATATTTGAAGGTTTTTTGTGTGCAATTAGAGATTTTTGTTTGCTCTCAGGTTTCCCAGTTTATGCTTAAGCGTATGTAGGTCAAAAACCATGATATAGTATGGGCACCTAAAGGATTTTAAACTCAAAATTTAGTACATAAGTGTGTATTAATGTCCTCCAAGTATAGGAAATGTTTTACAAGTGGGTGTTGACCATAAGGTGATGTGTTGACCAAGTTTATCTTGTAAACTTAAGTGTGTTGGCCTTTGTTGATAAGTGATTTTCTTAATGAATTGAGGTCTAAGTCTACTTAATCAATTTAAATGGCCAAATGGGTGTTCAAAAATTATTTCACAATATTTTGAAAGTACATGTTTGGTTCCATAGAGGAGGATTTTTACAAATAGAGGGCTAATTAGCTAGTAGGTTTGTGAAGGAAGTATGTTATAGAGGAAGATCTGAATGTTACTTTTTGACATGTCTAAGGGAGAATTTGAGTGTACTATATATATGAAATTTCATTCCATGAAATCTCATATACAAAAATTTATGGGCTCTGCAAGGTCCAGGTAGGGCTAAAAGGCCTCTAAGCAAGGCTAGTATGAAGAAGTGGAATTTTTGGTCATTTTCCACAAAAGACCAAGATGATATGAAGATGATCAAATGGTGCCTAAGTTTAGATGACCTAGGGGGAGTCCCTCTCAGTGTTCTCAAGGTGAGTTCAAGTAGTTTTTGATGTTTTAGTGTTTTTTATCTTCATAAAGTAGAATATGATCAAAGAAGAGTTTAGTCTTGGAGCTTATTTAATAAGTTCAAGGTAAGAAGTGGTATGTATAGTGTTAATGGTAGTTTGTATCATCTCTCAGAGGTGGTCATTTCCTATTGTTAGTCTTGAAATCTTTGTTTAGATTGGTGTTTATCAAAGTCAAGATGACATGAGATGGAGCATGGAGTTAGGAGGAGCTTTCTAAGCTTTGTGGGTAGCTTGACAGGTCCAAGGATCAGATAAGTCCCAATTCAGATGGATGCATGTCAAAGGGGTATCTATTGGTTTATTTTCTTGAAAGTATAGATCCTTTGTCATTTATGTCAAAGGGGGAGAAAGATTAGAATGGAGAATTTTTCAGTATAAGAGAAGACATTCTAAGTGTGGTTTACCATCAATGACAAAATGGGAGATTGTTAGACATGATTATTTGTGTCTTAAGTTATCATTAATGTCAAAGAGAGCATTTGTTACTAATACATGAATGAAAAAGTGATCAGATTGAGAGCTTGAAGAGATATGGCACATGTATAGGTCTATAAGGATAAAGAAGAGGTTGTGAGGCATCCATAGATGTCTTAGAGGAGCTCTAGTATGTTTTGTGATCATTTAGAATGAACAGAATACATCTTCTAGCTTAAAAAAATCTACACCATCACTACACATCATGCAGATATGAAATATTAAACAAGTTTGAGCATTTATTTTAGGTACATAGAAAGTAAATATATTAGTCAAAGTATTACTTAGAGATGTTGTCTATAGTGTCAAGAAACCAACCTAAAAATTTGGAGTCTTGAAGTGTTTTATAGCTCAATTTATAAAGCTTCAAAGTTTCTCTAGTAGATTGTGATGGGTTGGAGACCATCAAGTTTAACCACATCAAATATTGAGGTCATTGGTCTAGAAGATCCAATGGTGAGCACTTAATCATACATATTGAGATCAATAGTGCATATGAAGTCAACATGTCAAAAGTTGCATGTGAAAATGACAAGTGTCATAAGCTCACTTGTCTGATATAAGATCAATGGTGAATGGCAGTTCATACTAACAAAGATCAATGGTGCAAGACAAGTCAAAGAGTCAACAATGCACGCGAGACTACTAAGAGGCACATACACAAAATACTATCAGTAAAGTGATCAAAAGGCATGCAAGAGTGCAAAGTGTCATAATCTTGGGAGTTTTGAGAAAGTTATAAAGATGAGCACTAAAATATAAAGACCTATTTAATTTGAAGAGATCAATGGAGAGCATTTGTTCCAAACTATCAGGGAGCAGTGAGATGATAACAAGTGTTCAAGGTTTAATGTTTAGACAGTGGAACATTACAAGTTAAAGTTTGAGCTTCTTCATAATAATATCAATGGTGTAAGTTAATAGAATAGAGTGAAGAGCATGAGATGTATTCTAAGTGACCAAGGTTTAACTGTGACCTTTTAGATTTAAATATTTTAATTTAATGAAGGAAAGACCAGTGCTTAGTTTTTGAGCCATAACATTTGATCTATGCATAATTTGATGTTGTAGTAAAAATAAAAGTTGTAGAGGACTTCAAGATGAATCTATAAATATTCATCTGAAGGTCTAAATTTTTGTGAAATCAAATTTTTTGATCTCCAAAGTTGAATGTGTGTTTGTGCATACTCTACAAGTAACTTGAGAAGGTTAATTGTCTTGTTTTTTATGGTGTTTTGATGTTTTGAGATGAGATAACTATAGAAGAGTGTTTTATATTCCATGGAGACCATATATGTGTATTATGAAGGTTTTATCAATCATATTCAGTATGATCAAAGGCCCATAAGGTGACTATGTGTTCATTCATGGTGGTTATGTGCACAGAATGTTGTTTGAGTGAATTAAGCTTTAGCATAAGGGTGTTATGATGGTTGTTATCACTTAAGGAGGACTAATAGATTGTGTGGCATGGGTCCACATATTCAAAATTGTTCCTGTGTTCTTTGTTTTCTCATAGAAGTATCATAGAGGTGAATGGGTCATCATAGGACCTAAAAGGTGACTTAAGCCTATTTAAAAGAAGGTTTTGCTTAAAGGTGACCCATGTTAGATTCCTTAAAGGTGAAGGCATGTGTTGTGGCCAACAAAGAAGGTTGTGATCATAATAATCATGAAAAATCTATTAAATATGAAACCAAATGTGATGGTTTCTAGAGGTTTGTTGAATTGACTTGTGGTGACTTGTGGAACAAGTATTGAGAGACTAGTAGAGACATGTGTGAGCATTGCATGTTTTGAGAGAGAAGAAGATAGAGGCAAAGGATAGATATCAGTTAGAATGTGCTTAATGGATGGTCTAAAATATAGAGTATATTGAAGATGAATGGAAGAAGACTAAAGAGATCCAAAAGAATGTTTTGTATGAATTACTTGTATGAGAAATTTTATGAGTGTGTGATGAGTTGAAATAAAAATGTTATACATTTTGTCTCCAATCAGATTGGTCTACAATCAAAATTTTGGAGTTGTTAATTGAACAAGGTGTTGAGTGGGTACTCAACATCTAGAATAAGTGGATGTTTATTCATACTTAGGGGTGGGTGCTCATTGTGAATTGGATGCTTCACTAAAAGGGTCTCATGTTTATGATCATCTTATAGTGCAAGTAGTCCATGTATTTATAGGATTGAGAGTGGTTTTTATTCCCCAAGAGGGTTCCCACATATATCTTATGTTGTGTGTGTGGTTTTCCTTATTCATTGTTATGAACATCTTGTATGCTTTATGAATGCTTATGTTCACTAAATAATAATTTGAAAGGATTGAATTTTGAAATATCTTGAATCACTAATTCATCCCTCCAAAGTGATTTTACCTCTAACAATTAGTATCATAGCAAGACCTTATTTATAAGTTAATCCACTTGAAGGTGATCTAAGGACAATATGACAAGTCAAAAATTGTAGGGTTTCTATACAAAGTAAGCACCACTATTAAATGGGTAAAATTATGATTTTAAGAGTACAAGGATGAGGACATACATCATGTCTCTAAGGTTTGATATCTGGCAATCTATCATGGATGGATATACTACACCAGCTACTCCTCCAACTAGTGCTTCTAACAAGAAGTTGAGTGAAAATAACTCTAAAGATATGAATGGTATTATTTTTGGTCTATCTGAGGCTAAGTTGACCAAAGTGATCCATTGCAAGTCTACCAAGAAGATTTGGGTCAAATTATAGACTATCTATGAAGGAGACTCAAAGGTAAAATTGGCTAAGTTATAGACCTACTAAAGGCATTTTGAGAGTCTCAAGATGAAGGAAAGAGATGTTGTGGCATCCTATTTGCTAAGGGTTAATGAGAAATTAAATATGATAAGAGGTATTAAAGAGATGACTGATGAACCTAATATTATTCAAAAGGTACTGAGGACCCTTACACTCAAGTTTGATTCAAAGGTTTTTGTTGTATAATAAAGTCATGGTCTCACTAAATTGAAGATGGATGAACTGCATGGGATTTTTGCTGCCTATGAGATGAGATTTGATGAGGATAGACCTCCTAGTAAATAAGTTGTCTTCAAGGTGATCAAAGAAACAAAAGCTAAGAAGGGAAAGTTAAGTCTTGAATACTTTTTTCTTAATGGAGATCAACTTAAAGCCTTGATTTTAAGAAAATTGAATTTAAGATCAAGTAAGTATGAAGTAAGACTTCCTTTCAAATGTTTTTCATGTGGTAAAGTTGGTCATTTTGCAGCTAGATGTCCTAGTAGAGATAATCCTGAACACAAACAAGTTTCTAAGAAATATCATGAGGATGAACACAACAAATATGAAGGTCCTAACAAGTAAATAAATTTATTCAATAAGAAAAGTGGAAAGAAGGAATCATATAAAGGGAGTAAGAGCCTTTACCATGAAGAAGATAGTAACTCATCTGCAGAAGAAGTAACCACATCTGATAGTGATAAGTCTTTTCATAATGAGGATACAAAGACATTATCCATGGCCTTTAGTGATGATGAAGGTGAATGTTCTTTAAAATAATATTTATTTGGTAGAGATATCTCAAGGAAATAAGATTAGAAAGTCACTCTTGAAGTCAAATATCTGGACATTATAGAAGAATTGAAGTTGCTACAAAAGAAGAATTAAAAACAACATGTCTTGATCAAATGCTATGAGGATCAAATTGGACTGTTTCAAGGAAGGTTAAGTAATGAAGTCAATGAGCATGATGAGATCACACAAGAGATTAAAACTTAGGTATGTACTCTTCATGAAGAAATAAAGAGTAAGAATAAGGAATGTATCATGTATCAAACAAAGATAGAATCATTGTAGATAAAACTAAATCAACCTATTAACAAAGATATAGATGATGAAATGGATGAGGACTATGAGACTTAATTTAGGAATGCTCTTGAAGATATAAAGATAGAGAAGAAAAAAAATAAGAAGATGATGTCAAAAATCAATGACTATGAAGATAAATTTAATATGTTTGAGGCAAGACTAATTGAAGACACCAAGGAGCATGAAGATATAGTCAAGCATTTTAGTTATCAATTGGAAATCCTATCTACAAGCCTGAAAGCTAAAGAAGATGAGTGTTCAAGGTATGTGATTGAAAATGAGTCATTGAAATTTTAATCAAAGAAGACTTCAAGATGGGTGAAGTCATTTATGAATTTTAAAAAGAACTCAAATCATCTTGATAATATTTGAGTAATCAAAAGTATGCTAGTGATAGATTTGGTCTTAGATACAAAGAAGAACAAAAGCATGTAACTCAAGAAAAAATTTGTGTGAACATGGATAATCAGACTCTAAAGATAAATCATCAATTAAGGAATGAAAGCATTGATAAAATGAAGACAAATTAGATCAGACAACCAAATGTTATAAGGTATACAAACTTCAATTATCATTGTTACTCCTGAAATCAGTTTGGTCATAGGTTAAAAAATTGTAAAAGGTCCTCAAAGAATTAATTTTCGTGTGATTATGAGAAATATAATGAAAATCATGAATAACATCATTTCATAAGATATTCAATAGGTTTACAAATTAAAAATGACATCATTTTCTATAAGTATCAAGAGTTTGGTTATATTGCAAAGTTTTGTAATACCCTCATCAGGAGACCAAATGATCAAGTACATAAATGAATTCATGAAATTTTAAGAAATAATAATATATCTCAAGGTATGTATAGTCTTATAAATCTCATTTTTTTAATTGTTATGAAATAGGTCACATAACAAGGTTCTGTAGGAATGATCAGTGTTCTACTTCAAAAACTATCAAGCCTAACATGAAGAGAAAGAGCCATGGTGAATGGAGGCCTAAAAAAGTAAATGGAAAATAGGATAAATATGGACTAATTTTCATGATAGAATAAGGAAAAAGTTCAAAGATCAAGGAACAAGTCTTATCTGCCCAAAAGGACAAGGAAATCAAGTTGGATCCTGAGATAAAAGAAAAGAAGAAAGCTGAGAACTCATTCAAGATCAATTTGAAGATGAGGAAGGATTATAAGCCAAGTAAAGACATGGAGATATGGGAGTCTCCTAATTTTTGGGATCTTTATTCCCTTTATGATAAGTGGGTGTCTCTACCTATGCTTCTTAAGAGACATCTTTCATGTGTGGAAGCATGTTTATATGCAAGGTCTACAGGCTGAGTATGGCATTTTTTAGATGTATTTTGAAGAAGTGGAAGTTTTAAATGTGTCTTAATGGCATAAAAAGGTATGATGAATTTATTTATATTATATCCAGGTGATTTTAAGCTTTTAAGGTCTTTTGTGTGTAATTAGAGAATTTTGTTTTCTCTCAAGTTTCCTAGTTTATGCTTAAGGGTTTGCAGGTCAAAAACCAAGATATAGAAAGTATGGGATCCCAAAGGAGTCTAAGCTCAAAATTTGGTCTATAAGTGTGTATTGATGACCTACAAGTGTGAGAAATGTTTCAAAGGTGGGTGTTGACCATAAGGTTATGTGTTGACCAAGTTTCTCTTCTAAACCTAAGTGTTTTTGCCTTTTTTGATAAGTGGTTTTCCTAATTAATTATGGTTTGAGTATGATTAATCAATTGAAATGGCCAAATTTGTGCTCAAAAAGTATTTCACAATCTTTTGAAACTACATGGTTGGTTCCATAGAGGAGGATTTGTGTATTGGCTAGTAGGTTTGTGAAGGAAGTATGTTGCAAAGGAAGAGATGAGTGTTTCTTTCTGACATGTCTAAGGGGGCATGTGATTTTACTCCAGATATGAAATTTCATGCCTTGAATTCTCATACATAGAAAATTATGGGCTCTTCAAGGTCCAGGTAGGGCTACAAGGCCTCTAAGCAAGGCTAGTATGAAGAAGTGGACTTTTTGGTCATTTTCTCCAAAAGAACAAGATGATATGAAGATGATCAAGGGGTGCCTAAGTTCAGATGACCTAGGGGGAGTCCCTCTCAGTGTTATCAAGGTGAGTTCAAGTAGTTTTTTATGTTCTAGTGTGTTTTGTCTTCATAGAGTAGAGTATGATCAAAGAAGAGTGTAGTCTTGGAGCTTGTTTAAGAAGTTCAAGGTAAGAAGTGGTATGTATAGTGTTAAGGGGATTTTGTATCATCTCTCAAAGGTGGTCCTTCCTATTTTTGGTCTTGAAATATTTGTTTATATTGGTGTATATCAAACATAATATGACATGAGATGGAGCATGGAGTTATGGGGAGCTTTCTAAGCTCTATAGGAATCTTATCAGGTCCAAGGATTAGAGAAGTCCTTGTTCATATGGATGCATGTCAAAGGGGGATTCATTGGTTTATTTGTGTGAAAGTATAGATCCTTTGTCATTTATGTCAAATGGGAGAAAGATCAAAATGGAAAATTATTTAGTATGAGAGAAGACATTTTGATTGTGGTTTGCCATCAATGACAAAAGGGGGAGATTATTGGACATGGTCATTGGTGTCTTAAGTTATCACTAATGTCAAAGAGAGCATGTGGTACTAATGTATGAATGACAAAGTGATCAGATTGAGAGATTAAAGAGATATGGCACATGTATAATTCTATAAGGATAAAGAAGAGGTTTTAAGGCATCCATAGATATCTTAGAGGATCTTTGGTATATTTTTTGATCATTTGAAATGATAAAAATACATATTATAGCTTAAGAGAAGCTAGACCATCACTGCATGTCATGCGGATATGAAAGATCTAACAAGTTTAAGCATTTATTTTAGTTATGAAAAAATTCAATATTGGTCAAAGGATTATATGGAGATGTTGTCTATAGTGCCAAGAAGCTACCCTAAAAATTTGGAGTCTTAAAGTGTTGTCTAGATCAAGTTATAAAACTTTAAATTTGATCTAGTAGACTATGATGGGTCAGGGACCCTCAAGTTTAACCACATCGAAGACTGAGGTCATTGGTCTAGAAGATCCAATGGTGAGCACTTAATGGTACATATTGAGATCAATGATGTGTATGAATTAAACATGTCAAATTTTGCATTCATAAGTGACAAGTGTCACATGATCGCTAGTCTGATAGAAGATCAATGGTGAGTGGTAGTTCATATTGATGAATATCAAGGATGCAGAACAAGTTAAAGAGTCAACAATGCACGTGAGACTACCAAGTAGCACATGCACAAGGGACTATTATTCAAGTACTTAGAAGGCATATGAGGGAGCCAAGTGTCATAATCTTAGGATTTATAAGCAAGATATAATGATGAGTGCTTTAAGATAAAGACTTGGTTAATCCACAAAGATCAACAAAGTGTGTTTGTTTTAAACTATTAGAAAGCAACAAGATGATAACAAGTGTTCAAGGTTTAAAGTTTGTATAATGTAAAACTATGAGTTAAAGTTTAAGCTTCTGAAGAAGAAGATCGATGATGTGATATGAGTGAACTGAGTGAAGAGCATGAGATGTGTTCTAAATGACCAATGTTTAACTATGACCGTTTGGATTTGAATTTAACAAAGGAAATACCACTACTTAGTTTTTGAGCCATAACTTTCGATCTATGAAAAATTTGATGTTGGAGTTAAAATTAAAGTTGTAGAGGACCTCAAGATCCATCTATAAATATTCATTTAAAGGTCTAAATTTTTGTACAATCAAATTTATTGAGCTCCAAAGTTGACTTTGTGTTTGTTCATGCTCTGCAAGTAACTCGAGAAGGGTAACTGAGTTTTTTTGTGGTATTTCAATGTTTCAAGATGAGTTAACTATCAAAGAGTGTCTTAGACTCCATGAATAATATTTATGTAGATTATGAAGGTTTTATCAATCATATTTAGTATGATTAAAGGCTTAAAAGGTGATTATGTGTTCATTCATGGCGGTTGTGTGCATAGAATGTTATTTGAGTGAATTAAGTTTTAGAAAAAGGGTGTTGTGATGGTTGTTCACTTAAGGAGGACTTATAGATTATGTGGCATGGATCTATGTATTTTAAAGTGTTCTTGTGTTTTTATTTTTCCTTGAGAAATGTTAAAGAGGTGAATGGGTCATCATAGGACCTTAAAGGTGACTTAGGCCTATTTGAAATAGGGTTGTGCTTAAAGGTGACCCATGTTAGATGACTTAAGGGTGAAGGCATGTATTATGGTTGAAAAGGAAGGTTGGGATCATAATTATCATGAAGACTCTATAAAATATGAAACCAAATGTGATGGTTTCTAGAGATTTATTGAATTGACTTGTGGTGACTTATGGAACAAGTATTGAGAGACTAGTAGAGACATGTGTGAGTAGTGCATGTGTTGAGAGAGCAAAAGATAGAGGCAAAGGATAGATATCAGTTAGAATGTGCTTAGTAGATGGATTGAAGTATAGGTCAGATTGAGGATGAGCCAAAGAGGACTAGAGAGATCCAAAAGAGTGTTTTGGATGCATTGATTATATGAGCAAGTTTGTGAGTGTGTGATGAGTTAAAATAAAGGTGTTATACATTATGTCTCCAATCAGATTGGTCTACAATCAAAATTTTATATTTTTTCAATGAACAAGGTGTTGAGTGGGTGCTCAACATCTAGAATAAGTAAGTGTTTGTTCATACTTAGGGGTGGGTGCTTCACTAAAAGGGTCTCATGTTTATGATCATCTTATACAACAAGTAGTCCTTATGTTTGTAGGTTTGATAGTGGGTTTTATTCCCCAAGAGGGTTTCCCACGTAGATATTTTGTTATGTATGTGATCTTGTTTATTCATTGTTATGAACATCTTGTATGCTTTGTGAATGTTTACAGTCATTGAATAAGAATTTGAAATGATTGAAATTTAAATTTGAAATATCTTGAATCATTGATTTACCCCCCCCCCACTCTTAGTGATTATACCTCCAACAGCTACTAGCTAGACAAGAGAATATTGTTACTTTGGATAGAGTGATGAGGGACATGGAATAGCCACATATTAAAGGAGTTTGTATAATGATATTGTACCACATTCCTATAGGGCATCATCATTTAGGGAGTACTCCATGATATGTTTGGCATCAGTTAGATCAGTTCATCCAATTAAGTCAGAGAGGTCAGTGGGACAAGTATATCATGTGATGGGTCCTTCATGAGGCACACCACAATGTGAATAACTATTCTCGAGACTAGACACTCCATCATAGGTATAGGATGAGACACAGGGGATATGTGATAGATTGATTCATCGATGTATACATATTTTGAGATGTATCTTTTGTATATATGTGTGTGTGTGTGTGTGTGTGTGTGTGATTATTTATGAGACCTTATACTATGTGGATTGGACATGGATGGATTTTTTATTGATTTATATGGACTTTATGCACGATTGTGAGACGTATGGATATATTGTAGCATTGGTTATATTTATTGCATTTTGGTTTATGCTAGCATGTTTTAATTATTTCAACATATTAATTGTGGATTTATGATTGATTTCATGTATGATTGGTTTTATGAATGGATTATAATGTGACATACCTACCTTTCATTTGTTTTTTGTTTCTTGTAGTGGATTTCCAACATTATTGAGCTTTGGGCAACCTAATTTTTAATATAGTATAAAACACATTACCATTAGTGATATTAAATAATCATGATGGATTTTAATGTTTTAATCATATGAATAAAAATAGAGAATAAATTTGTAAAAATAAAGCACGTCATGATCTAGCAAAACCATAACCATACTATTATGCATTTCATAAAATAATCTTTTTAAACATAGAGAACATAATAATTAAAAGAAGATTTGAAAAAAATATATAAATGATTTTAACACACATAAAATGATAATGTAATAATATTAATAAATAATGATACACAAATAAACAAAAAAAGAGTAGTACTAATAATAATAAATGATCACAATTGACAAAGTAAAGAAAATAACCATTTGAATGGCTAGAGATAAAATGAATTAAAATAAACAAATTAATAGTTAGAGATAGAAAAATGAATAAAATAACAAATTGAATGATTAGAGATAGAAAACAAACAATATAAAAAATAAAACACATAAAAGATGTAAATAAAAAATATTGTAAACAAAGACAATTTAAGAAAGGGCTGGAAAATTATAGCCAAGAGCAAGGCTAGTTTTTGAATAATCAAGGAAGAAGCATAAGGATAATTTAATCCATATTTTTGGAGATATATGATGTGGAAGATGGTGTCCGAGTTGACCCTAGAGACCCCATGTCTCTAAGTATTTCCTACATAATCCACCTTAGATAAATTCTATGTGGAGATATTAGGCCAGATGTAGTTATCTCAATATGGGAAGTGATGAGAAAGCAGATAATTGATGAAGAATTTTGAGTGTTGGATGAAAAAGATGCATGAGTGTCCCATCCCAGAATGAGTGAAAAAATTTTAAGTCAACTAAAATTTTAGATGTGTTGAGATTGATGTTTTTTGGAATGTTTTTGTATTGTGTTTTTTTATATTTTAGGATTTTGAAAATAAATAACATAAAAGATATTTTTCCGCTATCATGAGCAAGAATGCAAGTTCACATATAGAAATATCAACCCTGAACTTAGCATGTTATAGGATAAATGACTAAAATTTGATAAAATGATGAACATAAGAATATATAATGGATTACTGAAAGGTGATGCCCCCAAGTAACTAGGATAAGTATAGACAATGGTTTACTCATGTATGAGGATGTTTGTTTTGATTTTTGGAATTTTATTAATATAACATGATAAATATGCACAAAATTTCATGAATTCTCTAATCAATTTTATTTCAAGTGATGACCTAATTATTTGTGTACATAACATATAACTTTCAATTTGTAACAAAAGAATGAAAGAAGGAATATGATAAGTATGAAATGGTGAAGATTAAAATCAATATTTTGCATAACAAAGGAGGGTGACCTAATCCTTACAAGAAAAGAATAAAATTTACATATTTCCAAAGTCATAAAATATCAACTTTGTTGGATGTGTCTCGAGAGAACTAGCCCTGACAGAATCGGTTAGTGGGATAAAGTTACCCTTTTCAACATAGGCATATAAATAAGCTTTTTTG
This sequence comes from Torreya grandis, assembly GCA_037957365.1. NCBI lineage: Eukaryota > Viridiplantae > Streptophyta > Pinopsida > Cupressales > Taxaceae > Torreya > Torreya grandis. The sequence goes on from JARHVA010000646.1 coordinate 4,462,800, forward strand.
AAGAATTTTTTCTCGAACACCTTTTGACTTAAGACATTTTTTATAACCCCCTATATTTAGTTTCATGCAACTAGGAAGACACATAGGATTATCACCAAAGACTATATATAGGTGAGTAAGGGTATCTCTCCCCAATGTTAATCCTATGCAACTAGTGAGATGTGAAGGTTCAACACCGAATATCAATGAAGGGCAGGAAATGTTTTTGAATTTAATAATTTTTTGAATAATAATGTAATGTTATATGGAAATATTTTACCCTCAATTCTTACCCCCATATGATTAGTAATATGCAAGGGCTTATCACTAAAGACCAAGATGGGCTAGTAAAGTTACCATGTTTTTTTTTTGGTACCTTGTTTAATGTCTACTACTTTAGAGGGATTGCAAGAAGAAATTCTATCATGGATAATCTTATAGACTACATTGTGGATTATTATTTTCTAATTTTTTTAGAGATATATAGTAAAATAGATTTACTCTACTTGTAATAATTAATATAAGAACTAATGTAATGCTAATTTTGAGAATGTTTGTCACAAGATAATAGGATGGTTTGAAAAAGGTGAAATGATTTTATAGACTAAAATTTGAATTTATGTATTATGTGAACTGATAATTAAATAATCACCTAAACATAACACCTGATATACAAGACAAAATGTAAATTATGAAAAATGCAATATCGTGATGACAATGTAAGTGTAGGTAAGCTACCCCCAAGTGTCAAGGTACTCATAAGTAACAAGTTACTTTATTTTATTTTATTTTTGTGATTTTATAATTTTTTTGGATTTATTAGCATATGTACCTAATGAAAGGTCACAGGATGCATAAGTTTTCTATTTTCAACTTTTTATCTCATGCCAACTCTAGATAATCTCTATTATTTTGAATGGATTTCCTCTTCAATATCTATTTCAATTTTGTTATTTACTTTGAATAATACTTGACCAGGATGATGTTATTGAGTCCACCAAGATTTATTAACAAAACATCCAGAGTATTGTTCTCTATTGGAGAATCCTTATTGAATAAATATATTTAGATACAAGTTTATTTGGCAAAGTTCTATAGTAATTTTGGTTTTTCTTGAAAAAACACAATTACCAAATAGACCCACATTAATATGCCTGATGGTAAAGCTAAACTCTATAAACATTATAATATTTCTTTGGATCATCATGGAGTTAGAATGTATTTCTCTATAAGGGTTACAAGTAATCTTGTTAAAGAGTATCAAAAACCAGAGACTAATGAGCTCCCCATATGTATAAAAACCAATATCTCTTACCCAACTGTTACTGACTAACCTCTAAATGCTAAAAAATTCAAAATAAGATAGATCTGTATTGACAATCCTTAATTCCTTGAAAAATCTAAAATATTCAAATTTTATGTAATTTGCATCAACATTAATCTCAAAATCATGATCTAACTCATTATAGTGTCATTATATTAGTTTAGTATAATAAGTATACAACACGAGAGTTAAGATTCTTTCTTAGATTATAATAGGGAGATCATTTCATGTTGTTTCTATTCTAGTTGACTTGATGTTTTCATTGTTTTGATATCACTGTCATCAACTAATAAGGAGATAATTTGTTCATTTATTGGTGTATATTGATTTCTTCTTGAAGATTTAAGCAATGTTTGGTGAAGTAGAATTTATCCAAATGGGATGCTATCATGAATTTTTATAGATGTTACAATTGATATGTTGTCATAAGATGAGTCCAATGAAGTATGTTTTTATGGATTCTAGTTGACATGTGTCGGTAGTGTGATGCTAATGGGAAAGGGAATAATAATGTTTATACAAATGGAACATACTACTTTGATGTTACTAAGAGAGTTTATATTGATTTCAGATGAAGCTTCGTCCTTAACCATAACATTATCACTAAAAAATTTAAACTTATCTACTGATAAAGTTATTATTGAGACTAAGATGGATGTTGATGTTAATGATGAACCTTATTTTAATGCCAAAAGGAATTTTAAATCAGATTTTGATAATAAATTTGATCATGGTTCAGAGGTGGCCATAAGGAAGGCTTGCTGAAGTGCATTATTTCTAAGTTTCTTTTTCATTGGTCATTTACAAATGCTGGATATAGTATGAAGATGTTTTTGGAAATATAGAGTCTTAAATAATAGATGGAAGGTATATGGTGATTCAATGATGGGTATATTAAATGATGTTTGGACCAAGATAGGATCTTTGTCAAAGATGGGTATTTGATCAAAAATAGTTGTTTGGTTGAAAATTGATGGAATATTGTGATCTTGATTTGGAAATAAGATGGATTGATTAGGATTAGGAAATACATCTTGACATACCTTAACAGTATGATTTTTAAGCATAAATAGATGTGGATTCATTTTGATGTACTCTTCATCAACCAAATATCGACTAGTGTAATGAGGGATGTTGGAATTATAGCAAGTGGATGGTAAGCTTGTATAATTTGGGAAAATAGGGTCACTAGTGATAAGTTGATGTTGTTGTGAAAAGTTTGGGATTCACTAGTAATGAAGTGTACTAAAGAAGTAGCTTGATCTTGGAAGGATGGGTTGGTTAGGTTTGTGTTGAAAGTGAAAGTATTTGTGTTTTGTGAATTTGTGAAGGTATGGGGATTTATGAAGAAGTTTGAATTCAAGTTTTCGGATGAATTGGATATAAAATCAAATGGTTAATTTTGATGAATTTAGAAAGGTTGATTTTTTTAGGTGTAGGAGTTGAAAGATTGATTTGAGTTGAACATATTTGGATTTGATTGAATTAGGGTTTGATTTGTAAATGTATTTTGGTTCATATAAATATCCAAAATTGATGATGAGGGTTGACTAAAAGTTTGATTTATATTAACGTGGTTAGAACCAAATAGATCTATATGCGTATTTTGATTTAATAGGTATAATTTGATATATGGATGTTGTATAACTTGTAAAAGAATTCAAAAAAAATTGATTATCATAACCCAAAAATTGATTCTATGTTGTCCCTAAAGTAAAATTTTGATATTGTTTTATGGGTAATCATGAATGAGCATTCAAGATTGAAATTGATTGGTTGTTGTTTGGGTTGAATTGACTAGTTGGAAAACTTGAATAATTATTCATATTTGGATTTGATTGATTGTTGTTTGGGTTTGAATACATATTAAAACTCATATTTGGATTTGCTACATGGTTGGTTTGATATTGATTCAAATATATGTTTGAATCAAAATTGGTTAGATAGAACCTCATGTTATAACATGGATTATTTAGATTTAGATTTATGACTGAGTTGATCAAGTTATTGTTCCACATAGCCATGCTTCTTAAAATGGCTGATGTTACTAAGAAAAGACAATAAAAGACTAAAATACTAAAGTGACTAAAAGTGAAAAAAAATATATATATATCTAAAAAATAACTAAATTTGTACATAAAAGGTGAAAAATAAGGATGAGGATCGTGAACAATTATTGGGCCTTATTATGTCATTGATTCATCTATATTCTTAACTATGGCCTAATATTTCAAGGCACTAATCATGAGGGATCTTATCATTTTCATGATCCATTGAGTCAAATTTTGAGAATGTGTGGAAGGAAACTTCTTGGTGTTAACCACTAACTAATACACCAAAATTGAATAGAAAAAGAGGTTATCTTAATCTTAAAGTTTAAACAAGATTATCTAAGGAGAAAATTATGGAAAAAATAGATAAAGCAAATGTACACTATTGGGTGTTGTCCTAAAGTTCCCAACACAGTCGTAAGAGTCTCAGTGTGTTGATAATCTATGATATTATATTTCAACGTAGTTGTTAAAACCTTGGAAATTAGAGTATGAAATCTCTTCACATCACGATGTGTTTAAAACACATAATCACTTAGGCAATTGAAATATCTAAATCTCGATTTATATATCCCACTATTAAATGGGGTTTGGGCTACTATGTGGTGGTGAAATCCATGGTCAATAAATCCCCTAAATAAAATAAACTAAAAAATAAGTATCTATTTATGATTTTCAAGTATCGTCACCAATTTGACACCAAAAAAAGAGCATATGGAGGCACTACTTGGGTAACACATAAAATTATAAAAATGTTTCTGATTCTCGAGTATCATCATCAATGTGATGCCAAGGGAAGAGCATACGTAATTTCTATAATTACAAAAAAAAATTTAAAATGAAATTTGATGTAAGTACTAAAAACTTTAAAAATAAGCTTAGAAGTGTTAGTAAAAGAAAATTTGTTTTATTTAGCCTTTTTACTGATTATCTTTGACAAGCATTTTACAAACAAAGAGTTAGAATGTTTAATTAGACTTGAAGCAAGGCAACCTATAATAGAATAAGAAAAAACTATAAAAACAAAGCAAAAACTACTTCTCTGTGATAAATTCATAGTTACATAGAAACACAAGAAAGGGAAATTGTAATAAAGTAAACATAGGAAAAAGACAAAATACACAAAGTAAAAAAAAAAAAAATCTCGCGTACAAAATGATTTTGTTGTCTTGTATGATGATTTCATTGTCCACGAAGATGAATTCACTACCTAAAATGATGAATTCACAACTTGTAAAAATGATTTCGCTACCAAAAAAGATAATTTCGTTACACAAAAAGAAAAATTTGCTACTGAGAATGATGATTTAACTACTAGACACAAAATAGAAAACATAGAAGGATTAATAGAATGATTTTGATGCTAAGAATGATGATTTTGCTATTAGACATGGTGATTTCACTAAAAAAAAAATGATTTCACATTTTTTCTGTAGCAAAGAGTTATAAAAAATTGAAAACACAAATAAAATTAGAAGGTAAATAGAAAGGCAATGTTGTAAATAAAATAATGAAAAAGAGAGTAAAAATGGGTCAAAATGAATTTGATAAATTTACAAGGTACAATTTTGCTATTGATGTTTTTTAATTTATTATTACACAATGGGTATACACAACCAAATAGAAAATTCCTGATAATAACCTATAGATTATGCCAGCACCCAAAAAGATAAGATTAAATGCATATGCAAATATAAATAGAAAAAATCAAATAAAAAATACTTTCTAAATGCAAATATGATGAACGAAAGATGGAAAGATGAGGGAATGTCCCACCGAACGTGCCAAAATATTTGAACTAAATTTAGAAATACTAAGAAATCAATCAACAATGCAATCTTAATCTAGGCTAAATTCAACCTAAGAAAAACAAATAAATAAAATAGAAAACATAAACTTATACTTTAAATGTGCAAGATTTCTCCATTGTGATGTAAACTTGATTTGCTCTTCAAAAATGTGGTTGCTCACTCTTCCAATGCAAAGGAGAATGGGTAGTGTTTTGGTGAAAAAAGAATTTTTGTATGCTTTGATTCACTTGAATTGGCTTGGATTCACTTCTGGATTGATTAGAACTTTGTTAGCATAAGTCAAGATTCTTGAAAATGAAGATTTACAAGTTTATTTATAGTTTTTTGGAGGAAGATACAATGGTGGAAGATTGTTTAGATTTATTAAATGATCAAAATAAAAAAATGGTGGCTAATAATTTCTCACCCATGAGGATGAATTCCATTTCAAATATTTGAGAGAAATATGGGATTGGTTAGCTGAGGCAGCAGGAATAAGTCAAACTTCTTGACAACTCAGGAGATGACTCATAGGAGGTTGAAAAAGTTGTGGGTTTGGTCAAGATAAGGAAAAAAAAGTGGAAGATATTGGATGAGGTGTAAAATCTAAATTTTATATTTAAAATAAGGATTTAAAGTGTGCATAATTGACTAATTTGACTTATTCAATTATTTAAATTTTGAAGAAGATGTGATGAATTATTTTAAGAATAATTATTAATAAGATTTTAGGTGCATTTAGACATTAAATGAAATTTAGGTGTCTACAGTTAGTAAATAGTATGTAATTTTTATATACATATATTTCACACATACTTGAGTGTGATACATGCATATACCATACCCATGATACTTTCACATATAGATGTTGGACTTTTCCTCTTCTCACATGATATATTACATTATGAGCATCTGTGTTTATGATCACAATCCATATACATTATATTAGTTTATGATAATTTATACATTATCATGTTGAGCTTATATAATAATTTTTACACATGCCTATACTCATGATTACATCTGTTACTATGCACTTGATATGCTATGTTACATGACATTTTTTCTAACACATACATGTAGGGACTAGCATTATATGTTTATATTAGTTTTTTATACTTCATTTATTCACATTGTCACTTTCTTGAGTGTATTTTTATTCCTTACTATTGTATTTCTTGAAGAAAATTTAAATATGTTATTTATTGGCCCCCTTATCATGTTGTAGTCACTTTCCATTTGGACATTTTAATATGTCATTCCTTTGAGTGTGTGTAATTTGAAGATGCCCCTTATTCACGATCCACTTGGACCCATTTTTGTGTGACATTGAGTGCTCTTGTGTGTGTGATTAATTATTTGCTAATCTTGTATAGTTACTTTCTAAACATTTTCATGTTATATATCATGCATCTTAGAGCTTGTTTTGATCACATGTTGTGAGCTTCATTGATATATTAACTTAGACATGATACTCCTATATGCTACATGATTCATATATAAATTATGTTTTTATCTTATCCTTTTGAGGTAAGGTAACTACCAAATTTCATTTGTCTCACCTCAAAATGGGGGGTATATTAGTGGGATCATGTCATAGAGATATTACCTCCACACTTATACCAATTTTTAGATTTTATATAATTTCATTATATTTTACATGATTTATATATATATTAGGATATGAATCCCACACATTTCACCAATTTTTATAGATTTGGGATAAACTTTATTAGATGTGTGATAGAAATTATACATAGTTATAGAGCATAAGTTAAATTTTGATAAATAATTCATCTTGAGACACATTATATGTGCATATGTCATGCAAGTGTACCAAAAATTACAATTAAAACTTATTTATCAAGAAGCACAAATACTTTACCAAGAAGCATCATCTTTCCTAGAAAACACCACTTTGAGTCTTTATCTAAATGTAGCAGTTGGTTCCCTTTAGTAGTGTGGTTGAGATTCAATTCCCTCAATGGCATAACATTAATTCCATTTTGTAGGTTGAGTTGGTTATACCACTTGGCTTAGTTTTTATTTTATTGTCACTTGAGTTGTGGGATTGAGATGTAATGATCTCAATAGCCACGTCACAACTCACCTTTGCACTAGATTGGGGGCATAAATGTCTTCTAATCTCCCTCTTAAAATATCCAAGTTCTATTTTTGAACATATATCATCTCCAACATTTCATAAAGAAACATATTTATAAATTTAAAATACAAAGAGGCAATATGGTTGCATCGACCAACAAGTGTACTTCTTCCTTAATATCTTTCACATATTTAAATTATTTTATATTAAAGATTATATGCACTTATTTATACTATAACATGCTCTTGGTTATAGGTCATACACTAATAAAACACTCAAAGTGGACTCAAGCAAAGGCAAGATGTGTCATAGACACCCAAATACATATTTCATCCTTTTAGCATAGTAATTTCATATTTATGCATTACTATTTTAAAAGGGGAATGTATATACTAAAATTTAATTTAGATAGCATTTCAATCTTGTATAGCTAAAAAATATCTATCAGGGATATACCCTTCAATTTAACTTCATATTATCTAAACTCTCACATTTTCCATCTCATTGTGCCTAATTATTTATCTTATGGTCTGACCCAATAATTTTTTATGACCTGGATATCATACAATGTACAAAATCTTAAAACCTATTATATATCTTTCATTGTCAATTTCAGATCCTCAATAGGTTCCTAACATATCAGACACTTGCATCCCACATAAGGACACTTGCGTCGACACAAATATCTAGATAATTATTAAGTGCTTAGTCTTCAAAAGTCATCTACTTTTCAAACCTTTTGAATCCTATGGGTTGTCCCATTTGTCTTATTTAACCCTACCATAAGATATTTTCAAATGGATGTGGTATAAATATAAATATAAGCCTTCTCATTATTCATCTAACAAATACCAAGTAAGCACTTATTCAAGCTCAATTAATTAATTTCACAATTGAGTTCTACTACCCTATAATTTTTTTATTTTCATATTAGTCATAGGATTAGTCATATCATAGGTCTAAAGCACTCAAAGAATAACCCATGAGTATTATTTTTTAAGTTACAAGCTAGATCATTACATGAATTTGCATATATTATATTTCACCCTTTTGCACACACAATCCATCACTTAGGGGATAACTACATAAGTGTCAGGTCATCATTAGATTATTGGCTATATACATCGCACTCATTGATAGAGGGTTCCTTGAGGTCAGTTTAACATTGTGAGTCCACTAACCCATTTTTGGCAAGGTACAAAGACCTAAGGTGAAGAGCTAAGGTTGAACCATATATGATCATTGATAGCCTATGTGTGTGAACAAAATATATCAACAAAAAAGCAACTAAAAACCTAAAAGGCTCCAGGTGGTCACTTCACAATATGATGAATATTTTATTCAAGATAGTTTCATCGATATCATGATAGAATCATCGATAAATTGTCCACAAGTCAACACAAGTGTCTAGCCATCCAAAAATTATATTTATAAGATCTAATGATTGGATCATAATTTTTGCCCTGCCTTCCACCCATGTACTTCTTGGATATGGCTACACATTTTTAAAGTAGATAATTATTATCTTTTCTACATGTTTATGTAATTAAATTACTATTTTGAATGTACTTTCTATATTTAGCATAACTCAACACTTTAATTTAGAATATTTATTTAGCTTTGTTTTCAATTAAGTATCCTACTCTATAGTAGTTGTATTCATTATTATGTATAGGTTATTCTACCCCCTTAACCCTCCACATATTCTAAAAAAATTTAAACACATGATGTAAAAGAAGTGAATGCTAAAATATTTTTAAAATTGTTTCAAAGTGTTTTTACAATATAATCTAAATGAGTTTTTATTCAATACTTGTGTATTTAATTACATCTTACCTTTAATATACATTTGATAAGTTTGAAATAAAATATAATAAATATATTGGATTATTTCTTAAATTATGTTTCACATTTAAAAATTGTTTTTATTTTAAATATACATTGATTGAACATGAAAAAAAATGTAATATTCCATTTTTATTTATTTTTAGATCTCTAATTTAGAATATTTAGTTTGGATTTATATTTGTGTTTTGTATTTATGATGAAACTTTAAACAGCCATATTTGGTATCAGGCACTTGAAAATATATAATTTGACCAAACTTTAACTCACTTAACTTATGTTCATATACATGACTCCTGTTTTCCATTCCTATAGTCATTCACCTATATACAGGTTTGACCATTCAAAATGTCATTACTGTTTCACATGAATTTCCATGTCTTATACTCAAACTAATTTATAACATTCACAAATTATCTCCTAGCCTCATTCTAGTTGTTCCTACTCTTATAGGACATGTCTATACTCTAGAGATAGGTCTGTCGTTGCAAACTTATCCACTCAGAGCAAACTTATCCATGTACCCTTTAATGGCTAGTTTTTGAAATTTAAAATTTCCATAAGGGTCAACCCACATATTTTACAATTAATTTAAATGAAATTATCAAAAAGAGATCCTTATATAAATATATAAAATATAAGCATTCACCTTTCTCTTCTCCTAACTACACATTGAGATAAACTTGATAAAATATTCCAATCTAAAATCCATCAAAAGATAAATCCCTGAGTTAAATCTAAATCACTATTTTCAAGGTCAAGTCATAGGTTTTCAAGTGTTGAAATCCATATTCTAGATTTCAAAGCATATTATTATTGCACATAATTTTACACACTCAACTAGGTGGGATAACTACATGAGGTTTTATTCTCTCTTTGAAGTATTGGATATGTGGGTTGTACTTAGTCACATTGGGGTGGCTAAGGTTATCTCAACCCATTACTTTTGCCTATTATCCTAGTGTATAACTAAGGTTTGAAGCAATTAGAAGGAAAACAAATACATTTTTATAGATTCATAAGCATATTAACTTATAGAAACTGGTACTGATCTTTGTTCTTCTTTTGTTAGCTTTTGTTTGTTGTACCACCAGACTTCTGTTTCTGGGTTTTGACCGGATCTCTTATGGTTTCAGGACCATTCAAAACCTATTTTTGCTACCTCTCTGTAGTGTTTTTAGGCGTTGCCTATGGGCTTGTTGTTCTTTTTTTGCTCTCTGTAAAAGGGTTTCGGGGCCCCTTCAAAACCTGCTTTTACCTCTAATCTAAAACTTATAGGAATACATCTCAAACATAGGCACAACACGTGATACTATAATAGACTAAAAAATTACATGACATAGTCCCACTCAAAATATAATATTGCATGTGCAAACCTATCCAGCTAGCACAAACTTGTCTAATTAGAGGCAAACTCTTAATTTTTTGACTCAAGTGTTCATAGGCTTATTATAGTTCATTTTAGATGATAGTAATTTTATTACAAACCTATTTTCATCTAAAACAAGCTAAGTGCATTCCTCTTGAGTGATTCTAAAAATAGCATATGACTATATTTGGCCAGTTATAATTAGATTTGTGTAATTATTGTATATCTTTATAAATATGATTTATTTAAAAAACTTATCTTATTAGGATCACATTAATATAAAAATAAATAAAATAAAAACCTAGGTTATTTAGTTTTTGTAAAAAAATACCTAAATTAATTTATAAAGTTTTAAAAATATAAAAATGGGTTAAAATGATTACAAGATTTTGTGGTGTACTTTTACCCAAGTTAAAACCCAAACCTAAATGACCTATTGGTGTTCTTACTAAGTAACATATATGTGCTACATGGATCACAAATGTAACAATTTCACTTAATAAAAAAGGTGAGGTTTGGAAAACAAATCTAGACAATAATTTTTATCTCGCTTGAGAGACATGATCATGAATGTAGCCAATCATGAATGGTTAGCTCATCCAAATTGGCTTGATTTTTATAAAGAGAAAATTAATTTTTTATTTGAGAAGATGAAATGAGATTATGGAGATAACATTAATGAGAATACAACACTTAAATAAATGGGCAATGCTCTTAGAAGAGAAAGATAATCAACTTATTAAAAAAATAAGGATAAACCAAGAAAAGAATGGAATAATATTTATATTATACATTATATAAATTATGGGTGGAATTTTTTTATAAATAAGTATGGAGAGAATGGAAATAATAACAAGGAACAAAAAGTTCCAGGTAACTAAAATCAATCTAAATGAGGCTTCATAGTAACTTAGTCATTGCACTAGTCAAAAAGGTATACAATGAGTGCCAACTGATTTTGTAATCTGACCTATCAATCATATTTGTTTTCCTAAAAAAAATTAATTATTATTTTTTTAGTAGTATAATTTTTTTTTAATATTCAAAATGTCTAACTAAAAAAAAAAATCTTCATATTTAACTAGTGTAATATATTTTAGTGTACATATAGTGAAGAGGATGAATATTTCATCAATTAAAATGGCATGTCTAAATATATCACGATGACTTATGTACATGTTTCTATTATTAATTTCTTATTAAAAGTTTATGATATTTTTGTTTAATATTTTTTACTTTTTTATAAGTCCTTTTTTTCTTGTGTCCAGCAAATAACCTTTGAAATCGAGTCACTATATGATCGCATATAGGTAGCATTAAACGAAGGTTGGGCAACACTAATAAAGAACATTATTATGATATTAGGCATTCAAGTAATAAATTAATTGTTAGTAGTCATATCATATAAGTACCTTAGTAATATCATTTTTTCTTCACTTCTAAAATAATTAAAATATTAAAAATTGACTTAATTTATATTTTATAATTAATTACAAAATATTATATATTTAATTAATTAATTAATTAAATTTTTTAGTTTACAGGGAACATCCAACTATCATTTTGGACTTTGTAGTGTAAGTCATTTTTTTCATTTAAATATTACATTGTATCATTACTATAATAGTTTAATTCTAGTTAAAAAATTATTATATATAGACATTTTTTTTTGTTTATCATTTACATTATAATTAAACTATATTCTATTATAAATTCAAACCTTATTTTAATATGTGATGTTGCATTTATTTTATAGGAAATGAATTTTAATGAGAATAATAATGAGGTAAACAAATATGACAATGGTGTTGATAATACCAATGATGATGATGAATAATATGATGATAATAGCTAAACATTAAGAGTTTTTACATTAAGTTTTTTTTATCAATTCTTTCATTATGAAAATTGTGTCAGCTTTATAAATATTTTTAATGATGAAAATGATTATATTAAACTTTGACATAACTATTTTTTTATAAGGGTAAAAAAAGGTTTTGAAAGGGTCCCATAACGTTGACATAAATATTATGTTGGATAATTATTTCTAATTTATACTATTTCAATTTATTTTTATATTATATTAATTTATTTTTAATTACTTTAATAATAATTCTTAATATTTTAATTATAAAAATAAAAATATAATAAATCATTTACAATTAGTAGAACTATGTAACTAACATTATAAATATTTAATTCATCCTAAAAATTAACATTTTAAAAATTTGTATCATACAAAAAATTTGAAAATTTTAGTTTGAAATGCACATCCATCGATGTTAATTCTAACGCACAGTGACACAAATATAAAATCCTTTCAAATTTTAAATTTTAAAAATAATTGTAGCACTATTAGTGATGCACTTTCTAACGCCTATAAAACTCCCACCAAATTAAGCTTTCAAAAATGTCTTGATGCTCTCACTAATGCATGAAAGCAAATACAATATCTAAAGCACTTCCTGGCACATGATTCATTGATGCACATTAGATCCACCTAATCTCTCCAAAGATAGTTGACGCTAAATTTTATTTTGCATCATCATCTCTGACGTAAAGTGCATCACACAAAATTTTGTGTCAAACTACCAAAAAAGGGGGAAAATTCCCCAGTTTTGATGTTGTCCAATGCAAAAGTATCAAAATATAATAATGTTCTACCTATCGAGAGAGTAAATAATGCTCCTAAGAGATTTATTTTTCACTAAACAAAATATGGGCAAGCTCACTATCATTTTTGTTTACAAATTTTTTTCTTTACATTTTGACGATTACCACAAATCTCAAGATATTCAAAATATACTTCTAAACCTTGAAAAATTACATTTTTTTACTTTTAAAATTAATTAATATTTATTTTATATGACATATATTTATTTAACTTAATTAATAATAATTATGTATTTATATTATAATTTAATTATAATCTATTTATACATAGTAAAAAACCATAAATAAATAAAAAATTAACTCAAAAACTACATATTTAATTAGCCTAATTAATAATAATTATATATTTGTGTCACAATTCAATTATAATCCATTTATACATAATACAAAATCATAAATAAATAAAATTTTGACTCAAAAGCTATATGACTATGGTGTGCCTTCACATGAAATAAAATATATGAAGCCCTTAGCTTTATTATGTGTTCAAGCTTTTACCATTTTGTGGTAATAAAATGGTAAAAGCTCTTACACTTGTCCATGTTATTACCATAAATTACAATGCCCTCATAAATATTATTCATGAACAAATCTGATTTGTGACACATAACCACTATTGTATAACATTAGTAAAAATGGATATAATTGATAATTGATAATTAAATTATTCAGCCTCATGCATAAAGGGTTTATCCTCCCCATTATTATTATATGAGAGGTTATGTATAAAGACACATATGTTATTTGAAATAAAAATAGATTAGTTATGGATTACCCTGTTGAGTAGGGTTTATCCTCCCCATTATTATTATATGAGAGGTTATGTATAAAGACACATATGTTATTTGAAATAAAAATAGATTAGTTATGGATTACCCTGTTGAGTGTATTAAGGTAGAAAGTTTAGATCTCACTGAGGGTAAATATTTTAAATTGATTCTCTCTTTAAAGAATCTTTTATGGTGAAATTTTACTTTAAGGGTATTTTTATTATTTTTTTTACTTTTATTTTTAAATATATTGAATATTATAGAAAATTGGTTCATTTTACAATTATTTTATATTGATTTATGTTAACGTTTTGTAATATTTTTAAATTGGATGTTTGGAATATATTATTGGTATTAGATCGGTAAATGTGATTTTAGTGGGTGAACAATAACTTTGTATATTTGAAATCTTTTTGTTATTTTTTTGAAATAGTAGTCGTATTGGGAGAATTTCATTCTCCTAACATGTTTAATTGAAATGATTATTTTGTTAGTATAAATTACATTTTGAGAGCTTTCCAAAAAATTATATCAAGGGGGATAGGGTCATTTAAATTTGACCATGTCATATTGATTGTGGTGGATTTTTTATAAAAGGATTATTTTTTTTGTAATGATAAACCACATTGTTGGTTTGAAATGTCGATTTAAAATTTTATATAGTTTTTCTCAAAATCTTATTTTTAAATCTTCGTAAAAATATCAAACACTATTTTTACATTGTAAAATAAGGTTTCAAATCTACTTACATATTTTTTTAATGTTTAAAGTTATAATAAAATTAAAATACAACAAAATGTATTTTTTATTGAAACCTTGTTTCTCATTGTGATTTTTTATGATGCCTATTTTTTCTATGAATGGTGGAATGAATTCAAATCTAAAAATCTTCACAAGAGGTGAAATAAAATATTGTTAATTATATTTCATTGGTGTAATAACCTTGATTTCAATAAGTTATTCTTGAATTGGTAAAAAATGGAAGAAGCTTTCATAGGTAGATAGGAAAAAAATAGAAATTTTTCAAATATGAGTGGACACGAATGAAGATGTAGCCAAATTGCATAAAGAAAATATCAAGTTAATAAAGATGGTAGATTTTTTTAATGAGACAAAAAAATATAGAAAAATAATAGAAAAAATAAAGGAGAAGAAAATAAACCTTATCTTTGGAACATGAAAAGAAAATAAGTTCAAATATGTTATTCAAAAATAAATAAGTATCCATATTACAGGTTTACATATACAATCAAGAGGAAAAGATCAATTTATCGATAAACCCTAGTAAAAAATATATTTTCATTGGTATTTATTTGGATAAGTAATTTAATTTTCAAACAAGGTATATGCATAAAATAGAGGTATATGGTGAAAAGTTTCATTGTTCAAAGATTTAAAACTCTCTCTGGAGAAATATACTCTACAATCAAATTTTAATGTTTTTCATATGTATAACATAACCATTGTTTGTAGATACTTTTTGGTTGGAAACTTTAAGAACTATAAATATTAATATGCAAAATAAGTACATCAGGGTTGTGAATTTTTTATTTTTTCCTGATCATTGGGTTTGACAATGGTACCAACTAGGGCAGTGTAATATTATTCTTCGACGATGACAGTGCACAGGTCTACAATGTCAGTAGTGATAGGGTCTGAGCTGCAAGGAGGTGGTTATGGTAGTCAAGAGTAGTCGAGGGGAATTTTTAGTGGAAGAATACTTCCCAAAGGTGCAAAACTCTCCACAGGTTGAGAGGGCATTGAATGTAATGAGTGAAGGGTAGGGTAGTCTAGGGGATAGGTGGATGCCTAGCCCTAATTATTTTCCAATTCAATCCACTAGGGTTTCATAAGCATCAAAAAATTTGAAGAGCATTTTATCTAATAAATTAGTTGTAATCAATTTTAAAAATAAGGCTTTGGAGAATATTCCGGAAGGAGAAGCTTGGTTTACAGAGAGGCTTGGTTTGTCATTTTGATCAATTTTGGCCATCTCTATCCTCTCTTCATGAATGGTTGTCGGTTGTTTGGAAACCTTTGTTGGAAGATACACTATAAATTTATCCCTGTGCCAAAGGTTTCTTTATGGTAATTTTTGAATCTTTAGTTGATCGCATTAATATTTTTCAATCTAAAAGATGGAGTTTTGACAATCAACTTTCAATCTATTGATATAAAATATTTCTTTGCATCCTATTTGGGTGTGACTATCATATCTTTCATTACATTTTTGGTCTGAAATTAGTCTTTCTGTCATTGGCTCTGCACTGGGTGAGTTGCTGAAAATTGATGCTTCTTCACCAAATTTTTCACAAACTACTTTTGCTACGATTCTAGTGTGCCTTGACATTTCGCAAGGGCTTCCTAATACACTTGAGCTTAAAAGTGCAAGAAAGATGCTAGAATCAAACCCTTTATTTTGAAGGTATTTCATTTAGATGCAAAAATTGCTTTCAGATCAGTCATCTTGTTGCCTCGTGCCTCAGATCTAAACGAAAGCTAGAATCTTCTTGGGGTAAGGAGATAAATAAGAAGCATCTAGCTATTTTTTCAAATGATAATTTAAGTAGTTTGATAGGATCAGTCTCAGAGAATGTTTTGAAAAAGGTTTTGCAAAAAGAAATAAGATTACTTAATTCAATTTAGAATGCTGAGTGTGATGATTTTAGTAATAAAAAAGAAAATATGAGTAAAATGTCAACAGGGAAACTTACAAAAGGAAGTAATGTGTTATCTTCAATTTCAAAAAAATTGGGTAATGATGTAGATAATGGTGTGTTATCTTCAGATTCAGAGAAATATGCTATTGATGAAGAATGGTAGGTGGTTAAGAGTCAGAAAAAAGATCATTTTATTCAAATCTCTCCATCCAAAATTATTAGCACTCAAGGCAGAAGTAAGAAGGAAAAGTTTAGTAATTGTGGACATTCTGTCTGAATTTTTGTGTTATTACATTTTGGTATTTTGCCAGGAGGTGGTAAATGCTTTATTTTAGACCTCTATTTCATTTTGAAATATTTGAAGGTCAGGTTGCCTAGTCTTGATTGGTCAAACATGCCTTAAGATTTTCTAAGGTTAAGCTAGACCACCTTTTTGTCTTATGTTATAAATGGTGTAAGGGCCCAAGACCATTTAATTCTTGAGCACTGATCAAAAAAAATATACAAAATAAGTTCATAAAGAACTGGTACAAAAAAAATAAATTGAGATTGCAATGTATTATGTGCATCATATCAAAGATGAGCATGAGATGCTTAAAGATGATAACAAATAAGAGTAAAACAACTAATTTGATGAATCCAAATAAGATAATGAATAATAATTTCAAGAAGATAACAAATAATGAAGACAAAATATTTTGAGGGAGTTTCACACCCTTCACCCACTCAAAATATAAAGAAGATGTGGAATACAATATTGAAGGGTTAAAATAAAAATAAGAGGATGTTAAGTCTACAAACTTTGTAATATATCCACATCCATATCACCAAGAAATGCAAGAATTATAGGGAAATGACTATAGGCATACATGAAATCAAGGAATCGCAACATCTAAGGGGTGACGATTATAGGCATGTATGGAATGAAATAAAAAAACACGATAAATATTCTCAAAATAAAGATAGGAATAATTATGGACATATATGAAATCAGAGAAATAACAAGTATAATTTATGCCATGTCAAATGAACATAAGATATGTTCAAAGGTTGAATCAAAGTAACACATAATAAGTATACATTTATCAAAGACCAACAACTTTCAAGTTCTCATTTAGATTTAGAGATGATCATAATTAGTACCGATTTTCATCAATTCTAAAAATATTTGATTTTGTCTTATTTTCATGTTTTAAATAAGAAGCATATTAAGTAAGGGAGAATGATAGGATTTAATAGGGTGAATTTTTATGCACCTAAAAACATGATATTATTTTTAAATGGGTTATGGATTAGTTAATTTGTGGCATACAAACAATGTTTAGATGTAATAATTGGTTATTATACTTGTAGAAATATATTAAATACATATATATGAAAAATATTGATTTCTATCAATCTCAAGGATCTTATTTTGGATTTTACATATATTACACCAATTAATAAATATATTACCTTGTGAAAATAATTCTTCCCATTGGTTGGTGACAAATGTCAAAAATCTATCTACACTAATGTATTAAGGATGAAAAATATTTCCATAAAAAAAATAAACAAGGTCCTAACTCCACCATAAGGCCAAGATATTATGATTTTTCGATGACTTCTCAAAGAAAAAAAGAAAATTTGTGGCACATAGATAATGTTTAGATAGTATGAGCCAATAAGTAACATATAATTGTTAATTAACTAGTATAAATATATTAAATACACCTATCTAAAAAATATTAATATATATATATATCAATCTTAAGGCTCTTATCTTGGATTTTATGTATACTACATCGCTTTATAACTTGATTACTTTATTCAAAAAATTCCCTTTGGCTGGTGACAAATGTCATCAATCTAGCTACAATAATATACCAGGCTTGAAAAAATATTTCCATAAAACAACATGCTCCAAACTTCACCGTAAGTCCAAGATATTATAATTTTTTTATTGACTTCCTAAAGCGAAAAAAGAAAAAAACCTTCTAAATGACGATAAAATGGACATAAAATTTAATATTAAAATTACCATGTGAGTATAAAATGGACTCAAAATTAAGGTTGTCATTATTTTTTATGCACAAACTTTAAATCCCCCTACCACCCCCAGCTCCCATTGTAGGATGCATATTTGTTTAATTAGATAACTGCATGTGTAGATGATTTATCCTTACTATTATTATATGAGAAGCTATATGTTAGTGTATTTGATTATTCATATACTTTTACATAGTTTTAAGAATCATTTTTAATATACATTATAATGTAGTTCATAGTTTATCAATAATTGGTGCCCAATTTTTCACAAACTATTATTAGAGAAAAGTATCAATCAATTTATTGACTTGATTGACTTTCAATATTAATAGTAAAGTTTTATTTCTGGTAAGACTTGTTCTAAAAGTTTTATTTAAATTAGACTTATTCTTCAAGTTAACTACTCTCCAAACCCTATCCATAGCATCTTTCTTATCTTTATAAGAGCATAGAGAGGTAGTGGTACATATATTTTTAATCTAAAGAGATAGTCATGCTACATGTGGTAAATTTATGTATTATTTTAATTTAAAGCTTTCAATTATTTGTACTAATCAATGCTTTTTGGGTGTATATCTTATGGTAGCTATATCTATTCTGTAGAACATGCAATCCCTTTAATGTTATATATAGAAGTACAATATGAATAAATGGATTTCAATCAAATTGTAACACATTTATCCATAAACATATAACTAGGGCTAAATAAATATGAAATAATAAATCATACCAATTAATTTTCCAAAAGCAATAAAATATGATAAAAAAAATTATAAAAATATCTTAGCTTTTGATAGAATTGGAGACATTTGCCTAAGTTTAATAGTAGAAATTAGAGTTATGTGGAAAGAGCACGAGAACCCTATAAAAACTTATGTCAAACAAAGACGCTTGTATAATATATCAAGTTCCATTTATGGGTGCCAGAACTATAGTGAGTATGATTATGTTAAGTTTCATGCAGACATAAATGCTTTTATGGTTGTTTTCATTAGATCTAAAATACCATCACCCAATTTTTTTGAAGTTATGTCGATCACTAAAAAATTGCACTTTGTATGGAACCCCCGATTAGATAGTTGAACCTAAAAATTATAATGTAAATGATGTGTCTTGGGGCCTATGTTTCACCGTAGAAAATCCCAGCTTTGTTGATATTTTTCAAGCCCATCAACAATTTATATTAAAATAAAAATCAAAAAATTGTAATAATTCTTCAACCAAGTAAGTTAGTGCAATGCAAATGTGTCGCTAATAGAAACTTTAGTGTTATAATTGAATGCTCTTGAAATTCTTGTAAATGCATAATAAATCAATGTGAACATAAATTATATATGTTCTTTGATATGATCTCTAAATGGATAAATGCACTAAGATGGATATGTATGTATAGGTGACTTGAATTCAAAATAAGATCCTATTATCACGTAAATTGACATCAAGTGATTGAAAAAGAAAACAAAATAGGATGAAAATGTACGGGTGCCACATTTTTCAATCCCATCCAAAAGAAACATTAATTAGGTAAAAATAAAAGATAACATATTACATTTTTAAAACGTTGGAAATCATATTTATTTTGTAAATTAACATTTGAAGACAAGGATTGATCATTTTTAATACTCCTCTCTATAATTAGCCACTTTTTCACTCACTCTTAATCAGTTTCAATATTTTGTACTAGCACACTATATGAAATATGGCTTGTCCATATTAAATGTCAATTATGTGGTCTATATTGATCATTTGGTCAATCAATATGGTTTGCAAAATATGTGTTAGGATGTTCAATAATAACATTTGGTATCCTTATAGTAAAAATTATACAAGACCATTTGTATTCATAAACAGTATTGCATCATTTTAAAATATGGGTTCAAATTCTTATGCGAATTTATGCACTTTTATTTTGTGTTGTGTGACTTAGAATATCATGAGAAAACATTATGCACATGGAGGAAGATTAGCATCAATCCAAAAAACATTATCAATAATATTATAGGGCAAGGAAGTGAAGGATGATTTCAGTCATTTCCCATTAGTCAAAATGACCTTTTCATGGAAGTATGATGAAACCACTACTTGATGAAGTGCAACTTTGAAACTATATCTTAATGTAGGTGGTGGTTATGGTCATCAGTCTATAACAATCAAAATTTTTGTCTGCATTGAGAAAATAATCAAATTAATATCTTAGATCAAGAAACATGACATATTGACCATTTTCCAAGATAGAGGAAGCTTGAATAGATGGCCAGATGTGAGTGTAAGGCCACCAAGATTAGGAGTTTTAGAAGGAGAGTTGGAGTTCAATTGAGGAAATTTAATTAGATAAAAAAATAAAGGGAAGAGTTTCTACTCCAAAGTAATAGAGATGTGTGTGTGTGTGTGTGTGAGAGAGAGAGAGAGAGAGTTTAGTAAATCTTAGAGAGTGTGAGAAGAGAACTAACAACATGTTAGACAGATGTGCATTCATGAAACACAATAATTAGACTAAGGATAGTCTTCTTTTTAGTCATATAGGTAGTCATATGCATATATTTTGATGATAATAGAATCTCTGTGGAGGCTAAAATGGTAAAAAATAGCAAAATTCAATGTTTCACTAACAGGAAAAATATAAGAGGCGAAAGAGACAGGATTGAATTGATTTCTTACTTAGAGGCAAAGGAGGAAGCTAGTAAAAGGAAGGATTTCCAATTTCATGGAAATAATTTTTGGTCATGACTCGGCTATCTCCAAGGACTTCACCATAGGTTGGGACAATCACATGGTCAAAATGAGGGGGTTGAGCATCACAATCATGGAAAAAACATAGGTGAAGTGATCGATATGTGTTACATCGGTGTTAAAGCCTACAAAGACAAAAATAAAGAAGCAGGTAATGAGGATTCTTTTTAAGTCTGATAAACATGTCATTTCATCCCAAAAAGGCTTCCCTGGAGTTGAACTTCCTAGGAAGTGGCCTGAGGTTTGTCTCTAGATAATGAAGTATGTTACCTTTGAGGGCAAACATATCATTCTCTTCTCACACCACTTCCTTTTGATGAACCACTTTAAGGGTCATAAGATCAGACTTCCCTTCTTTATACTAAAGTATTTAGAAGCATATGTGACATCCTACAAATCCAACCCTGCCTGTGACCCCATCCACTAGAGGTTCATCCTCCTCATTATTCATAGAGGGGAACCACTTTGGGAAAAATATGTAACTAAATCCATAGATGTCCACAATGGGGGGAGGATTATGTTGAATAAACTAATGAGATCCAGGATGAAGATGTCAGGAAGGAGTCCACAACTTTAGGGGGAGAGGAAAATGTTGGAAAAACACCCCAAAAAAGTAGCTCAAAAGGCAACATTGAAGAGGTTAAACCCATGGAAAGTATTCATCCACCTACCCCTTCAAGCAGCAAGTTGTCCACTATGGAGAGGATCTTGGAAAAGATTTAGAACAAAGCAGCCATGCAGCAATTGATTTGTACAAAGTTGGTGGAAGAAATCAATAATTTTAAAATGATGTTCACTCAAGAGGAGTTTGGAACAAGAACTAACAGAGGAATGATGATAAGCACTAAATAATTTAGGGAGATTGACACCACTCCCCCTAGTAAAAAGAAACAAAAAAATTAAAGCAAAGAGAAGAAAAAGGAGTTGGTAAAGAGATCCCTAGACAAAGAAGAGGAGTGGACCCCACTCCATAAAAGGAAGATCCTGGATGAAGAAACCTACCAAGGGCTGAGCAAAAAAACCAAAGGAAAGGACAAATAAAAAATTAAGTCTGGAAGCAACAAGTTGGTCATCTACTCTGACTCTGAGGAATCGAGCTAGTATCTTCAGCGTTTACCCTCTAAGCACCTTTTTGGTTTCTTTTTGTATGGTTTTTAGCTAAATTTTGGTTGGTGACTTTTAACTATGTGTGGCTTGTGTTCCAAGATATTATTTTTTTTCTTCTCGCTTTTATTTGAATATATTTCATTGATTTTTGTAAGGGCACGAGATCCTCTTCTTGTTTTATTAACCATATCTAATAAAAAATGTATGTATGTAGGGAGAGAGTGTGTGTGTGTATGTATTAACATTTATAACACATCTAAGAATCAATAAATAAATCATTTTGGTTTCCATTTTTGAGTCTTTTGTTTGTGTGTGTGTCCTCAAGAGTGATTAAGTGTAATACCTATTGGGGAGTAAGGCAACCATTCACTTAGACAATTCATTTTTGTCTGCACCATTTGGTATCATAGTATGGTTTGCCTTATTAGGTTATGTGTGAATTAGTCATGTTGGTTCAAGTCGTAGGTTGTGGAAGATAATCTTGCATTGTGGTGAAAATATTACACACATAGGACATCCTTTTATAGGAGGAAGGGAACCTAGAGTTACACAATTGGTAGATATGTTGAAATGAATCCAAGAAAGATTGGATGTTATGGATATGGCATAAATAATAGTAACTTGTTGAGGATGTAAGTGATAATGAAGAGGTGGAAACTCAAGATATTCAAACAGAGGAGATAGTGGATGAACGTGAAAGTACATTTCTCAAAACTATTTAAATATGGGAAGCAAATCAAATTTGGAAACCCCTTGCTATGGAGTAAGATTGGTCCCTAAGGAGTTTATAGATTGGATCATAAATATAGAGAAATAATTTCACTATGAATCAATGGAGGACACCAAGAAGTGAATTTTACTTGTACCAATTTGAAATGTCATGCATCCTATCACTATTTGAATGGAATAATCATGATCCCATTGGGGAGGAATTCCTCTCGACATTTCTCCAAAAATTACTAATTATTATTCCACAGTGGCCTATAGATCTAGTAGTGTAAACCACTTTGGTGGTTGTTTCTCTATTGAAAATAGTTGAGCCAAAAACCCATTTGCTTCCTTTTTTATATTCTTATGCATTTGATTAGAACTCATCAATTGTGGAGACTTTGTATGCAATTCAAATTTCCTACCCTTTAAATGGAAATTCATGAATAGCTCTTGAGAATTCATCTCAATCATTTTTAAGGTAGTTATCCATTGGAATCTAAACACAATGTATGTTCCACCCATAGGATTGGAAAACATAGAGTTGTCTATTAGGTATTCTCCCACTGATATTTCAATATTATGGCATTTCCCAAATAATTGACTGTGCCACCATCTGCAATCATGAATTGAAACTATATCTATATATATATATATATATATATATATATATATATATATATAACTTTTCAAGCACATAACCAATTTATTATTGATGAAGTTGTGAGTATTTCCCAAGTCAATCAATACTATCACATTTTATTTTTTCAAAAGACCCACTACCTTCAAGGTTTGTCACGTGCTAATGCTTAAAAGTTCATGGAAAAAAATAGTTGGTTGGGTTTCTTCTAATTTTTCCCATGGCTCTTCATCAACCTCTCGTGTTACATTTTCATCCTTTTCTTCTTCATTATCACCTCAATGTAAAACAAATAATTTTCTACACACTTAACTCCTTAATTATACTTGTTATAACAGTCAAAACATAGCCTTTTTCCCCTATTCTATTTAATTTTTTGAGGAGTCGGTATGGTAGGCTAAGGAAATGATTGTGTTGAAGTGATTCTATCTCTTATACTTGTGAATGGTTGTCTTTTGGTGTCTAGTGCCCTCTCTTTTGATTTGTGTGCCATGACAATAACCTCAAATATAGAACTAGAATTAAACATGTGAACCTCATGTTGGATGTGATCTTTGAACCCACCAATAAATTGAAAAATAAGACAAACGTTCAGGAATATATCTCCATGGTTATGCTAGAATTTGTTTCAAGCAATAAGCAATAATAAAATAAACTGTGTCAAATGAATTTGATTATCAACTAGCTTATAATTTACAAATAAAAGTAGTCTATATATAGCAAAAGCAAGATTTATAATCCAATTTTATCTGATTGTTTAGTATACATGTGTGAAATGACTTGCACGTGAATAGGCACATGAGAGATGAAGTGGTCAAGTTATGAGTGTCACTTATCCTAATATAAACCTAAAAGGTATGCATACTAGACTAAGTCAACAAAACTAAATAAAGCTAAACAAACTAATTAAATAAAAATTATGTATATATAAATATTGCACCAACACCCTCCCTTAAAATATACTTAGATAAGTCTAACAAAAAAAATGAGGCTCAAAATCCTCTAAAAATGGGTCTCAAAAACTAGGCCTAATAAAGTACCCATGTACAAAATGTTTTCTCATAATTAGAGAAAAGAAAAAAAACTTCATAGGAAAAAAATCCCCCCTAAAAGAGACATGAGAGAATGTTTAATAGACCTTACTTGATGAAATAGACTCCCACACAAATAAGATGTAGAAGCATCTACCAAAGAACAATTGTAACACTATAGAACTGAAGAACCTCTAATGAATTCAATATCAAAGAAGCCTCCACCTCTAATGAATTCAATATCAAAGAAGCCTCCAAATATGATTAGGATCAAAGAGAGTGACAAATACAATGAAATTAGGAACAAAGATCATGACCAAGAGAGATGCAAATTTGCATGAGTGAGACAAAACAACACTACTTGAACCATCAAAAAATTGGAGGATGTTGAAGATGATAATGGCACATGTCAATATTCTCATAAATGTTGATCACTTTATGAATGTGTCTTATATAAACGGATATCCAATAGTTTATATGATTGAATAAGGTAGCTTATTAAATAGGAAACCAAGAGTGAAGCTCCCATAAAAAAGAATTCAACGAGTGTTTATATGGTACATGTTTCATCTCACCTATATGCATGGGTAACCATGCGTAAACATCCCTATATATGCCTAGTAAATAAGCACAAATACTAGGTATATATCTCACTCAAATATGAAATCAATGAAGGATTAGTCATAATACAACACCACCCCATCCGCTCGCCCTCCATAATGTTGAGTAGAGAGAAGTATGGTAAAAAAATATGTATGTGATTAGGCCTTAAAAGGGGAAACAAAGGCAATAAATAATATCATCAAGAAACAATAACGGCCCAAATAATAATGTCAAATATGTTATTTATAGTACTTACAACTAAGAAAAGGGTGTGCGAAACAAGGTGCATAGAGTGAAAAATAAGGTGCACCGACCTGAAGGTAGACAAGGCTATGGAAAAAACATAACAAACCCCCCAAGAAAATTTATAAAATAATGCGAATATAAGAACAATATGCACTAGTAGAAGCTCCATATAGAAATTAGAAAAATCACTCTATAAGTGAGTGTATTTTACATTTTATAGTGCAATTCAATAGAGTTTTATAGAGTTTTGCAGGTACTAAATTACAAAAAATTACTAAAAATATAGTTCTTGTACAAAAATGAACTAATATAAAGGAATTTATATGAAGCACATGAAAAATCATGCACTTTCAAAAAATATCAAATTGATCCAATGTACAGATCAATAGATATGGTATTAAAGGTTCAAAAAATAAGAAAAGTCGGTAAAATAAGAAAAAATTATGTTTTATGTAAAAATTGGATCACCAAAATGGGAAATAGAGCCTACCAATTCAAATATCTTGAAAAAATAAGAATATTGAGGTTAAAATCACCCCCCTAGGCCTCTCAGATCAAAATATATGGCCTCTAAAAATTTACAATATAAATTATGGTGCTCAACAATGCAAGCAGGAAAAACAAATTGCATGAGGGGACTAAAAACACAAGACCAAGTCATATGGGTACTAGAATCATGTTACTAAATGTTAAAGGTTCTTAATTAAAAATATCTGATTTGGGGAAATCAAACCCCTAACCTATTCACAAATGAAAGCCTTCACAAAGAGGTTATATCCAACACGCCACCCAAGAACTCATATCATAAAATAAATAATATTTTCAACATATTAGTCTAGTGGAATGTGTAGACATTATTTCTGAATTATATATCACCTCAATATTGTACATTTGTAAAATACATATAATGGATATACCTTCAGATTCTAGACCTTTCTTGTTGCCATAAGGCTCACATACACTATCTCTTTGTGCCTAAGTGTTTATATTTTACTCTGACCAATGTTATTCTGATAACTTAGACCCTCTATCTTGCCTAGAATGTTTTAAACCTACCTATCTTCCATCTCTATAAGTTTTAAACCTACACCTATTTTTCAACTACCTGGACACTTACGTCCCAGTCAGACACCTACATCGACACAAGTATCATATCGCAATGTAAGTGTCCAGTGCCCTAAAGTCATCCAATTTGTAAATTAAATGTATCATATGATTAGCCAAAGTGATTTAATATGATATTTTATAAAAATGGATTGGTATAAATACAATATCAATCCTTATTCATACAAAACCTAGCACAGACCAAAAAAATTCTATCAAGCACTCAATGAGCAAAGCTTCCATGGTTTCTATTATTTCTATATTAGTCATAGGGACAACACATCTACATGTTTGAAGTATTTAAGGAGCAACCCAAGAGATATATTTTATGAGTTACAAGCTAAATCAATGTTGTACTTGTTTATAACACATTGCCTTTTTCACACACTAGCCAACACAGAAGGGAAAACTACATTAATTTGAGGCCCTCTTCGAAGTATTGATTATGTAGGTTGTGCTCATTAACAAAGGAGTCTTTGGAGTAGTTTGACATTGTGTGCCCACTAAATTATTTTAATCACAAACAATATGAAGATGAAAAACTAAAGATTTTCTATTTGACAAGAAGCAACAGTTCATTGCCTAGATCTGAATGCACTAGAGCAAAGGTGACAGAACCCATAATCATCTATGTGTTCGCATCTAATTTCAGCAGGTATTCCATACTGAACACCTGTGTCCAAGTCAAATAGTAGTGTCAATGTAATTTTCCCATGTCAACATAAGTGTTTGGGGATACATAGATTGAATTTTCATAATCAGGTAATTATTCCAGAATTCAGATCGAGTCCACTTTCTATCTGTTTTAGATCTACGTCTATATTAGCATCAGAACCAGCTGAGCATCTTATTTTCATTATTATTTCAATATCTAGCATAGTTGTATTTTCTATCTTTATCATATCAACATAATAAATTTAATATATATTTTATTTGAGTTTTACAAATAAATGGTCTACTTTAGAGATAATCTACCATCCTTGTGCCATAAATTATCTCTACCCCTTTAACCTAGATTCCCCATATCTAGATTTTAGGGTTAAATATTTAATGAACCTGATTCATATGAATATAATTTTTTTTGGTTACTAGGGTTTTCATTTATCTAAGGTTTCAAATTTTTGTACTTTTTCATTTCTTATATTATTTTGCATACAACCTAGGCATAGCCCTAGATTGAGAAGTGTGTTTATTGAACACATTGAGCTTCCCTTCCTACCATCTAAGACGTCTCAAACCAATGAATAATCTAATCAAATGGATCATGATGATACCAATGTTGAGAATGAAAATTGTATTGATGAAGTTATCATAGAAAAAGATTCTAATAATGAAAACCATGATTTTAATGAAACCAATGAACATGAGAAAATAGATGATAAGCAAGTGCAAGCAATTGCATTGTTTCATGAGCGTATTCATCAAAACCTTAAACATCTTGATGAAATCCTAAGAACCATATTATAAACTTTAAAAAAAATCATAGATGAACAAGTAGGTCCATCTATTGATCATGTTATTCAAGCTCTAGGTTATCCCCATATATCAACCCTCCCCTTTAGCACATTATCGCTTCATACTTCAAGTGGGGGCACAAGATATGTATTTAAACCTTTGTTCCCTGAAACTACTATTGCCATATCTTAAACTCAAATTTTGATATCAATTCCTATATATACCCAACCTATGGGTATACCTCATTTGGTGACTTCTTAAATATCTAACCTAAAAGATCAATAGGTGCAAGCTCTTGTCCAAACTATGAAACTTTTACAAACTAAGGTTGCAAATACTGAACAAAATTATATGAAATATCTTTATATTGTTGATTCACAAGAGATGTTGCATAATTCTTTTGCACCAGAGATATCTTTGCACCTCTTGCCAGTTAATTTTGTTGCACCTGAGTTCACATTTTCTGATGGCAAGGGTAATCCTGAATAGCATCTTCGATATTATGTGGCATGCCTTGATTATGCCTCCAATGATAAACTTTTTACCAAATTATTTCTAAAGAGCTTAAAAGACTATGCATTAAGGTGATTCTATGATTTTCCAACTCAATTAGTAAACGCCTTCAAACCCATTGCAGATCAGTGTTTGGCACACTTCTCTATTAACATTACTGAAAAAAATTCTTATGCCTAAACTGAAAAAATCAAACAAGGAACCAAATAACCTATCAATGAATATGTCTTAATATATAAAACAATTTAAGCTAAAATGACCAATCCTATGGTAGATAAAGAGATTCAAAATATTTTCAAGCAAAGTTTGTTTACTCCTTTATAAGAGTCCATTGTGTTCAAAAAGTTCAAAGCTTTCAATGACTTATGTCATATTGTTCACGATTGTGAAATGAAACCTATCTCATTAAACAAACTTAAATATGTATAAAATACACAAACTACATCTACATCCAATACCAATTTTACTGTCAAACCAAGTTATAAGGTCAAACTTCCTGAGCTTAAAAAAGAAACACCTACCACAATTAATGTGGTGTCACAACAACCTAATCGACTTGTCTTATCCAATGCACCACAGAGATAATTTACATGTTTACCTGAGTCTCCCACTTCATTACTCTTGTGGCTTGTAGAGTGTCATCTTATATCTCTCCCTCATCATATAGATGATATGAGTAGACCTCTACTTAAAGGGTGTGATGTGAATGCTTATTGTGATTATCACCAAGGCCTTGGGAATTCTACGAACAAATAATTAACTTTGAAGCATAAGATCCAAGACCTCATCAATGGCCAAAAGATTACATTTTATTATCTTCCAAAGGAATCAAGTTCACACCCTGATGACCACCACAAATAAAAAATATTTAACAATCATTTGCAACCTCATTTAAAGAAGGATCCAGAAATGAAAATGGTATATAATGTGCATCCTCCATCTCATTATGATCACCCATTGGTTGGGATTATTGGTACCTATACGTGGCATAAACCTCCTATGTTTTAGAGACCCTCCATTACTTTTGATGATAGTGAGATTAGGGATTATGACTCATATATTCATTCCTTATTTATCCAATCATACCTTGACCACCAGCTTATACATAATGTTATGATTGTCAATGGTGAAAATGAGAAAAAAATTACTATGATACTACACGTATTTCGATTATATAAATCATGATTTACATCCTTCAACCAGATCAATTAGAGCATTCGATGGGACCTCACAATAGGTTCTTGGTGAAATTGATTTACCTTTATAGGTGGGTCCCGTTCGTGTGGTTACTACCTTCTCAATTATACATTCCATAGGTGTCTTTGATATGTTATTAGAATGACCTTGGATACATACACTTTGAGTGCTACCTTCTACAGTGCATGGGTGTGTTAAAAATATTCATGTCAATCAAGTAATTACAATTTACATAATTTCATATGAACATCCTCTTGAGCAAGAGAAATTTATACCCAAAAAGTTAATTATCAAACCTCCTAAGGTTAATCTTTTGAAATAATGTAAGCAACAGTAAATTTCATTTACCAAGTGGCTAGTACTTGAGAGACCATTACATAAGATATCCTTAATGGGTTCCACAAAATCTTCATCTATTACACACCATATTTAGATATCCATAGTACATGCATATGTTCCTATTACTCTTGTTCCAAACAAACCACATATCACTCAATGATATGTTCCATGAACCCATACTCCTACTATTTCTTCTTCACAACCACAAAGTCCTATTTTACATACACATATCATCACAGATACTATAGTGATAGATATTGCACCTATACATGCTCCTTTGTAGCATCACCAATTTATTACACTAGGTTCAAAGTAAGGAAATATCTATGAGCGTCATTTGCATGCGATCATATGATAGTCTTTTCCTTTCTAAAGTATTCTAAAAATACCAAAAAAATTTAAAAATCTAAAAATATGTTTCGTATTTACATTTCTATGAGCTCTTTGGCATATTTTTTGTTGGTTCCATGATGGTAGATGACATATCAATGTTTTCTATATAAACGAGTTTCATGCATATTTTGAGTGTGATTCAGGCATACACATACATAATCTATGCACTTTTGGATGTTGGGATTTCTTTCTACTCATGTCACCAAGTTGTTGAGGGAATCCACTTCTATGATTAATTGGCATTCAAGTTATATCATTCTATGGTCATTTTATACTGTCATGTTTGATTTTGTCCTCACACATGCCTTTATCCATGCTTATATCTTTCGTAGTGTACTTGAAATGTTTTGTACTTGATATTTTTTGCTAACACATATCCAAGGATTAGTATGTTATGTTTATGTTGGTTGTTTATATCGTCATGTGTGCACTTCCTTGAGTACCTTACCTTTATATTGTCTTGTTTTTTTTAGCATTTGAATATGCTCTATTGTTTATGGCCCCCATGCCTTTGTTTGCATCTTTAACATTTGAATATATTATTTTTTATTGTATGATGACATTTGAATATGTCATTTCTTATTTTGTAGACATTTGACTAAGTCATATTCCTTTGATAGTGCAACATTTGAATATTTCCCTTGTTTTTAGTCTCCTTAGACCTTTGTCTTTTGATTTAATTTTGAGTGCTCTTATGTGTGTGCTCGATTGCTTGTTGAACTTGTACTATTACTATCTAATGTTTTCATGATCTACATCATGCATCTTAGGACTTGGTATGATCACATTCTCTATACTTCAATGATATATCTACCTAGACATGTTATTTCTATAAGTTATATGGTACATTCATAGTTTGCATAGTTATCTTATCCTTCTGAGGTAAGGTAACTACTAGTTTCTACTTCCCTTCACCTCAAAAGGAGGGGCATATCAGTGGGGCATGCCATAGAGACATGACTTCCACATTAATTCATAGATTCAGATTACAGTGTGATCATATTTTGGAAACATGTTCTCCACACTTATTCAATATGCAGCATAACCATATTATAGTGTGGGCATATTTTAGAAACATGTCCACATTGACATTTACACTAATTTGTAGATTCAGACTACAGTGGAGGAATGTTTTGACATCAATTTATCTATATTTGTCACAGTTTTAGATTCGATGGGAGCATATTTAGAAATATGTTCTCCACACTTATTCAGTATGCAACATACCTAGATTATAATGGAAGTATATTTTAAAAATATGTTCTCCACATTGGCTAAATTATATATTCATATGATTTAAATACATATTTGTGATAGAATTGTATACATTGATATCATTGTTATACGCACCTTCAACATGAGACATATCTAAGGTGCATATGTTCTACAATGTGCACCTAATATTACAAAATCAAATCAGTTTTAGATTTTAAACACTTGTAGGGACTATTACCACCCACTATATTAGACTAATACGAACTGTATTAAGCCAATCTATTACAATAGTTGGTTCATTTTTTGGTATAGTTGAGGTGATTAAATCACTCAATATTGCCAAGTTTATAGGTTGGACTTGATTTACATCATCTAGTCTCACCAGTTTTATAGTGTGATTTGGCTTGGTTCACTCACACCATGTTATAAGTATGATTGGTTTGCACGGTTGAGCTAATCTTAATTATCAGATGGCAACTCATCTTTTCTCTAAGGTTGAGGGCATTTCCCTCCAATATATATCTCTATTTATTTAAATATATGCACTTTTTAGATTTATATTTATCATAATCTCAGTTTCAATGATTCATAATGATAAATCTTTCAAATCAAATTATCAAAAGGCAAAAGGATTGTATTGATACACAAGTGTACTCCAAAACCTCTCTCTTTCAATTTCAATCATTTCAATACTTTCAATTTCAGATTATATGCACTAATTATATATTGTAACATGATCTTGGTTGTAGGTCAGTTACTAGCAAAGTATTCAAGTTGGACTCAATCAAAGACAAGGTATGTTATATAGACCCAGCTACGCATTTATTTTTCTTTAAACTAATAATTTTTTTACTAGAATAAATGAGAGAGTAAATGCAAACACTATTTATGAATTATATAGCACCTCAATCTTGTACACTTGAAAAATACATATCATGGATGTACCTTCAGTGCTTAGACCTTTTTTGTTGTCATAAGGTTCATGTAAACTATATTTATGTGCCTAATTATTTATCTCTTAGTCTGAATAATGTTATTTTGATGACCCAAACCCTCTATCTTGCTCAAAATGTTGTAACCTACTTATCTTCCATCTCTGCAAGTTCTACACCTACACCTACTTTCCAACTCGCAGACATTTGCATCCAAGTTAGACACCTATGTCGATGCAAATATTCAATCCCAATGCAAGTGTCTAATTCCCTAAAGTCATCCAATTTACAAATGTAATATATTCTATAGTCAACCTAAGTGCTTTAATAGATATTATCCAAAGATATTTTTATAAATACAAGATCAACCTTCATTCATACAAAACTTAGTACATATAAAAAAACATTCTATCAAGCACTCAAGTGAACAAAGTTTCCTTATTTTCTCATATTTTTATATCAATCGTAGGGATAACACATCTACATGTCTGAAGTATTGAAATAGTATCACAAAAATTATATTTTTCAAGTTACAAGTTAAGTCACTATTGTACTTGATTATTACGCATTACATGATTCACATACAAGCTAACACGTAGGAGAAAACTACATAAGTCTGAGATCCTCTTCAGAGTATTGGCTATGTAGGTAGTGTTCATTGATAAAGAGTTCTTTGGGGTAGTTTGACACTGTGTGTCCACTAACCCATTTTTTTCAAAGTGAATATGAAGATAAAAAACTATGATTTTGCTATTTGACAAAGAGTGATAGTCCATAACCCAAATCTAAATACACTAGAGTGAAGGTGACACAGAGCTTAGAAGCATCCAAGTGGTCACATATAATTTCAATAGATATTTTATATTGGACACCTACGTTCAAGTCAAATAATAGCATCAACACAACCATCCTAGGTTGACACAAATATCTAAGGCTACAAAGTTCAAATTTATAAAATCAAGGGATTGTTCTAGAATCTAGATCCAATTCACTTTCTGCTTATTTTAAATCTAGATCTATATTACCATCACAACCAAGTATCTTGTTTTCATTGTTATTACAATATATAACATAGTTTTAATTTCTATCTTTATCATCTTATCATAATAAATTCAATATATATTTTATATGAGTTTTGTAAATAATTGACCTGTTATAGAGACAATCTACCATCCTTGTGCCCTAAACTATCTCTACCCCTTTAACCCTAGATTTTTCATATCTAGATTTTAAGGTTAAATAAAGTGTTAAAAAAAATAACATTATGGGATTTTACCCCTTAACCTCTTGAAATGCAATGTCTTACCATAAACCTTTTAGTCGTCATGTCAATCATGACATGTTTGTATGATAGAGAACAATTGTATCCTTATATTAAGCATACAATGGATTTGAGATTCATATGGGCGGTGTTGGTGACAATAGTGGCCACATGGGTGGTGGTGGCATAAATTGGTAGCACTCAACCTAAACAGTAAAAGGTAATTACACCCTACTAAATGCAATTTTACAAACTGCCCTTCACCTTCAAACTCTTGCCATGGGTGCCTTGGTGCTCCATTTTTTTCAAACTAGAATTTTTTAGAAATATCTTGAAGAGAGGAATCCACTAATATGAACTTTAACCTATGATTTTGCTAAAAAATGGAAAAAAATTGTCTTCTTTGTTCGTACTTGTTTGCCCTACAAATTAGAACCTTCAAAAAATTGTAGAAAAGCTCAAAAATATCTAATTTTTCAATTTGTATTTTTTAATACTATTCACGAAAAATAGTGGCATGTACGTATAAAATCTTAATTTTTCTAAAAATAAAAAAAGTTCAGAAAAAAAATATAATTTTATATTTTTGTTACCAACAAAAAAATCCAAATGGTAATTTTGAGAATCTAGAGTTTGGGTTGGCACAAAAACTTGCTTAGGGGCCCTCTAAAATATTTGTGAATATTAGCTTGATTAAATACAAAAAACTCAACAACTCAAACCAGAAGAACCTCGTTTTGATACCATGAAAGAGAAGACGAAGGATCTAGAATATATCTTCGTAGTTATAACTCACTTCAAAAATGTTAGAAGTTGTTGCAAGCAATAATCGATAATAATAAAAAATCAAATAAAACAACTGAATGAATTTTATTATCAACTATCTTACAATTTACAAATAGAAGTATTCTATATATAAAAAAAGTAAGAGTTGTAGTCCAACTTTACTTTTGATTGTGTAATAAACATGTGTGGAACAACCTCCATATAAATAGGCACATGAGAGATGAAGTGATCAACTTATAAGTGTCATTGATCTGAATATAAGCCTAGGAGGTGTGCATACTAGACTGAGTAAGCAAATATAAATAAATCTAAATAAATTAAGTAAAACTTAAATAAAATGTATATTTATATCAATATTGCACCAACAAAAACAAGTCATTCAAATTGTCATATGTGATTGTCTCCACTCACAAGGATAGATTCTAGAGTTGTTGAATATAATCCTTAACATATTATATTTGGCATAGTTTTGTTTATTGACTAAATTAATTCTCCGTCACACTATTACAATAGTGTAACTGTAATTCATTAGTAAAAACTGACCAATTAACGTGAGACCTTTCTTGCTCTTTTGAGCACAAATCCATCGATACCAAATGAATTGCTCAGGTTCTAAATATAAAGATGTCATTGCCATCTTTTGTCCACACAAGATTTGATGTACATAGAAAACATTCTCCATTTTGTTGATTGAGGTAATCAGATCCTTCCGATCAAACTTATGCATTTCAAACTTTGGCATCATGTTTTGTAGCTGAAATATAATTGGATTTAAATTGGGTTAGCTGAAACTTCCACATTGGTTAGACTGTGCAATTTTAATCGGTAGTTGGTTTTGTTGACTATTTTGTAGGGTCGTCATAACCTTTACCAATTTTCTAGTGATGTTTCTCATCTCTCATTTGATTGTGCTCATATCAGAGTATATGTTTTAGACATTATACTCAAGTTGTCTCACTTTGTGATCTATCAAAAAAAAACTTATAACAAAATATCTACTGATACTTGGTTTTGGCTCCATCTCCTCTTTGCTATGAGTTTTCCTTGAGTTTCAAAATCATTGTCTTGTCTCCTAGTGTGTGCTCCCACCTTACAAAATCTTGACAGTAACAAATTGATTTTCATCTTTGACCTAACTTTGACCAAATGATTTCAAACTTAAACTGGCCTTAAATTTCAAAATTTAAAGAACAAATCCCCACTAAATTTTTGCGAGCTTTCTAAAAATATAAATAAAGTGGAAAAAAATCTAAAATTGTAACTTGTAGAGTGAATTTAGGAAAAAAGATAAAGTTAAAATAACTCATTCAAAAATGATCACATAACCCTAAAAAATTAAGCATCCTTGAATGATTCTCCAAAAAAAGTGCAAAAAAAATTACAATGTTTTGTCAGATATAGGTGAATCATCAAAATTAGGATTTCGACCATGTTTTTGTCCAAATCAAAGCTTTGATACCTCTTGCAACAAAATTATTACACCGCTAAAATAGAATCATAGTAATAGATCACAATATGTTTGAAATAAGAACAGAATAATGAAAAATGTGAATAAACTAATTTGATGGAACAAATTCTACAACCTTACAATAAGAATAGAATTTTCATTATAATGATCAAATACTAAAAACTACCTCTTATATACTCTAATTATATTATAGAAACATATTAGGCCAACCCTACTAACAATATAAAATTGTATACATGATCGTATGACTTAATTAAAGGTTGTGATAGCAACAAGTCGGCCACACATCCCATTACACATTGTAGGTTAAGGGAATAGAAAGTGGGAACATGTGTAGTTGGAAAGGGAGAGGAGACAAATATAAAATCAAATCTTGGGAGATGATGGTCACAAAGTTGAAACATTAGGTATTGTCTTCTGATTATCAGTTGAGTTTGTTCAATAAGTTACAAAACTTGAAGCAAAAAGAGTTGTGTGATAAAATATACAAAGGAGTTCTACAAATTTACTATTCAAGCTAGTCATATGGAAGATCATCAAGAAAAGATATCAAAGTATGTAATGGAATTTGCATTTTAATTTAAAATGGGTTGGGAATATTTAGGTTGAAATTAGTAGAAGTAGCCTATCAATGTGCATTGAAGATGAAAAGTTTTCTAAAAGGCAACAAATGAACTCTAGAGGTAAAGTGACAAAATAATGGTGGAAGAGGACAACATACTTATGAAGGTGAAGCATATACTTCACAAAATCATATTAGATCCAAAGAAGAAGATTATTTTCTTCTAGCAATAGAGGTTACTTCAAAATAAGAAGAGGTAGATGATTCTTGAGTAAGTACTTCAAATGTGGAGAAGTTGGGCATAAAGCATTTAAATGTCAAAAAGCTTTCAGAACAGTAGCAAGATAAATTAAGCAACAAATCATCTTTCTCGTGTCGATGAAGAATGTGTTGCATCCTCGACTCACACAAAAAACCCAGAATGTGGTGAAGCTCTTATGATGAAGATTTTTTTTTTCAATAGTCAAGGAAGAAAGAACCAATGCAAAGGAAGAACTTATTTCGAATTATTTTGGAAGTGAGAAGTGTTGTAAGGTCATTATTGATAGTGGTAGCATGAATAACTTGGTTTCTTAAGGGTCATCATGTGTTAATAACTAAACAATGTATGGTTAGTTTTCATATTCGGTCTTATAAAGATGAAGTGTTGTGATATTATGTCCATGGATGTATGTCATGTGTTGTTGGAAAAACCATAGAAATTTGATTAAAAAAATCATACACGATGGTAGAGCAAATACCTGCATGCTTTTGAAGGATGGTAGAAGGTTCACATTAAGCCCATTGAAGGAAAGAGAAGAATCGGACAATAGTCCTAAAGTTTGATTGGCCTCTGATAAGCAATTCTTGAAGGAAGCAAAGAAGGAGAATGTGTGTTTTGCTTTCATCATAAAACTGACACAAGTTGTGATCATAAATAAGGAGAGTGATATTCCTTTTGTAGTTTTGAATTTGTTAGAAGGGTTTGTTGTTATAGTTTCAAAATATTTTTCGAATAGAATGACACCTATGAGAAACATTAGTCATCATATGGATCTAGTGCCCAGATCAAGTTTCTCAAACAATTATGCATATACCTCTGTGGAGAATGAAGAAGTCAAGGGACAAGTGAGTTATTTGTCAATGAAGAGTTTTTTTTTTTTTTTTAAATTAAGCACATATCCCAGTGATACGAGCGGTATTGAATAAAGATGGTAGACTCATTGCTTACTTAAATGAGAATTTGAATGAAGCAAAATGAATGTATTCAATTTATAATCGAGAATTTTATGCTATGGTACAATCTCTCAATAAGTGAAAGTATTATTTGTTGCCCAAGAAGTTCATATTGTACACAGATCATCAAGCACTGTAGTTCATAAATAGTAGGTAAGTTGGATCAGAAACACATCATGTGGATTGAATTTGTTCAAAGTTATTCATTTGTTTTGAAACATAGTAGTAAGTAAATCTAACAAGGTTGTGGATGCTTTGAATAGAAAAGTTCTCATAATAAACAAGATAAGAGTAGAAGTCATTGTGTTTGACTCGATAATAGTTATATCAGGGGAACATGGATTTCTAATATACATGGGTAGCATTCATGAATCCAACAAGAATGGATAGAATTTCATTGCTGAAAATTTTGATACAAGATAGTCCACTATTCAAAAGAAAGTAGTTGTGCATACTTCAAGCGTCAATAACAAATAATTTGTTGGAGTAACATAGTATAGGCCTAGTTGGTCCATTTGGTGTTGATAACACATAAATGAATGAGAGTTACTATAGGTCAAAAATGAATGTGAATGCCAAAAAAATTGTGCAAGGACACAGAGTTGCCAACATGTTAAAGACAAAAATTAGAATTCAGCTTTGAATCAACACTTACAAATTCTGAAAGAGTTAAGAGCATGGACTTCATTATTGGTCGTCCAAAAATTCAATGATTCCATTTTTATAGTGGATAAATTTTCCAAGATGGCACACTTCATAGAATGTAAGAAAACAAGTGATGCCACGAATGTTGCAAATTTGTTTTTCAAAGTAGTAGTAAGACTATATGGGTTGCCAAAGTGCATCGTATCAGATAAAGATACAAGATTTGTTGAGCATTTTTAGAAGACGTGGGGAAAATTAGACATAAATTGGATTGCAATTCAACCTATCATCCTCAAATGGATGGCCAAACGGAAATGGCCAATCAAAATCTTATTAATTTGCTAAGATGTTTGGTTGAAGACAAAACCAAAAATTGGGATCTGACAATGGCAAATGTTGAACTTACATATACCAAGTGAATAGAAGCAAAACAATGAATCCATTCTAAATTGTGTATGGTTACTGTTGACTAAATTTGACTTCTAGTCAAATTTGATCAACCCCTACTATTTTGAACTTCTGGAGAAGGTTTTCTTGTGTCTTATAGAGTGTCATGTTGGTCTATTGTCTTACTTATCCTTCCCCTAGTCCTTGTTGAAGCCCACCCTCCTTGTACTAGCCTAGTCAACCAGAGTCAAAGTTGGTCAACCTTAGTCAAACTTAGTCAAAAGCTCAATTTGTCTTGGACATGTCCTAATATGTTCTTTGATATGTTTAAAGGTGTCTTCATGTCATAAACTAGTCACTTGCTAAGTTGCACATGCAAAAAGACTCATTTGGCCACATTTTTACCAAATTAATTGACTTGTACAGATGGTGGAGTTAACAAATTTCTCACCAAAGTGAATCTCAATGTGGAAGAGGATAGGATCAGTTAGAAAGTTGTCAATGTCAGTTAAAGAGTTAGTTATATGTAGAAAGGGGGAGTTTCTCCTTAATTTTAGGCCCTTTTGGGCACTTAGACGAAATGGATGATCTCATTTGAAGCTAAAAATGTGGGTAGAATGTCTCTTCACCTCCCCACACTCTTTTCCATGCTTGGTTTTCAAGGAGAATGTCAAAAAGATCAGTTTTGCTCATGTTTCATCCATTTTCTCTTTGCAAGCCAAGGAAGGTCAAATTCAAACACTTGGTGTGGGCCGTACAGTTGGAGTTGGGAAGAATGGTCTTGGGGGTGGATATTAATCTGAGCATAATTCAAATCCATAGAAATAAATTTCAATTTGGTGCCTCCTCCATTATGAACAATTGCTAACACTTCAGGCAGCTTTTTATGCATATGTAACCATGATGGGTCTCCTTTTGAGCCAATTTCTATTTCTTGTGTTTAGTTTTAATGGGTTTGATGTTTTCACATGTTTATAATAACCTCTCCACATGTTCTCTATTCTCACTTTTGTTTTAGAAGTCTCATGAATGCAATAAGCCTCTTCTAGGCTTGTATATGCTTCCAAACTGGTCTTTTCACACTTGCAGCTTTCTCAGGCACCATGAAGGAGATTTCTCACGTTGGATGGAAGCAGGGGATGTTGTTTCATATGTTTGAATCCTTGAAGATACATTTTAAGGTGTTGAGACTAGTTTTCAATCCATAAAAAGTCAAATCAATGCTCAAATGACCATGTTTCCCATCACTGTCAGTGCTCACAGAGATATCTTCACCTACAGGTGACATTAGCAGAGTTGTACGGAAGTATTATACAATGTTGAATTTCCCTGAGGTCTATGAAACAAGTTGATATCTTAAAAATCATGTTTGTGACTTTTGGAAGCCTACTAAGGGTAGAAGAATCACCATAGGTTCAAAGGTAGATCTCAAGCCTCGTCCCTGAAAGTTGCAAATAGAGGCCCTTAAGCATTTTGTGGAGGGTATATGACAGGACTATATGAGGTTTTGATACCTCCTAATGATCTTAATTGGTTGTATCTAGCATAGAGAAGGACCTTGCAAAGAAAGAAGTCAAACGGGTAAGTGAAGAGGAGTGTTCAAGAGGATCAAAGTCACCCTAAAACACACTGAAAATGCGCAGTGGTGTCTACAAGTTTGTAAGGTTTCAAATGGATTTTGAAGGCTAGAGACAAATGAGGCATACATTCATGTTGGGAGTGGTCCCTTTTGGTTTAAATAAAATCAAGCACTTAAAAGATTGTCAAGAAGCAAATGAGCTTTGATATACCCTACATAACCATCCCACGGTCTGTACATATGCTTCCAATTAGTCACCTATAGCTCAAACAGGCAATGGAGTGAAACAATGGATTTTGAGGAGGTCCAAGTACTTTTAGGTTGAGAAGGTGGTAATGTCAAGGCCTAATGGCTTTGAAAGCCTAAAGAAGGTTCTAAAATCATCATTCAAGACCTAATTCATACCCATGACCACCTACAAACAACAATAGGGGTCAGAACAAGGACTGTTACAATCAAAGCAGGGGTGTCCTAGTCAAGAACCTAAGCATAAAGTTGATATTGGCTTGAGGGTTTATAAGAAGAATCAAAGCATGAAGAGAGTCTCATGACCTAAGAACATGAAAAGGAGATCCTACCACACCTTAAGCAAGTTCCAAATGGCAAATCACCACCTACATGCAGGGCATACACAGGCACAGTTAAGTATTCAATAGGAGTTGATAACTTTAAGGCTAAGAAGGTGAATAAATGGATAGAAATCTTGGACTAATAGTGATAGAAGTTCAAAGAAAGTCATAAAACATCTTCTCTAAGTACTAAGGTTGTTGACCCCAAATCACCACCTACAAGTTTGTACGGACTGAGACATGGGTTTTGAAGAGGTTTCAAGTCACTTTCAGGTTGAGGGAGTGATAACATCAAGGCCTAATGGATTATAAGGCTTAAGGAAGGTTTTCAAACATCATTTAAGACCTATTTTCATGCCTATAGCAACCTCCAAACATATTCAAAAGTGTCTTTGTCTCAGTCAAAGCATGAAGCCAGTCTAGAAAAAATGGCGTATGTGAATGTTCTAGTAAGAATCACCTTGGAAAATGATTGAAATAGGGCTTAGAGATGGAACACAAGCACCTCATGGACATCATTGAAGGAGGAAAAACAAAATGGATTCCCTTCTCAAAGCATTTACAAGCTTATACCCTGCCTACCCTCACAGTCTGCCTTGTTCAAAGTCTGCGTAGGGAATGTGTAAAGATGGAGGTCTTATTCTTGGATTTAAAGGCTTAAAATTGGTACAGAGTACCCTTAGGAGTCCAATAAGCTCCTCCAATAATAAATTTGTCAAGACAGATAGGGGAAGTGCCCCCTATTTTGTCTCAAACATGGGGCACTTTTCCCCTTACATAAACCCTTGTTTTCTACTAAAAGGA
This sequence comes from Torreya grandis, assembly GCA_037957365.1. NCBI lineage: Eukaryota > Viridiplantae > Streptophyta > Pinopsida > Cupressales > Taxaceae > Torreya > Torreya grandis. The sequence continues at coordinate 4,504,882 of JARHVA010000646.1, forward strand.
TAAAGGCATGGCCCAGAAGGTAAAGAGAGCTAAAATGAAGGTTTGTATAGCTAAAGCACACCTAAAAAAACATAAGAAATCAGGCTAGAAGGTTGGAAGATAGACAGGGTAGTCTGGACGAGGAGGTTTGCAGGCAAGGTAGCTAAGCAGAATATGAGCCTAAGCCCTCATGAGGGGTCATTTTTACTTTTAACCTTTGCCAAGCATTGGAATGTTTTGGACCGTCTTAATGGAGGTTGACATGATATATAGGAGCTATCTCATAAGTGTAGAAGGCTAACAAAGATTTTTCAACCATCAAGTTGTAGGCAGACCTATTGGCAAGGTATAGGCCTAATGCCAAATAGGGGTCAGGTTTCATCTTAAACTCTTGATAAGCTATTCCAATGATTGGAGAATGTTTTTAGGGCATATACAGAAGTATTTCAACATTTGGTTTGCAAGAGATCCACTAGGTAACCATTTTTTGGCCTAGAATGTGCTCAAACCCTCACAGGATGCAAAAAAGGGAGCTCGAATGCCAACTTCAAATGCGTGTATCTTCCATAGTGCTTTGCATGGGACCTTGAGGTGATTGGACAAGTTAGGGAGGGTCCCTAAGAAGCCCTCAATGGAATTTTAAAAAGATTCCAACATTTGTTCTTTATGAACAAACGTTAATATTCCAAACCACCGAAAACCCTTGCAAACCCTACATAAGGACCCGATTGGGAAAAGGAAAATGAAGCATCCAGAGGGGGTGGAAAGTCCATGAAACCACTTGGATGATGCAGAGGACTCTATAGGGATTTTCCACATGTGACTGAGGTGTACGGACCTATACGGAATAGGTCAAAACAGGGCTCTTTTTAACCCTTTTGTGTGTTTTGCAGGCATGGAGAACTTTCAAGAGGCCAAACCACTTTTGGGTGAGAATTTAGGACTTTTTCTAAGTTCTCATGTCCATTTGATTAGCCATATAAACCCCTAAGCCTATTTGTTACCTCTTTCATTTCAGCTAGTCTCGTGGGCAGATAGTGAACACTTAGGGAAAAGTGGTGAAACTCAATTTGGAAAGCCTTTTAAGGCTTGTTTCTTGAAACTAATGCTATTGACACTTTGGACACATGTCATACCTCCTTGTGCATGGATCAGACATAAGAATTGGGAAGGTTTTAGGTGCCAAGTGTGAGAGGTGCATGAAGAGGGCTCATTTTGGAACTGTCATGGATGATGGTGCATGGCCAAAAGAATAGGAGTGATCAAAGGCTAGTCCAATGCATGTGAGGACCTGTTAGTAACCCCTCCTACTCAAACCCAGCATCATACTTGATCAGTTGCAGTGATAAGGCAGATTTGGAAAGCAAATCATGAGGAGCAATTTTCATGTGCAAGGGAAGGAGTTTCTTGACCATTTTTTAGGGTTTGGATGATTTGAGATGACACTTGTAGCTCCTGACATTGCATGGCTCACTCTATCTCTCTCTCACATGCACAAGTAGCTGATCTTTTTAGTTGTGACAAGTGTCTCTATGGCTCTTGGACTCCCCTTCTCTCTCCTCACATCTTCTATAAATTGAGCCTTTTTGGCATTGTAAGGATCTAACCATAGCTGGTACGGCGAAGCCCTGCTGGAATGACATTACACCTTCTCTTTAAACATTGAATACAAGTCTAATTCTAAGTTGTGAACATTTTGTCTAAGTGTGTGAGTGATGAATAGTGAAGCCAAGTGATAGTATCATCCTTACTCCCTTTATCCTTCATGTTTAAGCAGGAGTTCTGATTTTAACAGGTCATGTGAAGTGTATTGATTGTATTAAGCTCTTATTCAAGCAAGCAATTGTCTCTATAGTGTGCAGTCTGCCCCTAGATCAGTTATCTTGTTGATTGTCCCATGTATCCTACCTTCACATTGAAGCAATTATGTTAAAATCTTTCAATGCCTAGAATTGGTCTTGAAAGGCTTTGTTGCTTAGTAGGAGTTTGATACTCTGTGGGATATATCTTGGTGGATCACCTATTTAGTGCAGTTTCCATTTTATGCAAAACTTCTAACTCTTTTCATAAACAAGCATTAGATTAGGTGATAGGCATTTCAAAAATAATCTAGGGAGCTAGCCCTCATAAACTAGAGATTCATCTCTCTTACAAGTTCCCCACAACTTGAGAGATGATTCAATGTTGCATCAAATTTTAGGAGTTGAATAGAGTGTCCTAGGGTGTACAATTTGATGCCAACAGTTCCGGCACACCTGATGGGACAATTGGTCCTAATTGTTTCCATGTTAAGGTGAATGTTGGTCTTGACAAGCCCAAGGTTGCAAAAGTGTTTTTAATCCAACATTTGGTGACTCCAAAAGGTCAAAATTTTTGGTTGTAGATCAAGTTCTTTACATTATACTTCATGGTCTTCACTAGATCATCTTCTAGTAGAGCATTCAATCAAGTCCCTCTATCTAAAGCTCCTCTTGAGGAACAACATCCTAAACCATTCTTAACATTTATAGATCCTGAACAAGAAGGTTTTGAAGAGGAAGAAAAAGAAGTGGAGGAGATATGAGATCAAGATGAGGAAGAAGAGATGGCTAGGCAACATGCTTTCCCAGCCTTCAACACCCAAAATCCAATTAATCTTGTTGCATATGATCTTATTCCTCCCAATGCTACCAAAAGTCTCCCTAGCTTCAATGGACAGGGCCCTATTACTCCAACTAAGCACATTAGGGACATTTCAAATTTTTGCAACTTCCACAATATAACTCAAGCTAACATAGCTATTAGACTACTTGCCATGTCTCTAAAGGGTAAGGCACTTGATTGGTGTAGGACATTGAGTGGTGGTTGCATTACTAATTGGGATGACTTTGGAGAGTTGGTGAAATGGTTTGAGAATAAGAGTGACCACACTTCGCTCATCTAGCAACTAAATGTGATAAGAATATGTCCTAATGAATCTATCAGGGATTTCAATGAAAGGTTTCAAAGGACATGGTATAGATTGCCACCTACCATGAGGCCTTCTCCAAGCTTTGTATTCCCCACTTATCTCAAGGCTATTGGCACTAATATGGCAATAATGTTGCGGTCAATGGGAGGATTTACTCTATTGGATGCATATGAGACATCTATTGAAGCTAAGAATAGTTTGATAGAAGCTGAAAAATTACCCCCAAGAGTTTATATGCCTTCATTGTCTCATAGTTCAATTGAAACTCCAAGTGTAGCACAAGTTCCCAATGCCAATGCCAATTATAGAACCACTCCCAAGAAAGTGGATAATGCTATAGACAAAGATGAAATGATTCGGTCATTACAAGCTCAGCTCAAACAAGTTCAATTGCATGCAAATGCTCCACTCAATCCCCAATATTATCCTTCACAAACTTATAGACCTCCACCCCAATACAATTACGAAGGAAGAGGACAAGGTCAACAAGGCTTCAATAGGCAGTCCAATGTCTATAATCCTAATTCCATTCCACCCACAAGGGTTGTTGTTCCAATCCATACTAATCTAGTTCAAGGAGAGGAACATTTGGATCATTGGGGAAAATCTCAAGGTCAGTTTGTGTATGATGGTGGAGAAGGTAGTCAAGCCTTAGTAGCACAAGAAGGAGCTACTCCTTGCCTCACATCAGAAGAAGAAAATCTCATGCAAAGGGATACTCATGGAGAGGGTAGCAACCAAAATATAGGTCTTATGAACTTTCAAGTGGAAGATAACTATGTGTTGAACCAAAATATATCAGTTGTAGCCAACACAAGAGCCAAAAAGAGAGCTTTGGGAGATGTTCTAGAAGCACATGTAACTCCAACTAATGTCTCTCCAAGGCCACAAAGTGTGAATCCTATTATAATACCCCCTACTAGTGACACTCCTCATCAATGTGAGCAAATTTGTCAAGCCTACAATTTATCAAGTTCAAGCTTCCTCACTACCTTTAAGAATGCAAGAAAAGGTGAATACTTCCCCTCTAAACATTGTTGATTCTTTGAAGAATACCAAGACATCTCTTTGGGAAGTCTTGCATATGTCTTGTCAAAAGGAACTCCTACAAGAACAACTTTCAAACATCCATGTAGCCCCTCAATCTCCAAGACACAATGGTGTAGCCCTTACCAATACACCAAATTATGTCCTAGAACCCTCCACCAAATCTAAAAAGCCTCCACATTTCTATGTCACACTCATTGTGGGAGACAAATTGGTTCACAATTGCATTGTGGATAGTGGAGTAGTACCACGGTTATGCCTAAGGTGGTTGCAGATAAGTTGGAATTAAAGTATGAACCACATAGCAAAGGTGTGTTGCAACTTGATGGAACTCCAAGTAAGACAGTGGGATTAGTTTAAGGATTGAAAGTCTTTCTACATGATTGTCCAAGTTTCCCCATTATGCAAAACATTGTGGTGGTAGACCTTTCAGCGCATTTTGTTATTTGCTTGTCAAAGGACTTCATGACTAAAATAGAAGGATACCTTTCTGTTGATTGGTATTTTCTAGATTTTAGAACAAGATATGGAGCTAAGGTAACCATATGAACATAGCCCTTGGCAAGGTTTCATGTTGAACCATATGTGGAGACAAATTCAAATCAGAATTGTGTAATTAGTGAAGAAGAAGGTGTCATGGGTGGTGAAGCATCCTCTCCCCTTGAAGGTATTTTTGATCTTTTTCTTGATGAGTACGGTACTAAAACATATGAGCATGATCCCTATACATTCATAGAAGAGACTAATTTGGGAGCCTATTGTATGCATGAAGAAAATACTTCTATACCCTCACTAATGAAGATCATGAAGTTGAAAAGATATGTCCTGCTTTGCCTATTCCTCCTCAATATGAACAAGTACTTGTCCAAACTTGTCATGATCCCTATGTTGCCTATAATCAGCCCTATCAAGCTTGTACTTCACCTAGTCCATCTGGTTCCTCTCCAAGTCATCCTATTGCAAGTTTCAAAAAGACTCTTATTGGCTACCAAGACTACATGTTAGACCTTGACACTAGATATGGTTGTGGTCAAGACATCCCTAGTGTTTGTATCGAGAGTGTACGGGATGCTTTGGAACAAGTCAAGGAAGAATGGATACCTATAGAGAGCTAATTGGCCAAGGCTTTCAAATGAGATGCTTGATGTTTGTGGCCTAATTTTCCATCTAGAGGAGAGGTTGAGAGCTCATGAACTAGCGCAGTTTTGGCAGCCCCAATATACCCCACATCAACCTTTAAGTGTGTCAACCCTGCCTACTCAAGATGATAATCCAAACATGTTCCAAAATGCCCCAAGTCCTCCATGCATTCTCCAAAGTTTCCCTTCTTAGAAGTCCATCCAAGAGAGCAACCAAAGGGAGGACATCATGGCTGAGTAGATTGATGTATTTGGAGAAGATTGTGAGAAAGGAGGTTTGAGTTTTGAGGCTCATCTTGAAAAGAAGATTGAATTGGCCAATCAGATTTTAAGGCAATTCATCATGGTAGCAGAAAATGAATCCTCTAAGCGTACCTTCCAAGATGGAAAGAAGTGGTGGCAACTTGTATAGAAAAGAACAAATCATGTTTAGGTGGAGAATTTGAAAGAAGAGAGAAACTTGAAACCCCTCAACTTCTTCCCACCCCTCCTCAAGAAGCCATTGAACCCATCTTACCACCTTCTCTACCTAATCAATGTTTCCCTTCTAATGTTGAGGATTGTCTTGCTCCTTGGGAATCTTCTTTGGATAAACTTCCTATTTTTGAGAGGCCTAACATTGGCACTACTAAGAAGGAGGATGAGTTTGAGATTTCAGATTGGATTGAAGATAAAGGGGATTTGACTGCTAGTGAGGAGACATTAGTTTGTGGAGATGAGGAAGAAGATCCTCCTTGTGTTGAAGAAGAGGTCTTAAAAGAGGTTCTCTTGGACTCCAAAGAAGAAGAGGAAAAGATCTTTTTTGTTCCTCCTTTTCATGATGCAGACCAATTAAAGAATGATGACTTGTGATAGAGATTTGAGAACATATGCAATGAAGTTGAAGGCCTCAAGGAGCCTACAAATCATTTGGCGCTGACTACAATCCATGGCAAGCAAGAGGTTGTGTCTCAAAAGGAAGACATGTGGCAAACCTACATGCAAATATTCCAGGAGTATGAAGAATGTGAGAAGACAAAAATCTTAATAAAACAAGTCCAAGATGTCGGAGAGCAAGCATATATTGAAGAGCATCATCATCAAGAGAGTCTAGTTCATGACGGAGCAATTTATGATGATCTTGAGCCTTTTGAGGATGATTTGAAAGTTGATCCTAGAGCCACCTATGAAGCTGATCCTATCAACATCAAGGAAAGGTGTGAGCAGGGAATACTTCCAAATTGTCATGATACAATGCTTCTTAAAGACTTTGAAGAGGTTGTGACAATTGAGAAGGATGATGAGAGCCTTTAAGAGGACATAAATTTGCAACAAGTTGTCCCATACATGGATGTTCAAATTTGTCATGAAGAGACAAAAGGACAGCAGTATGAAGCATGTTTCCAAGTCCAAGAAGACTTCATCAAATGACATGTCAAGTCAAGGAGCAAAAAGAAAACATGAGTCATCCAACACCACATCAAAAAGGAAGCATGCTTGGCATCCTCATTCATCTAGTGAGGAAGGAGATTCAAGGTACTCCTCTTTTGATCCAGGAAGGAAGGTATGATCAGGGTGAATGAACATATTTTGTTTGATATCAGTTGTCTTGTGTTCCCCAAGTGCTTGAGTAGCACAAGTGTGTCTTTGTTTTGTTGTTTGCTTTGTCCTTTTGTGTGTTGTTCATTTCCTTTGTGTGTTTTGAGGTAACCAGTTGTTTGTTAGCTAATTCAAGGTTTGGTTATGTTGTTCCCAAGTGCATTCTGACTCCTTTGCCCAATGGATAAGATAAGGCTACTAGTCCTTAACATAGGCAAGCATGTTCCTTGTAGGAGTTGCCAAAATGTTGACTAAATTTGACTTCTAGTCAAATTTGGTCAACCCTTACTATTTTGAACTTTTGAAGAAGGTTTACATGTGTCTTATATGGTGTCATGTTGGTTTATTGTCTTTCTTATCCTTCCCCTAGCCCTTGTTGAAGCCCACCCTCCTTGTACTGGCCTAGTCAACCAAAGTCAATATTGGTCAAAATTGGTCAATCTTAGTCAAACTTAGTCAAAAGTTCAATTTGTGTTGGACATGTCCTAATATGGTCTTTGATATGTTTAAAGGTGTCTTCATGTCATAAATTGGTCACTTGTTAAGTTTCACATGCAAAAAGACTCATTTGGCCACATTTTTAGCTTATTAATTGACTTGTACAGATGGTGGAGTTAGCAAATTCGTCACCAAAGTGAATCTCAATGTGGAAGAGGTCAAGATCAGTCAGAAAGTGGTCAATGTCAGTTAAAGAATCAATTATATGCAAAAAGGGGAAGTTTCTCCTTAATTTTAGACCCTTTTGGGCACTTGTACGAAATGGATGATCTCATTTGCAGCTAAAAATGTGGGTAGAATGTCTCTTCACCTCCCCACACTCTTTTCCACACTTGGTTTTCAAGGAGGATGTCAAAAAGTTCATTTTTGCCCCTGTTTCCTCCATTTTCTCTTTGCAAGCCAAGGAAGGTCAAATCCAAACACTTGGTGTGGGCCGTACAGTTGAAGTTGAGAAGAATGGTCTTGGGGGTGGATAGTACTCTGAGCATACTTCAAATCCATAGCAAGAACTTTCAATTTGGTGACTCCTCCTTTATGAACAATTGCCAACACTTCAGGGAGCTTTTTATGCATATGCAACCATGAGAGGTCTCATTTTGAGCCAGTTTTTGTTTTTTGTGTTTGGTTTTGATGGGTTTGATGTTTTCACATGTTTCTAATAACCTCTCCAAAGGTTCTCTATTCTCCTTTTTGTTTTGGAAGTCTCATGAGTGCAATAAGCCTCTTCTAGGCTTGTATATGCTTCCAAACTGGGCTTTTCACACTTGAAGTTGTCTCAAGCACCATGAAGGAGATTTTTCACATTGGATGGAAGCAGGGGGTGTTGTTTCTTATGTTTGAATCCTTGAAGATACTTTTGAAGGTGTTGAGACTAGTTTTCAATCCATAAAAAGCCAAATCAATGCTCAAATGACCATGTTTTCCATCACTGTCAGTGCTCACAGAGATATCTTCACCTACAGGTGACATCAACAGAGCTGTACGGAGGTATTCCATAGGGTTGAATTTCCTTGAGGTCTGTGAAACAAGTTGATATCTTGAAAATAATGTTTGTGACTCTTGGAAGCCTACTAAGGGTAGAAGAATCACCATAGGTTCAAAGGTAGATCTCAGGCCTCTTGTCCCTGAAAGTTGCAAACAGAGGCCCTTAAGCATTTTGTGGAGGGTATATGACAGGGCTATATGACGTTTTGATACCTCCTAATGAACTTATTTGGTTGTCTCTAGCATAGAGGTCTTTGCAAAGAAAGAAGACAAAAGGGTAAGTGAAGAGGAGTGTTCAAGAGGATCAAAGTCACCCTAAAACACACTGAAAATGTGCAGTGGTGTCTTCAGGGTTGTAAGGTTTCAAATGGCTTTTGATGGATAGAGACAAATGAGGCATATATTCATGTTGGGAGTGGTCCCTTTTGGTTTAAAGAACATCAAACACGTAGAAGATTGTCAAGAAGCAAATGAGCTTTGATATACCCTACATAAACATCCCACAGTCCATACATATGCTTCCAATTAGCCACCTACAGCTAAGACAGGGAGTGGAGTGAAACAATAGATTTTGAGGAGGTTCCAAGCACTTTTAGGTTAAGGAGGTGGCAATGGCAAGGCCTAATGGCTTTGAAGGCCTAAAGAAGGTTCTAAAAGCATCATTCAAGACCTAATTCATACCCATGACCACCTACAAACACCTACAGGGGTCAAAACAAGCACTGTTACAGTCAAGGCAGGTGTGTCCTAGTCAAGAACCTAAGCATAGAGATGATGTTGGCTTGAAAGTTTCTAAGAAGAATCAAAGCATGAAGAGAGTCGCATGACCTAAGAACATGAAAAGGAGATCCTACCACACCTTAAGCAAGTTCCAAATGGCAAATCACCACCTACAAGCAGGGCATACACAGGGACAGTCACAATAGGAATTGATAACTTTAAGGCTAAGAAGGTGAATCAGTGGATACAAAGCTTGGCCTAATAGTGATAGAAGTTCAAAGAAAGTCATAAAACATCTTCTCCAACTCCTAACTCTGTTGACCCCAAATCACCACCTACAGGTTTGTATGGACTGAGACAAGAAATGGACAGAGACATGGGTTTTGAAGAGGTTTCAAGTCACTTTCAGGTTGAGGGAGTGATAACATCAAGGCCTAATGGATTATAAGGCTTAAGGAAGGTTTTCAAACATCATTTAAGACCTATTTTCATGCCTATAGCAACCTCCAAACATAGTCAAAAGTGTCTTTGTCTCAATCAAAGCATGAAGCCAATCTAGCAAAAATGGAGTATGTGAATGTTCTAGTAAGAATCACCTTGGAAAATGATTGAAATAGGGCTTAGAGATGGAACACAAGCACCTCATGGACATCATTGAAGGAGGCAAAACAAAAGGGACTCCCTTCTCAAAGCATTCACAAGCTTATACCCTGCCTACCCTCACAGTCTACCTTGTTCAAAGTCTACCTAGGGAATGTGTAAAGATGGAGGTCTTATGCTTGGATTTAAACGCTGAATATTGGTACAGAGTACCCTTACGAGTCCAAGAAACTCCTCCAATAATCAATTTGTCAAGACAGAGAGGGGAAGTGCCCCCTGTTTTGTCTCAGACATGGGGGCACTTTTCCCCTTACATAAACCCTTATTTTCTGCTAAAAGGATAAAGGCATGGACCAAAAGGCAAAGAGAGCTCAAATGAAGGTTTGTATAGCTGAAGCACACCTGAAAAAACATGATAAGTCAAGCTAGAAGGTTAGAAGATAGACAGGGTAGTCTAGACAAGGAGGTTTGCAGGCAGGGTAGCTAAGCAGAATATGAGCCTAAGCCCTCATGAGGGGTCATTTTTACTTTTAACCTTTCCCAAGCATTGGAATGTTTTGGACCATCTTCATGGAGGTTGACATGATATGTAGGAGCTATCTCAGAAGTGTAGAAGGCTAACAAAGAGTTTTCAACCATCAAGTTGCATGCAGACCTATTGGCAAGGTCTAAGCCTAATGCCAAACAGGGGTTTGGTTTCATCTTAAGCTCTTGATAAGCTATTCCAATGATTGGAAAATGTTTGTAGGGCACATACAGAAGTGTTTTAACCTTTGGTTTGTAGGAGATCCACCAGGTAACCATTTTTTGGCCTAGAATGTGCTCAGACCCTCATAGGATGCAAAAAAGGGAGCTTGAATGCCAACTTCAGATGCTTGGATCTTCCATAGTGCTTTGCATGGGACCTTGAGGTGATTGGACAAGTTAAGGAGGGTCCCTAAAAAGCCCTCATTGGCATTTTGAAAGGATTCCAACGTATGTTCTTTATGAACAAACGTTAAGAGTCCAAAACATCAGAAAACCTTGCAAACCCTACATAAGGACCCGATTGAAAAAAAAAGGAAAATGAAGCATCCAGAGAGGGTGGAAACGCCATGAACCCACTTGGATGATGCAGAGGACTCTCCAGGGATTCTCCACATGTGACTAAGGTGTACGGCCCTGTATGGAATAGGTCAGAGCATGGCTCTTTTTGACCATTTTGTGTGTTTTGCAGGCATAGAGAACTTTCAAAAGGCCAAATCACTTTTGAGGGAGAATTTAGGACTTGTTCTAAGTCTTCATGTCCATTTGATTAGCCATCTAAACCCCTAAGCCTATCTACTACCTCTTTCATTTCAGCGAGTCTAGTGCGCAGATAGTGAACACTTAGGGAAAAGTGGTGAAACTCATTTTAGAAAACCTTTTAAGGCTTGTCTCTTGACACTTATGCTATGGACACTTTGGACACATGTCATACCTCCTTGTGCACGGATCAGACTGAAGAATTGGGAAGGTTTTAGGTGCCAAGTGTGAGAGGTGCATGGAGAGGGCTCATTTTGACACTGTCATGGATAATGGTGCATGGCCAGAAGAATAGGAGTGATCAAAGGCCAATCTAATGCATGTGAGGCCCTGCTAATAACCCCTCCTACTCAGAGCCATCATCAGACTTGATCAGTTGCAGTGATAAAGCAGTTTTGAAAAGCAAATCATGAAAGGCAATTTTATGTGCAAGGGAGGAAGTTTCTTGACCATTTTGCAAGGTTTGGATGATTTTAGATGACACTCGTAGCCACTAACATTGTATGGCTCGCCCTATCTCTCTCTCACATGCACAAGTAATTGATATTTTCAATTGTGACAAGTGTCTCTATGGCTCTTGGACTCCCCTTCTCTCTCTCTTCTCACATCTAAAAATTGACCCTTTTGGCATTGTATGGATCTAACCACAGCTAGTATGGCAAAGTGCTGTTGGAATGACATTACACTTTGTCTTTGAACATTGAATACAAATTTAATTCTGAGTTGTGAACATTTTGTCTAAATGTGTGAGTGATGAATAGTGGAGCCAAGTGATAGTATCATCCTTACTCCCTTTATCCTTCATGTTTAAGCAGGAGTTCTGATTTTAACAAGGCATGTAAGGTGTATTGATTGTACTAAGCTCTTCTTCAAGCAAGCAATTGTCTCTATGGTGTGCAATTTACCCCTAGATAAGTTATCTTGTTGATTGTCCCATGTATGCTACCTTAAAATTGAAGCAATTCTATTGGAATCCTTCAATGCCTAGAATTGGTTTTGGAAGGCTTTGTTGCTTAGTAGGAGTTTGATACTCTGTGGGATATATCTTGGTGGATCACCTCTTTAGTGTAGTTTTCATTTTATGCAAAACTTCTAACTCTTTTCATGAACAAGCATTAGATAAGTGATAGGCATTTCAAGAAGAATCTAAGGAGCTAGCCCTCATAAACTAAAGATTCATCTCTCTTACAAGTTCCCCACAACTTGAGAGATGATTCAATGTTGCATCAAATTGTAGAGGCTGAATAGAGTGTCCTAGGGTGCACAATTTGATGCCAACAATTACAACACTAGAGGATTATGTGAGTTGAAAAATACAACAAATATGATAAGTTTTGAAGCAGAAGATTTTGCAACGAGTATGAATGATGTGGATCAAGAAATGAAAAGAAGATCGGTAGAGAGTAGCATGAAGTACAATAAACACATTGATCAAACAAGGAGAGAACATAATTCCCAACTTGGTGACATGTTTTTGGCTTGTTTACTTAAAGAGAGGTTTCCCAAAGGAATGTACAACAAGCTCAAGTAGAAGAAGATTGGGCCTTGCATGCTTTTGAAAATATTCCCCTTCTTTTCAATGTGGTGGATTTGTAACCTTTGGAGAACAAGGTAGCAGAGAAGGATCAAGTTTAGAGTTCTCTAGTGTATATAAGAAGCAATAGTTACATGCAAAGACAAAAGAAGATGTTGAGCCATATTAGATACACAAATTGTTACAAAGGCAAGAGGCAGAGAATACATATAGTACTTAAAGTGGAAAGGTAGAGCAACTAAGGGCTTGACTTGGATGAGTATATCCAATGTTGCAAAATAAAATTAAAAACAATTGAAGAGCTCACATGGATTTCATAAGCAAGAGCTAAATGAGTGCATCCAAACTTGCAAAAAAAATAAAAATAATTGAAGAGCTCACGTGAATTTCATGGACAATTTCATTTAACTTGGGTGTCTCATGCAAGAGCATCCAAGTTCAAAAACAATCTTACATCATCAAAAAATATAGGCTCGAGGTCCTTTGCACACTTACACACTTTTGTTTTGTGATATGTGACTTGTCATATTTGTGACAACTTAGCACGCGTGAAACAAAATCAACATCATGCCAAAGAACATCATCAAGGGTCTCATAGGGCAAATAAGTGAAGACAAAATGGTTTCAATTATCTCCCATTGGTCAAAATGACATTTTCTTGAAAACATGACAAAACTATCACTTAATATAGGAAATAGCAATGTAATACAACGGGCAGTTTCGAAACTGCTAGTTTACAATATCCGTCAATTTCTCATGTTAAGCAAAAAAATGAACTTCCCAAATCAAGCAAACATGACATGTGGACTGTTTTCCAAGACATAATGAAATCAAAGAGGTTGGCAACATATCAACATCAGGTCCCCAACATTCAGAGTTTTGGAAGGAGAGCTGGTCAATTAAGGAAATTCAATCAAAGAAAGGAAGAAAGCAAAGATTTTCAAATCTCTAGTTGCAACACTAGTAGAGAGAGAGAGAGAGAGAGAGCTGAGTGAAACTCAAAATGCAAGAATCAAAGCCGAGAACCTGCTAGATAGATGCGTGTTCATGTAACCCAATCACTTGACTAAGGCTAGTTTTCTTCTTCACCATAGGGGAAAGGGGAGTGTGTATGAATCTACAATTTTGATTTCTATTTCTACATCTCGAGTCTGTGTGTCTCTTCAGGGGTAAGTTTAAGGCAGCAATTCACTTGGCAACACTAAAAGAGAGAGAGAGCTAACTGAAACTCAAAGTGCGAGAAAAAAAGCCGAGAACCCACTAGATAGATGTGTGTTCATGTAACCCAATCACTTGACTAAGGCTAGTTTTCTTCTTCGCCATAGGAGAAAGGGGAGTGTATATGAATCTACAATTTTGGTTTCTGTTTCTACATCTGGAGTCTCTGTGATTCTTCAGGAGTAAGTTTAAGGCAGCAATTCACTTGGCCCACTCATTCGCGTCTACATCAAAAAACCAAATAAGTGTTCTACTTATGAAAGATATCAAACTCAAAGGTCAAGGTAACACTAGGGTCATCCCTATTTAATTTAATAAAGTATTCTGCATTAAGAATTTACCCAAATGGTCATTTCAAATCCAAAAAATATACAAATCATCATTTCACCCACGCATGCCCTAAGAGAAATGTCAAAAAAATAGGATGCAATGATGGTCTAAAAACCCTTGATCAAATGTCATCTATAACTTGGTCCCCTAAAAGGGTAAAATCCAAATGTCATCTTAACTTTGATACTTTTCGTCACTCCATAATTATGTACTTTGCGAACAAAACTTCTATTACATGTTTTGGCAATAATTGTTGTGACATATTTCCCTTCACAATTTTTTAATAATTAGAAATATTCAAAATCCTTGCTGCGATGAAGGGGTGCGCAAGGATTTCATGTCTGCTGCCAGATGGCTACAACATTTAGCTATAGTCTGTGCAGGGAGACAAACAACTGCATAATCGTGCAAACGGAAGATACTAATCACACCGAGGAGTTTCCGCAAAGGAAAAACAAAAAAACAATAGAAATCATCTTTTACGAAAGCACAATAATGTTGGAGGTAACCAAATTGGCAAATACGAAGTCTAGATATTTATCACCATTAGTATTTTATCTGCATAATTTCAAGCTCTTTGAGAAATGTCTTGAAAATATAGATTTCAAAATAAGCTTTCAATGCAAGAAGCTATCCTCAATATAATAAAAATGCAAACGAAAGAATCCAGAAGCGGGAAACAATAAACAATGGCACTTTTTGAGTAAAAACAATTTCTTTCCCACAATCCAAAGAAGGGGACTTCAACAAATACAGCAATCTGCAGATTCAACGAGATTTCTTTTGAACAGGTAGTATGTGAGCGTACTTCATTAGAAAGGCCTGCCTCATGTTTGCAAAAAGCTATGCTAGGAATACTGAGGATTCACCTAGGAGAGTTGCAGCTGCTAGTATACCAAAAAAATTAACACAACTGACCCAAGAGCAGCATCTGTACATTGCCCCTTAAATAAAATAGTGAGATGCTCGGCTCATCATTAATTCACCTTAGCAACAAATAACAAGAATTTCTGAACAATGAACTGGACAGTTGCATTGTTCAGATGAATATATTCTGGCATGTACGAGGTAAATTGGTTGCCCAGGACTTACGTATTTAAAGCTGTCTTCTTGCAAATAGGACACAGATTTTTCAGCAGCAGCCATTTTTTGATGCAATGTGAGTGATGAATGTGCCCACAGTCTATAATACCCAGCTCATCCTTGTCCATGTATTCCTCCTGCAAGTACGCCAAGCCAATGGTTATTTATGAAAGCACTGACTTGGAAGACAAACATCTAGCACCTTACAATAATGTTGAAGTCACAGTCAACACTAGTTCAAGAAGAGATTGCAAGCATTATTTCTATAGGTGAAACACATCAACAAAGACTAAAAACACACAGTATACCCGACATATACTGCAAAGTTCATCCTCTGGCTGCTTCTTAGAAGATTCAACTGCAATTGATTCAGACCCAGAGACATATAAAATTTTCTTCAAGCTCTTACAAACTGTCTCCTCAGTTAATCCTGTACTTACGTTACCAATCCTTTCCTCCAAAGCCAACAGTTCCTGACAATAATTGACAGGACAACCTTGTCATCCTAATGCAATTTTAATGAAACAAAGGAGATCATAGAACTCATCAGTTTGGCCATCATATTGCAAGGTGAGAATATCCAGTCAAGACTAATTCAGTCACCTCATAGGTCATGTTATCCACATCCAGTCGCATGTCCCTGTGCTGATCATGAATGTCAGCCGCATTGTAAAATGCTTGCTGATCTAGAATCAGTATATCCTGTAATTGAGAACAGTAAGTACCAAGAACATGAATACAATGTCAATCATTGTTCAATACTACCTATGGAAAAAAGACAAATATACAAATTCCACGATATGAGAGTGAAAATCTGCAAAATCCGGAGATGTTTGCTAAACAGATACCAAAATTCGATTATTTTTGAGAGATTTTTAACCTTGTATATTAAGTCATCTCTTTCACAATCAATTTCCATGAATAGCCTGAGAAGTTATTTATTAATGACCTTTCTCTATGTTTGCTAAGCCTTCACAAGGCAATCTTCATACAGTTATGAATAAACATGCGCAAATAAGATTATTTTTGTGAGATTTTAAGTCATCTCTTTCATGATCAATTTCCATGGGTAATCTAAGTATTTATTTATTTATGACCTTTCTCTCATGTTTGGTAAGCCTTCAAAAGGCAGTCTTCATACAGTTAAGAATAAACAGATGCCAAAATTAGATGATTTTGTGAGATTTTTACCCTTGTCTATTAAGTCATCTCTTTCATGATCAATTTCCACGAGTGGTTTAAGTAGTTATTTATTTATGACCTTTCTATTATGTACATCGGTAACAATCACAAGGCAAAGGGGACCCATCAAGCACTCAAGCACCCTTAGGCAATATTAGTACCAAAGAGAAGGGAACTTTACCCCAAAAATATCAAAATCACTGAGAATATAACTTGGCTCTAATATTTAGTCAAGTAATTGGCTCTAATAAGTCAATTTTGCCTTAAGATGAACTAACAATGGATATGTACTCAAAATAAAATGAAGAATTGACCATTTGTTCATTTTATTGCTATGTACCCACAAGAAATAGGAACTCAATTTGTTCATGATGTTAAAAAATAACTGTTGCAAGCATCATTTAGTGAGACAGAACATCATGGAGGCATTGACCTTTCAACCCGATTCACAAACAAGAATTGAATTAGTACTGTTAAGTTAAAAATAAAAATAAAAAATAAACACAATTTAAAATCAAGAATTGTTAAATATAGGACTCTTTTGTTGGGAATATATTATGCAGTGGAGCAGGGTTATAGGGAAATATGGGAGTTTTGTTGACATCAGTCTTCAAAGTAATTTAAAGATCAGATCTTTTACAGTTGTTTGGGTTATTAAAACCATTTGAGGGTTCATTAGATGGGAATTATATATTTTTTTTTTTCTCAAACCAGCTCTGACAGCAAATGAAATTTTATTTATTTTGAATTGCATTAGATCTCTCTCATTTTCATCCAACTCCCTTGCACAAAGGCACACACAGCGCTCCCAGGCATGCAAGTGGAAACATTTGCTCCACAAGGGGCAGCTGAGGAGAAAGATGGTGAGAAGTTGGACAATACCATACAAAGGAATAATCAGGTAGATATTCTGAGTAAATATGCCCACAAAAGAGAACTTAAATCTTCGAATAAATTGAAGAGTTGTTAGAAACGCAACCTAGCCTAGCCATCTTTGAAAAGAGAAAATGAAAGTGGGATTCAACAAGGTGAAAGCATCAAAGGGTAGTTACAGAATAAGGAAACTCCCAATCACGCAGGTGAAGGGATAGATAGAGGACACAGAATTCCATATAGTGCTGATTCAAAAGGAGGCAAGATTGAGGAGTCCCCAGTCCAACGATGGGAAGTCTGAAGAACCAAGGAAAAAGAGATGTTAACATTAGAGAGATTCAAAGCAAGCAATAAAAATGCTGACGCAGCCCACAGAAAGAGAGGAAGAACAACTTAAGAAAGAATACTAAAGGAGGTGGCAAAATGGCATAGGAAGGAACACAAAATCAGATTGATGAATATTTGAGTAAAAACAAATACTCAATCCAATTTAAACAAAATCAGCCTCCAGAAAGAGGAGAATCTACAAGAGGAAAATTCATTTGGAAAACCTGCAATATATGTTTATCAGAAAATAAACCAAGCGGCAGCAATTGGTTGAGACGAACCAAAAGTAAGATTTATGGCTTTTTGAGTAAAACCAAATCAAAGAAATGAAATTAGTGTTGTGAAACATTAGGGCTTAGGCCCTCTCCCGTTGATAAATGGGCATAGATCCACTAAAGTCACTCTCCCATTGATTGAGGATGTAAACAAGCTTCAGACCCTAGATGTCCTCAACCTATCAATCATGGGAAGGCGCCTCCCTTACAAGATAACATAGTATATCCATCTGTAGTGATGCCATGCAATGCCATTAACATATTGGGCTACCATACTAAAAGTGAGGAGAAGAGACCATGTGATGCAAATAAGTACTAAGAGTTGATTTAAAAGAAGTATTCTCAAGAGAAGTGAGAAGCAAGTCGACACTTCTAGAACAAATCTGAGTAATAAAAGGATAGCCAAAACAATTGTAATTTCACACGGAGTAACAAAAGGATTGGCAAGTACTTTTTTGACTGGTTGGATAGATTCCTAGGCAAGGCATTCTATTAAAGATTGTGTGATGTTGGAATCAGCAATACTTAATGGAAGAGTTTTGGACCACTGGCTGAGAGGATTAACAATCAAGAAGGATTCTCCTTTGAAAAACAGACCCCCTTTAAATATGAGATGATTTGAAAGCTCCATATAGTTTTCATTTTCAATATTGAGTTGATTTTCAAAAATGTTAAATCTAGTAAAAATTAAGTATGCCTTTCAGAATATTTTGTTTTAAAGAAGATTCAAGAAATAAAAAAATATATTCACATGAGTGTGATTGGGGGTAACACACGTAAAGAAGAGAAAGCTGCACTTGAAAATTTTGATAAAATCTACAGGAAAGATATTTTTGAAATCAAAAACCCAAGGTCGGATAAAAGACGATGATAAACAAAAAACAGATATCAATTACCGGTACCTCATAAGCAACAAAATAGGAGGATGTCGCCAGGAAACAGCAAAGGGTGTGATTCCTACATCCCACAGGATATAGGTCATGATGCATTTCGTTTTCTCACCAATCTGCTGTGTGGGAATAATAGACATACAGAAGTTACACATCAATCTTTACCATTTTTTCCCAAATTGGAGCAATGAACAAAATAACTCTTCGATGTCTGCAGTTACTGAGATGGGAGCAGAAAGAGCTTTGTTTGATATAAAGAAAGATAGAGCCCAAGTACCAGACCGTTTTCCTGCAGGATTTTTTCAACATTTTTGGAAGGAAGTTTTTGAGCTGTGAGAAAATCAAATCAAACTCCAAAGAGAATGAGTCTTATCTAGTCCTAATCCTGATGAAGAAAGCCAAATATATTGATGTCTACAGGCAAATCTCCCTTCGTGATGCAGTTTGCAAATTTGCAGGCCACAGCATCTGATAACAGAAAAAACGAGTGGGATTGTGAAACATAAGTATGATCTTTATGGCATTGTGACTATTCATCACCATTAAGGTATGATCTCAACACTGGAAATGGTTAAATATCTCTCTTCCTGATGATGGTTCACAGAGTGTGATCTGAAACGTTGATTATAAATCTCTTACACGGTTTTAACCAGAAATCTGCTTTTTATTATGGCTAAATATTTTCATTGTGTTAACTGGAACTTCCCACACAAGGCTTTGCTGACGTTTGTCATTTGGCAAGATTTCAGACGTTGTCAGAAAAGCTTTTATTCCTCACCTTAAATCATGATTCTCATCAATAGCTTTTCCAACAGGTTTTTCAACTAGCTCAAGAGGTCTTGAACAATGAGATTACCCGTCTCCTTATCTGTTCATTTAACAGCAGAAACCCTTGCTAGGGCCCTACAAGCTACAAGAGTCATCAAAAAACTTGTAAGGTTATAAGTTTCTACCATAGAAAAGCCCGGTTTGCATCTTCAGCTTGTTGAAGATATTATATTTGCAACTACTCTGAAAATAAATGAGGCAAAGAGAATGAGAACAAGTCTTCATGTATATGAGCTTGCTTTAGGAGAATTACACAACAATGAATCACTACTTTCTTTCTAAAAGTGGGCATTGGACAGCTGATTAATATCAATAAAATTTCATGATTGAAGAGAAACTACTTTCAAAGCAACTGTCTGGATTTATTGAATCAATTGAACAAGGAAGATTCAATTGCCAGCAAGATCCAATTGTCAGTGATAGAAAGTGTAGATGACTTTCCTCTGCAGGCATGTTTATACACCTACTGAAATGTGTTCTGCAAAGAAGTGCCAATTTTCATATTTCTCTCTTCTCCAAGTGCTTGGAGTGATTTATCTCCTTTAGGCTTTAGCTATTAAGAAAAATCCCCTATGGTAAGGGGCTAATAATCAAAAGAAGATGCCTCTGTTGGCTTGGAAAAGGTGTGCAGGCCAGAGGCAACCAAGAATGCAGACTAAAGGAAGAATAGGAAAAATCACAGAATATGTCAGAAATGCTGATCAATTTGTTTTTTAATTTTCCTCTCTTATTTTCTCAATTTTTGAAGCTTCTCTCAGCTTTCATAATTTTCCCCCAAGTTGTACTCTTCAGGACCCTTGGTGAATTTTCCAAATCACAATTTTGACACATAATCAACTGAGGAAAGGATTTTCTAGTCCTTCCTGCAGCATAGAAAATTGGAGGAAAATATTTTTATCTTTTAGCGAGTTTGAGATCTCTTTTGGAAAGATGAGTATAGACTGGGTGTGTCCAGGATTTCTGATAGATTTGATTGCAGGCTGGCAATACAGGCTAGTTTAATTGGTGGAAAACAAATAAATATTTTTTTAAGATATAGAGACCTATTGTGAAATTTGGCTAAGAATTATCAGCCATTTCAGAGACAAAGGATGCCGCAGCAAGAGAAGAAGACTCAAGGATGGGTCAATTGAGAAAAGCGGTCTGAAGAACTTTTCCTGCCTGACGGAAACAGTGAAAAAACTAATACCCCAACTAAGGGGTTTAGGTTAATTAAAAGGTAAATTCCACCACCCCTTGGTGTTATCAAACTGAACTTTGGTGGAGCTTCCAAATAAAATCAAAGAGCTTACAAAGCAGGTGGAATTTTAAGGATTGATTCAACAAGTGTTAGGCTTTTGTGTGATGAATCTAGGTACCAAGTATAATAATGTTGCAGAAAAAAGGCCTTGGTGGCCATTATCAAAACAGCCATTGATTACACCTCAGAATAATTACAGTTAAAGAAGATTTAGCCATCATCATAGGGCACTTACCAAAAGAGGATTATTAAAAGAGGTTTTGATATTTAAATCATACTCAAGTAAAATCCATAGTTACCTGCCTCTCGGGTATGGGGGCGTGGGTTTTGGAGGACAGAAAAAAAATCCTGATTTTGGGGACAGAGGGGTAGCAATTATTATAAAATAGCTTAAACAAAAACAAGCTGAAATTTAAAACAATAAAACCGTTGATCCATAATCTATCTGTTAATATCATAATCCAAAATTGTGAATTATAAATTATGGTTTTCATTACTCAAAATTAAATAGTAGTAGGTACATTGTCAAACTCGGAGCTGAGAAGAGTTACATGATATATAAACATGCTAAGGCCAAAAACAAAAATCTTAATATCCTTTTATGGGACCTGATGTAACCGTTCTTGCTTTTCCCCCCCTCCTACTATAGATAATATTAGCATATTTATTAGCATTAGCAGACTGAATATTGAAAATCTGATGTAAAATTCAGCCATCTCTTTAAATATCAGTGCCTCTTGTTTACAACTTCAGTTACTGCCTATTGTCACTACCAGACATCTGACGTATTTCTGAACTGATTCTTTTTTATTTTTTAATTCAAGGAGTGTCATATTAATATATAGATTTCTAAGATGAATGTGTGAATGAATGGGATCGATATGCATAACCTAGAATAATGTATAAGCTCTTCTCTGGTACACTGTTAATGCTCTTTTGTTAATCAACTTAATTTTGATTGGAAAGAATGCAGGAAGTCTAGCCATGATTAATAGCTGATTTGAAACCCCTTTTAACATGAATGCTTGACAGCGATGTCTCCAAAAACCAGCAATTTTAACATGGTATGATAGAATGAGAATGGTAAAGGACTCAATTTTCAATTGTTATACTAACTCTTCATTGTTCTCTCATGCAACCAAGCAAATTCTCGTATAAATAAGATTGAAGTCGATACAACAAAAGGAGTGCAAAGCTCAATAAATCCCTTTTATTCTTAGCTGTGGACTCAATTATGCCGTTTTATTTTTATTTTTTTAAATGCTGTTATTTATTTTAAGTATGTTTTTTTTTTTTTAAAGTGCCAGGGACATCCCTGTTTTCCAGGGTATGTCCTGTTTTTTTTTCAATTTTTGGGGCATAGGGGGACGACCCATCCCCACCCCCCTCTCTAAGACCCCGCATAACACTGGTACTATCCAATTCAATCATAGCCTGACAAATCTCAGCAGTCATTTTTATCAAACACAGGTGTCAACACAGCCTAGCAGCTTAGGGTTTATCCAGAGCACCTTCCTTTCATCTAGTGGAACTCAAACACAAAAATTAATATCAGAGATGGGTAAACATAGAAAACAGATTTGTATAACTTGTGAAAAAAAAAGGGAGATGCAGCATCACAATGCAGACACATATTGCATACCCATAAACTAGGTTGTCCAGCCCCTCGACATCATACCATAGATTCAAACAATTAAAAAATTAGCTGAAGCACTAAAGAAGATAGAATTTTATGACAAATATAACGCATGTCATGTGATCTTAATATAGTATTTTACAAAACTTAGAAAACAAAAGATGATGATTTGGTACCTATAATACAGTAATTCTACACTCAGCTGCATTTAAAACAATTAAAGAAGTAACGGCAATCTTAAAGTGGTTCAAAAACAATGCAACTAACATATCCCTTTATTTGAATCTGCATTACCATACATTTTAATAGAATCCAAACTAACAAACAGTAAATAACTCAGAAACTTACCTCAAATCTCAAATTTTCACCTCTTCGCATAAGTTCCAATACATTCCGAATCTGTTGTGAAAAAAGGGATCAATATACAGGTGTCTCTAAGAAAAGCAGCCCTAAAAGTAAAATGTCTATCTACCACCTTCTAGGTCACATATCTATCAAAAATACCTCAGTAATGTAAGTTAATAGAAAAAAAGTAGTAAAGAATTTGTATTTGACAACTGCCTTACAAGATATGCAAAGTGTTAGTGGACCTCCACAAATGTCCAAGTCATTACTAAAAATCCCATAGTATCAAAGTACAAAAGCATCAAAAGCAATATTGTCAATAATTAAACACCATCCAGCAGAACAAATTTAAGGTACATAACTTTCACAAATTTTTTATATGGCAAACAACAATCTACCCATAACAAACCGAGACTCATATCCAGATTAGATCTAGACTTAAATATAATGTGCTTCATCGTGATGCTGAAACTCAAACAATCCACCTAAAAGGGGATAAAGAGAACAAGCCGAATGAGGACTTGCAAGTCAAGCAAACAAGCCAAATGAAATAAAAGCATCAAAGGCAATTTTACTTAAAAGCCAGAGAAATTTAAAAGCCACTCTCAAGATAAGCAAAAACATTAACACTACAACCTGGAGCACCAAATGCAGCACAACCCTTAAATTACCAATTTCCTAGCTGGTTTAAAAAGACAGTGCTTTGTGAACCTGCATATCTCAAGAAAAATATACAGTGTCATCCCCATTACAGGTTACCCCTATCTAACCCAATATCACATACATTTCTTGTTGAGCTTTGTGAAAACCTAGATTGTAATCAGAAATGTGCAATCCTGGCAAGTCCATTCAAACAACCTGAAACTCATCCTAGCAACCTGCCCATTTTAGACATACCTATGTTCCCAGCAAGGAGCCCATTGCAAGATACTTATCGATCAATCCAATGACCTCAACTGCCCCAATTAAAACTCTGTATAACACACAAACACAATAGAAAAAAGAACTGAGACTCTACGAAGCTTATAAACCCTAAATATATATATATATATATATATATATATATATATATATATATATATATATATTCCTAAACAGTGGCTGACGTTTAATTAACAAGGACCATCATCTCATATAAAATCTGATACACATGATATTAGTACAAATATCTTAAATAAATTTATCTGAAAACACAGATAAATACCAATCTATCTTCATCATCTTCTCTGCAAAAAAATTATTGACTGATGATAGATAGCCTCAATCTAGCTACACCACTACATTGGACTCGAAAAAAGTTTTTCAGGAAAAAAGAGGCCCCAAACTCCATCGTATGCCTAGATATCACAATTTTAAGATAAACTGTCTTATGGCAGTCAAATGGACGTTAATTAAGGTCATCCATTAATTGTTATGCACCCACAAACATTACAGCTGACCCCGCCCCCCAGGCCCTAGTTTAATTGTTCGCTTTCTTATATTCATGTTGAGGACTCTAGTTTAATTGTTTAACGTACAGCAGCGATGAAAGGATTAATTTTTGTAAAGCCCGGCGATGAATTTTCAAGGAACAGGTTTTAAGTTTGAAGTGATGAATCTTACATTTTTTTATGTTCTGTTTTTTTATTCCACTCACTGTCCTCACTGTGCTCCTCTGTGTTTTTTTAAGTTCTTTTACTTTTTTGTTTGATTTGATATATTTTATTTTTATTTATACATTTAATTTCTTTCTACATTGCATCAGTCATGTTATAGTTTTTTTTTTTTTTTAAAAAATATGTCGGCTCTTAATTAATTAAAAGTGAACACACTCACACCATTACAGCCTTCCATCCCCCCGCATGCCACTGTAGGAACACCTTATCAGCGTAATTACAAACCATAATTTATATATGCACAGCAGAAAATAGCTGAATATCCATGTCCAGCTTCCTCTGCAGATTCCATTAAGAGGGAAGCTTTTGCAAGAAAACATTTTTAAGGCAAAATTTATTATCATCCTTAGTACTAGAAGACAAAATATAGCAAACTGCTAGGATAACACATTATTTCCAAAACAACGCTTTATCTAAACATTTTGGCGATGCATACAAACCTCGGACATTAATCTGTTGCGTCCATCACCTTCAGATGCAAAGGCTTGTAGCGATCCAAAGGGAACACCTAAGATTCCTTCACCCTGACGTTCCATCAACAATGCTGATCTAAGATATTGGGGGCCTTGGGAACCTGTTCCTGGTGGCAAAAGATTCTCTGATGAGGAAGAGGAATGAACAGTTCGAGAAGGATGAATATGACTACTTTGAGAAGACCTGTTATTAGAAGATGAACTAGACCCTTGAACACCACCAGCACTCCTCCTAGGTGCTTGTGTGAAGGGAATGTGCTGTGGGCCCCAAGGCATGACTGGCAGGGGATGTAACATTGAAACATGGCTTCGAGGTTCATTTGTGTTTCTGTTCATTGGTGTCCAATTGCCAGAATCATGGTTTGCTGGCCTACTCTCTGTACCTGCAACAAGCCAGGCATTGTTTGTATTTCCCATCATGATGTTCCTAGAGCTTGTTTCTTCCTGCAAAGGAGATGAACGTTCCCTCCCAACAGCACCAGAGATAGAAGGATTGCCTGCTCTAGGCATAGAAGAATTATCATTCCTTCCAAGTGAGTGCAAACTCCTCTGAATACTAGATGATGCATGAAACATACTGGGCTGGCGCAGTGGGCCAGTACTACTGCCTCCTGTTGAACCCGTATCTGCAGATAGATTTCCAGAAAGCACCCGTCTAGAATGTGAAGAATGAGGCTGTAGGTCAGGCAAAGTTCTTCCAGCATTCCCCAATGGCCATATCTGAGGAAAATTAGGTTCTGGCTGGTGTGTTGAATTAAATCTCATTCTAACATTTCTCTGAGAACTCTCTGATTGCCCAACCATAGAAAATCCACATCTGTAATCTGGAGTGACATCACTTACAACAGCCCCAGGCCGGGGAATAACAGGTTCTTCCAACGGCCTTTCATCAGGAAGTATTGCAGCAGGAAGAGGGACAGAAATACTTAAACTATTAGCAATGGTCTGCCTTCCGGGAATTGTAAACCTGAGGTTGCCCCCATCCCACTGAGAAGATGGGCTGGGATCCAAAGATGATGAACCCGAAATGCCTTCTGCATTCTTTCTCTTACAAGACACTCTTCTGCCCTCCATAATATGATTTGCTCGACCATTACTGTTATCTGCTAAACATCCAACCCCGGTGCTACTAGCAAAAGCCATTTGGTCTGGGTCAGATCCAACTAATACAGTTGGCTGTGGAAAGCAGCTTGGATCCATGTATGATCGCCCTTCGTTGCCAACTGGTGTTTGATTGGCAATGATATTAAAAGAATTACTATCTGAAGTTGTTCCATAACTGCAGCTCGGGTGGATATGCAAATGATCATCCATAAGAGAATTGTTAAGGATATTCACAGTTCCACTTTCTGACAAAACATTTGTGTCCAGTAATTGTCTTTCATCAATCCTTGGATTCGACTGAATATTTGAAACAGAATTCCAGCCAATAGACATTTTATCTTCAATTGCACAACCCTGATCAGCTGCATTCTCAGTATCACCAGAACTACCAGAGGCCCACCCATTGAAAAAAGAACTACCGCTAGCATGGTTACCTATGTTTCGAAAATTACAGTTTGAACCATTCCCCGAAACCTGATAATTTGACAAATTTGGAGCAGCCATAAGATTTATTCGCTCGCCCTGATATATATGTGATTCAATATTCATGTTATTTTGGTCAGACACATTTCCCAACTCAAAGTTTTCTGGTATAGGATGCATAGTGTTTCTTTGGCCTTGCATTATATCTTGTAGCAGTCTTCTTCAAGTCCAAACGTTAAGACACAGAAGATATTTCTGTTGCAACAGATTTGCTATTAATTATAGCTCAGCATATCATCTAAAAAGGGCATTATTCTTTGAGACAGAATAGCACAATCATAGCCACCATTGATTATCATCAATTAGCTTTTGCAAAATAATAACAGTATAACTAAATACACCTGCCTACCGTTAGATACTCCAAAGAGGCGTAAATTCAAGAAAGACAATACATGCTATTCAGATTAGAAACAGGGCATGATCACTTACAATATTTAGAAGAGTATCAACTTTCACTTGCCACTTTCCTTCACCATAAGCCTAGAATGTCCACACAGAGAAGGCTACAATTAAATCAATGTTAAGATAGCCACTTTGGAAAGTAGTAAAAGACAGCAAAAAAATTTAAGAATGTTAAACATATTTTAAATTGTCCGTTAATCTTAAGCAGAAGGAATAGTTCATTATGAACCTGAAAACTAGGACAGTTATGCAGTTTCTAATTATCACTTCAACATGCTTCCTCTTCTGCTAAAATCTTTGGAACTATTAATTAGGATTGGCACTACAACCGAGTTGCATCCTGAAGGCCAAGAAATATAGAGCAGGACAAAGAATGAATCCTAGACCTGTGCCAGAATAACACAAACAACTGCAGTAACTATATAGAATTTTTTTTTAGCTGCAAATGACTCATAGTGGGATACATAATCATGTTTATAATGCTGATGAATTAAACACAAATCAAATGGCAACAAAAAAGCATTAATGAAAAAATTGGAAGCAAACAGATAAAAATATTCTAACAAAATTGTTATTGATTAATAGTAACGTTGTGACTAAGAGGATTATCAGGATAGATGCACTAGTTACACAGATTGAACATATCAATGCAAATTGTTGACGTGCTACAAATAAATTTATTTTTCCTGCTCTTCTTAAGCTCTGGCTGGGAATGTGCACAAACAAATTTAGCGAATGTAGTTTCTAGCAACTAACTAAATCATTAACAAAATACACAAAAATATGAGTACCATATGCCTTGAATCAATCCAAGAAGTTCCCAGGCTGGAAGTAGACAAAGTTGAACTTGACTTTGGAGATGTATGACTCCAAAGTTGGCCTTCAGGATTGCCATAAAATTAAAAAATTGGCTGAGCAATCCAATAACTGAAGAGAAAAACCCTAATTTGCCCCATAAGAGTACAAAAAATAAAATTGCATAAATTTACAAAACCATTGACATTTCATGCTGCATTATACAAGTCAGTTCATACTATAAAATGTTGCCAGATAAAATTGCTAAGAACATTGTCATATATACATTCATTAACAGGGTGTCATACATCACAACAGAAGGGTCCACAGAAGCCGAATAACCATATTACTTGAATGGTATGGTTTTCTGAATTGAAACAAAAAATAAATTCACAATAAACATTGTCTGCAGTGCAGCATTTTCTGGCATAAAATTGCCTCTAATAAGAACTGCTTTTAACGTGCTCTACCAACTGTGAGCAATACCAACAGGGGGAAAGATATGGTCTTTGATGTTACCTTTCTGACACTAAAATATCCTCATCAATTAATTTTGCAAATATGAACTTTCCAGTATTCATTCAACTTTCGTAATGTAAAATGCTAAAGCAGCTGTTCTTACTCGCACATGTTTATTCTTCATTATAATGTCATTGCATACCATCAACGCAAACACTAGGAAATACAGGTAGAGGTAGAGGTAGAGGTAGAGGTAGAGGGAGAGGTATGCCAATTTTTAATGTGAGTGTGTGAGTGTGTGAGTGTGTGTGTGAAGTCAGAGTTCAGAATATAATCTTTACAAAAATTCAAATCATTAAGAAATGAAAACGTATAGGCTGAGTTTCTAAGTTTTAGATACTTTTGTACAGGCTGGGGGTAGGACCAAAACTCTGATCAGGGTTTGGGCAGGTAAAAGGCAAGCGTTCTTTTTTTATTTTTAATGTTTTTTTAGAACAGGCTCCCTCTGCAGACATCTTGAGGCGGCAGAAGGTCATTGGAGGTTCCTCCAAGAGTCCCCGAGCCATGTCTACAGGCATATCCAGTAATGACACACCTTCACTTCCCCATCTCCAAGGCATCCCAGGGGTCAAGAAACACTACTCACAATTACATTGCTTAAACAATAGATACTCAGAGCTAAAGGATTTTTATCATTCACAATTTCTCAGTAATCACTTATTATCATTCGGCAAAGGGTGCAAGATTTGGATATGGAGGACTAGGGGCATTAAGTTAGAAGCAAAACAGTCATGGGCATTCACAAGGTGAAATACTTCCCATGATAAAACTAAATGCCATAGTGCAGACGCATAAAGATGAGGTGATAGTCCATGGACCGTATATATTTTGGTTTATATCATTATGCTAATAAAAGACAATGCAACCATCAAACTGGTTACTGTATCAACAAATCTAATAATGGGGATCCTTAAACTCTACAAAGTTAAAGACCTGTAATCCCAAAACAAATACATATTTGTCAATTAACACTTTTTCAAACATAACACTAATAAAACCAATCTCCAATGTCTTGCATGCCAAGACACAGACATAAGCAACAAAATTTACAATGTTCCCAGGATCCTCCACAAGAAAAGAATAAAATAAGATAAGGATTTGTTAATTCCCGAAATTGGGAACCACTATTCAAACAGAAGCAGCTAAAGCTAAAGTTTAGAAACACAAAGTATTTACTAAGAGTTGGAATGAAATTCCAGTCATTCCCAAATAAAGTTGAAGCAAATAACAACTAACCAAATTATATAAAAATAACAGTAATATCTGTGAGAGTGCTATGTAAACAAATCAAGACAAGTGAAAATATTGACTACTGAGTGCTCGCAGTTGAGTTATTTTCATAAACAATCACTCAATAAAGAATAATGATATACCACAAACAGAGCCTAACTTTGTTGCTTTAAAGAGATTTGATGTTTTCACAGTCCATAAAAATTCAATTTAAAGCTTTTGGAAAAACTGTGTGCCTGGTTTTAATTTGTCTCTTACTCCTGATGATGGATCACGCGTGTTGATCCAAAACATCAAGTTTCTCTTACTCCTGATGATGGATCGCAGGTGTTGATCCAAAACATCAAGCTAGAAACAGGCACACAGTTTTTCCAAAAGCTTTAAATTGAATCTATTGCTTTTCTTAAGCTTTGAAAGCCCTTCTAAATAGTTCTTAGGGAACAACGAAGAACCATGATATAATGACAAATGTAATAGGAATTCTTAAAAGTATATCAAAAAAAATACAAAGCTTCATCAAAGTATTTAGGACAAGGAAGTTCTCCATCACTCAACTGTTTTTGAAACTAGCAAAGACAATCACAACACTTTCTCACAAGATTTCAAACATTATATGGTGTGCCATACAATATTACACAACCATTGAAGCACAACACTTATACAAAGATCACACTATGCCACCAAAGTGTAAGCGTTTTTCAATTACTCGGTTTTTTTTTTTTAAAAATTGCAATTTAGAAAGAAAAAAGATACCCTTACAAAAAATAAGATAAAAACTAGATTTTTTTCTCCTTTTTCCAATTCCTTCAGTTTAATTCACAATTTTCAGTAATACACCATTTTTGTATTGCAGGCAGTTATAACCAACTAATTGCTGGATTTGACCAGTGTACCAAAGCAACATATCTCAATATCACAGTTTACACACCCAGCAAGTTTAAAGTGCATGTTAAATAGGTTTCTGATTAGCAATTGCTCTCTTATAAGGAATAGAACTGGCTCAGAAAAATGGATGGCAGAAACTTCAAATGGAAGGAGACTCTATGCTAATAATTGAAGCGATCAAAAAGGGACAATACAATGACTAAAAAATCAACAATGTAACTCAGGAAATTAAGATGAAAACTGAGAATTTCAAGATCTCATACCAAATTTTCAATAGGAGTCCAAGAAATACTGTGGTAGATCTGGTGGCCAATTGGGAGTGTTGGTAAAGTTGGGAAAGATGGTTTATACTTACCCTCCGTGGCTTTCAAGGTAATATCGGAGACACTGTCAAAGCAGAAGAGATTGTAAACTTGTAGCGCTCAGAATCAAAATGAGGAAAGACTACTATGGATAACAATAAGAAGAAAACTACTATGGATAACAAAAAGAGGAAAGACTACTATGGATAACAAAAAGAGGAAACACTACTATGGATAAAAATTGTCTTTAGGTGCATTCAGTAATGCCTTATCATTTTTAATTCAAACAAAGGAGAATGACAAAACTATTAAGGATAAATGAAGAAAGACTTTTATATTTGTTAACTTTCTTGCAGTCTAAATATGCTTGGAGCTGAAGAAGGGAGCTTTCCATATAGGAAGAAAATAATATACTTAAAATTTAATTTTTGAAATTCATGTAATTTTTATTTTCCCAGTTTGGGAGTTCACACGCTAATCTTGGCTATTTGGAGATTGGGCACCGTGTGGTTGAGTGCAGGCTCCATTCAGCTGCTATCAATCAACGAGGGTTTAAGGGCAAACTATCCATAAACTGATCTCTTGAAAAAGAGTGATTGATCTCCTAACACAATCCAGCCGCAAGACTGAAACAACAGTGTAATAGATAGCCATCGGAAGACTCATTCCAAAGGATAGGTTCCTTTCAGCCAACAATTTTCCCAAAACTAAGGTCCCTTAACCCTAAGTACCTTTAACTAAAGAAATAAAGGTTTCTGTTGCCATCTGGAAACAAATAAGGGGAAATGGAAAAAATCTGGAAATCCAGAAAAATGGAGCTTTTCTAAATCACTTATCTCATTTTTCTTATATATATCTTAACCATTTGACACAAAGAGAAACAACAGGAATATCTTTAAGGCAATATTAAAACCTCCGTCCAAAAACATCTTGATTATAGTAGATTCAAACAAGGAAGAACAAATGAAAACATCTAATAGTTGAGTAAAACACCTGAATATTTAATTATACTAGAAATTATTAAAACGCCAATGAAACCAGAAAGCCTACTGGATCGAATGGGATGAGCTCAAGAAGCAAAATACCGCATACAACTTGCAGGGTGGTACACCATAATGGGCAGGAGCAACTAAACCTAAGGTTACACAAAAAAGGGGGAATTTACCAAATCAAATAATAATAATAGTTAAGTCACTAAAATTTTCCTTAGCTTATAGAATTTTTTCCCCAAATCTTTGAGGTTCTTCAGAGTCTGTATGAGAGAGAAAACTACACTTCCTAAAATCATACGGAAACTTGACATTTTAACAGACCTTATTGTGATATATCTTGTAACGATTATGGCGACTTATGCATAGGAGCTAAAATGTAAGAGGGAAAGGTCCGATTTCATGTATTGCGGGCCTCACTCAGAAAGAAGGGTAACGAAGCATCAAAGCCATATTGTGTTGGAGAGACCAGTGTCCGATACAGATTCTGTGACCTTCAAAAATTCAAACAGAGCGAAAGCCACATTGCAGGCTTGACATCGCAGAGAAAGTATTACTAATACCCTTGCTATCTATGGCCCCAACAATGTTGTAGTCAAACTTGAAAGATACTGATCTTTGGTCCCGGACAAAAACTGCCATTCAAATAAACGGTGGGCATAATCTACAGCGTCCCTAACCAGAGCGTATATTAAACAGCAACGCCATTTGCAAAATGGTGAAAGGTCCACAGTAATACAGGACATCATCCATCAATCCTCCTCATATTTTTAGCCTGTTTCAAAATCCTACATATAATGGCACAATAAATTTTGATGAGTAAAGCCCCAAAATATGCTAGTTAAAAACCCCCGAATGCCACACATCCAGACGATTCAACAATCCGCAGAAAAATCCCACAGCCATTTAACGTTCATCCATCTTAAGATACATTGTAGCGGACAGAACAAAAATAAATCCCCTAAATTTTGCACATCCAGAGCGGAAACTAGGGTTTCAATAGGGTTGGAGTAGGGTTCGAATAAATTGCCATCCACCGGCCTAAAATTTTCCCCCAACGAACGGGCCCTTTAAAAAGATCAGCAAAAGCATAAAATTTGCTGTTTCAATCAACGAAATTGAAAAAATCCAGATATCAAAAACAATTAAACTGGCGATTTGCGTCCCTTTAAAAAGTATGGAGGAAAAAGCATTGACTCGAGGGTTAAGAAGAAAACTTACAGAAATGAGGTCCGACGGATAGTTGGAAGGACTATTAAAGGGCCAAACCCTAACCACAGAAAGAAAGAGAGAAACTGCAGATTTCCCACCTCCTCTCCTCCTATCCTCTCCTCTCCTCTATTCTGTTCTCTGTGTATGTAAAACAACGATCAGAAACGATTTGTGGGGGTAACAATATTATTATATGGGTGCTTTGCAAGGGACGCCGACGATAATGTTGGGGTTAAACAACGAAGATCGTGGTTACTGGTTGGTAAGGCCCCGGTTATTTCAACGTGTGGTGGTAGTACTAGTAGGGGCGGAGCTCGGCAAAGCAAAGGCAGGGGTGAGGTGGGTTGGGCAGCGCATGGCATTTACATGCACCCGGGATTCGATCCTTTCACATGCGTAACTGCAATAGCGTTTCTCATTTTTCTCATTTAAACAATCAAATTCCACCTCCACAACTACCTCTCACGCAACCAAAACAAAAAAAACGATAATAATAATAATAATTAGTGAAGAAAATGAAGCCCTATTCCTACCCCATCTCGCTCCCTGACATAGCCCCAGTGTATTATCATCACATGTCGTATCGATCATAACACACTTTCCTCCGAGAAAAGGTTTAGTACCCAATAGCAAGCCCCTTACGTGGCACTTCCGCTTGTGCTAAACTTCCACGTGCCTTGGCCGCCTTCCACATGCGCGACTACAAACACCGTGGCCGCTCTTTGTTAAATATGTATTTGTATTTGTATTTGCTCTGCAGGGACCGCCAGCAGTCTCTTTTTTTACTTGTTACTTACCGCCCACTAGTTTCCCCGCTACAATTCTGAATACCAAACAATATCAGCTTAGAATCTAACGGCCAAAGACCGCTAGGTGGATCGAACGGTGGTCCCCTTCTTCGCTGGATTTCTTTCTGAATTTCATCGTTTTCACACTTGCTTTATTGTTTTTTTTTTCTATTTAAAAGTTTATAATATTAATAGTTGCCCCAAAGGGCCAAGTTACATCGAGTGGATTCTTTATAATTTTATTGAAGCGGTGATAAACATTGTTCCTAGTAATAGATGATATTATAGTTATATTTGGAGAACATACATTGTAAGTGATAATGTTAATCAAAATATATGATAAAATATCAATATTAAAAGTATAATTTTATTGGTTTTAACAATTAATCTAAATTTAATTATATCATTTATTTTAAAAGTTTCACATATCATTTAAAGAAATTAACATTGTAATATGAATCTCAAGCCAATGGTACAATGATTTGTTGAGTTATAAAAGTGTAAAATGCATAATATAACAAAAAAAATTATGAGTTAAATATTAGTATATACGTAAATAAAGTTCAATATAAAAATGTAAATATTGTAACATTATATTGTAAATTGCAACATATTATAGTAATAAAGAACTTATAATCCGATTACCCCCATAGTCAATGAGTAATAATTAACTCAAGCATTTGTGATTAGAAACAATGATAGAAAAGGATGAGGCAATAATGAACAATATCCAATCAATATTATCCAGTTCATGCACAAACACTCCGAGGACCATTCGCTACAAGGTTAAATAATAATTCACAACTTAGCCAAAAGACATATATATATATATATACATACATGAGGATGGTTTACACCAGGATAGTATGTTATCCTTAAGCAATCATAATATAGCACTAGCACATAGTGTGTTTCAAAATTAAAACATATGTTCTTTAAGTACAAAAAGTGGTAAAAGTATAATAAGGAGGGTGAAACAAAATCTAGGCCCTACAACCGACCCACATCCAGTTCCTGATATTTTTGGACTAGATGCCCCTGCCATTGTTGTTCTGGTGATCCTCGACATCAAAGCTTACATCAATCTAGTTGTCTAGTGCATTATAAAGAGGACTAGCAATCACAGGTTCCCTCTATAGTTATTTCCAAATGTAGTGGTTGATAGCTCTACAACATAAACAAAACCTTGAAGGGGGTCTTCTTTGGGGTTGAGTTCTCAAGGCCCTGTAAGGCCCTGCATCTAAAACCTCCACATGAAAAGTTTGTGCATGTCCCTCATGCATTTGTGTAAGATGTCTAACATGACATCCTCGATGATGAATCTTATACACCCTTGGTTGTTGTTGATGTTGAGATCAAGAGGCCCTCACTGGTAATATTAGAACTAGAGGTAGCCTTTCTACTAGAATATTCATCACTTGCTGAAGGGTGTGAAGGACTTGTACATTGATGCCAATCTGTAACAACCCCATTAGGGTCAACCAAAAATGCGTGATTTTTTTTTTTAAATTTAACACATACACCAAAAATAGATTACACCACGAGAATCTACAGAGGCCATATGAAATACTCAAAGCGTGATAATAGCAAACAAGGATATTACATCACATATCATGAGAGCACATCACAATGCAAATATAAAAAGTGATTTTATTAACTCAACCATGGCTGATATGAGTCTATAACCATCGCTATCAAAATACGATAATAAGTAATTATAACTCTTCATGACAATATTCAATAATAAGTACAATTCAATACAATATACATATCAGATACATGGCTCCCCCAGAGCATAGTTCCTAAACTCAAGTATTTATGGTAATCTCAAGTGTCATCTTGATAAGTAGTACTGTTATAGGGAGGGAGAGCATCATCCAAGCGCTTTTCCACACCAACCACAGACCAATGATCTCACGCACTAATCTCATCAAAAAATATCCCTCCCTTCACAGATGAGTAGATAGTGATGGCATAGGAATCTAGAGAGATAAGCAATACTCATGTGTTGTATGATTTTTAAACTAAACATGCAGTGTATCATAGAAAACTGTTATATTAAAAAATATCACACAAATATGTAAATCATACTCGTGAAATGATAATGTCTCACTAAACATACTTTGACCTAAAGTTTTATGAATAATAAATAATAACAATTTATAGATCAATCAAATTCTTATGCACCACTTGATCAGATTGCCTTCATCTCTCATTCTAATACTAATAAACCAGTGAAGTCCATCTTACTCCTTACTTTGTATCGACAATGCAAATTGGTCAAATACAATTCAACCACAATATTCATTTAATTTACATTTATAACATGTTAAACATAGGAGTAACCAAAATATACATTTATTCTGTCAAATGTATGAATGAATCTTACATTATTTTCTATCTCATACTAGAAATAATGACTACAGTGTATACCACCTAGGTAAATACACATTTAACTACATATTTTCACTACCACAATTAGTTTCCAATCATACTACACCCTATGATAACCCATATTACCATAGTCTAGTATTATAAGATACAACTACTAGTTTTTCACAATTAGTCATATAAACTAATTTTAATACATGGAAATATAAGCTTATATTCAAGTAACTAGATATAACGAAACAAGTCACAGTTCTCACAGAACATAATAATATATTATCATAGCATTCGCTAAACTCTTGAGGTTGTATGCATGCATACATCAAGTCACAAAACATACTATTAATAGTAATAATCAACATGCATACATTTAATTAGTCAAATATAGATGTGAGTCTAGGCATAACAATTACAGTATGTACCATCCAAGTATAATCATATATTTATACTGTAGTACTCTATGATATTCCATACTATCATAGTTCATGACTACATAAATACACATAACTAAACTTATATTTTCAAGAATTCAAACGACCCATATACATAATAACAATTACGCAAGTACAAGATTATACCACTTGGGTATACCCTAAGTTTAAACTACATACTAGCATTTAAAATAATATAACTTATAAGCACACATCACAATGCACCATTATATACTAGATATAACCAAGTATTTATACATATTAACATTCTCATAACATGTACTACACATAATTACTCAATTCCGAATACATATAACAACAATCAATCAATCTTTTGCAGAGAAGCAGAGAACTCATAAACCCATTACAACATTCATTTAAACATCTCATTCTATTTTCTAAAAGACTATTTTTAAATTAGTTATAGTTTTAGTTCCTTTGAACACCTGATGATTATATAAAATCATACTTCTAGTTCAACTTAGGCTTACGATCCATCATAGCCATTTCCATAAAATATTTATATTATATATTTAAATCCATACATAAATATAAGTAAGCTTCCAACATAATTTGTGTTGCATTAATCCAATGGTCACTTTTATTCAAGAGATCCATTAATCGCAAATATAGATGCACTACCCAATACGCCCATAATGTTATAAATATAAGTAACTTAATCTTTAGACAAATATATTTCCATGATATATTAGACATAGTTTAAAGATAGAGAGGGTCATTTCCAGTCCCCAGTCAATTACTTGGTTAATGAAATCTTGTTGACAAACTATTACTAATCTTAATAATATTTTTGTATTATTAAGGAAAATTAATTTTACTCATAGAGAATAGTAGTTTCTCAACTCTCAGGTCCCGTGACCAATTATTTTATATATGTTAGCAAAACTTAGAGGCATACAACCTGGTACACTCAATTCCTTATGGCCATCTATGTATATTATTCCATTAAAGTTTGGTTTTATTTTTTTGTTGAAAATGGTACTTACGCATAATTAAAAATTTTAATTATGTTGGATCTGGCAAAGATACCACTAAATATGCAAATCCGTATATATGTATCACATGTAACAGATGCCATAAAAAAGGAAATATTCCAAGATATACAATGTTACATATATATAAGCGGAACACAAGTGAGAAACTCTCTCATAGCTATTATATCCTACATATCCTCACTAACAATAGTTGTTAAAATGCTCTTAATTTGATTTCAATTTTCTCTAATTATTATTTTCCTTTATTTTATATAGGATTCATCTCTATCTTCACATTTCATATTGCATAATATATCATGTTACGAAACTTGGCCCTACGCAAGTTGTTCCATAGTAATCCAAGTTATATAGACTAACTATTGATTATCCATAGATCACATTATCATATCATTTCACGTAAATTTTGCTTATTTTCTTAAGAATAAATTTGTAAAACTTAAAAGAAGGGTGAGGTTAGTAGAACCTAGATTTGGTTTATGCTCTGTGATCTAGACGGTTGTAGATATTCCTCTTTGGTTTGGGAGGAATGACCTGCAAATAAGAAAACACTAAAGAAATGGTTGATTAGTTAAATTGTATAGTAGATTTCCTAGTAAGTTAGATCCAAGAAGCACAAGCTTCTTTGGAAGCTATTAATCCATACTTTTAAACAATCAAGTTTTAAAAATGAAAGATAAATTGCTTACATAAATAATAGAAGACACTGAAATCAAATATAAGAAGTGCTTGAAAGAGATGAATTTAACTAATTATAGCAATAAATGATTAAATATTAATGCCAAATAAATTAGACAAGGTTCAAAAAATGAGGTGATGTTTTGTGCTCAAGCAAAAGGTTAGAAAGTGAGATTTGATTGGGGTTTGATAGGTGAAATTAGCTTATTATTGGATTTCTCACACAGTGTCCATCAGTGATTTGGGTGAAACCATCAATGGTTGGGTGATCGTTAGCGATTGGATAACAATCAGTGATTATAGACAGATCGTCGATGGTCAGGGTGACCATCGATGGTTACTGTGGGTTTTGGTCTGGTTCAAGAAGATGGTTAATAAGGTTGTAGAATGGATTCTGAAAGGTAGGATGGAAGATAAAATAGAGGAACTAATTATTGAATGTAATAAATGATAGATACTTAGCTTGTTGGTCTGAAGAATGTGGAGGTAGTTGGCTAAAAAAAATGTTGGTGGAGCTTAGAGCAATTTTGGTAGAGTATCAATGTCTTGGCTGTGATTGATGAGCAATAGTACTTCAGATCTTTATCGCACTCATTAGAAGCTTTCCTGGATTCATCGAAAGATGACTTACAAAAGAAGTTCTGATCCAAGAAGCTCTATTAATTATTGATTTTCTCTGATGATTATTGCTCCTGATTCTCCCCCTTTTCACCTACTCTTCTTCTCTTATTATAGAAGGAAGGGAGAGATGGAATAATGGGTTCAATAAGAGGTTTAACAGGGTGTCTAAATTTAGCTTTAGCATACATTGATTTTGCATATGGATCAGATAAGCTAAATATAAAAAAAACAAGTTGTAGTTTGAGATAAAATTTAATTGTTCAAGTGGTTAAAACTTAATCATTTGTGGTCGAGCCTAACCATCGGTGATTAGGGTGACCGTCGATGGTCAATAGGTTAAAGGTTAAGTTGGTCAAAATTAGTTAGTTAGTTAGTTAGCTTGACTTAGATTTGTGATCAAAAAGTTGTGAAGTGGTCTTTAGGGGGTCCCAAGGTGGTCTAAGGGTCAGTTATACATCTAGAACTATGGTGTGTAGTTTTTTAGTGTCTATATTTACCCCTTTTTGTTATGCAATTTGTATCAGCAAGCTACAAAACAAAAAATGGATTATGGGTCGAAGGTTAAGTTGCCCCAAGCATGGGAGGAGGTGTTCCCCCTCAAATTGGGAAGTGATGAGGTAAAACAAAATATGGTACAAGTTTGATGAGTGGGTAAGTTGGTGATAGGTTGGGAATTGAAGCACAAACATGCCGCATAAAATGCGATTAAGTGTGATAGCTAAGATTATGTATTGACTAGGTTGCTATGGTTGGTAAAAAATAAGATCAACACTAGAAAGACAAGTGACAAGTGGACCACGTGACCGTATTTAGTCATGGTGATTGGGTTATACTTGTAAATGCAAGTCTCTTAGGCAGTGTTAGTGTTTTTGCATGTATCCAAGGTAGGAAGTGATCCTAAGAAGCCATAATTGGTTAGTTGTGTTTCATGTAAATTTTCACTTTAAGTTCTAGGGAAGAGAGAAAACAAACTCAATAAGGGTGTGGTTGAAAAACCTATTTGTCTGTGCATGTGTTGAATCAGAAGATTGTGAAGAGCTCTTCTTTGGCTTAGGAAGAAGACCTACAAATAAGAAAGCACTAAAGCAAACTTGTTTGTTAGACAAATAGTTGGTTGGGTTGCCTAGCGATAATTAGATCCTAGAAGTGAGAGCTTCTTTAGGGGCTGTCAATCCATACATTTTAAACAATCAAGATCATAAAACTAGAAAGAAAGTACTTACATCAATAATCAAAAGATACTGAAATTGAACACAAGAATGCTTGTTAATAAAAAGAGACTAAAAATGATCAAATTAGTGATAAAATAATTAATACTAGTGCTAGAGGGTTGGGGTATACTTCAAAAAATTTGAAAGGGGTTTGTGAATGGTCAGGAACATAGAAAATCAGGTTTGGTTGGGGGTAGATGGGTGAAAATAGCTTGCTAGTTTTACTACCATAGGTGACCGTCGATGGTTGGGGTGATTGTCGGTGGTTAAGGTGACCATCAATGGTTGGTGTGACCATCGATGGTTGAGTAGACTATTGATGATTGAGTCAATCATTGGTGGTTACTATGTAAGTTCTAAGTTGATAAATTATTGAATGATAGGATCTAAAAGATGGATTCTAGAAGATGGGCAAGGGCTGGGTTGATTGTAAAACAAAAACAAAGTAAATGAATATTAACAAACAAGTACTTATCTTACTAGAGGTTGATTGCGTCAGTGTTTGAAGTAGTTAGTCTGTTAGTGGAATCTAGCTTGATTACAATAGAGTAATGATACCTGAGAGCTTGGTTGAGAGGTGATGATAAGTTGGCTTTCAATAAGATGGTTAATAACGCTTGATAACGTTGATGATGTTGATTGACCTATAAAAAAAATCCCAAATCCCTAAGCTCCTAATAGTTATTACAGATGGATTTG
Organism: Torreya grandis; assembly: GCA_037957365.1. Taxonomy (NCBI): domain Eukaryota; kingdom Viridiplantae; phylum Streptophyta; class Pinopsida; order Cupressales; family Taxaceae; genus Torreya; species Torreya grandis. The sequence continues at coordinate 4,545,300 of JARHVA010000646.1, forward strand.
ATCTTCTCAACCTCACTCTCTTATAAGCACAAGTAAGAGGTGGAAGTGAAGGTATAACTAGGTCATCTAAATATAACTCATCCATGCAAAGGCTCACAATTGGAATTAGACAAGTTATTTTTAGAAAAGCAATGCGAGTGGTTGCATGTTATTTGTTAAGGAGGTGGACCCTGACCATCAATGGTTAGGGTTTCCCATGGTGATCATCGATGATCACCCTAACCATCGATGGTCAGGTTCTAAAGGAAAGAGGTCTCGAAGGCCAGGCTGAGTCAGTTTGTGAAACTAACTACAGATGAGCCTGGTTAGGTTAGATTGATTTCAAAAGGGTCCTTGATAGGTCTAGGGGGATTTTTGACATTCAAAATTGTATGTGTGTAGATTTTTTATGTCTACATTTTGCCCTTTTTTGTTGTGTGGCTTATGTGAACGAGCTACAAAACAAAAACAGAGTATGGATCAAGGGTCTAGTTACCCCAAGAGTAGGAGGAGGTGTTCCCCCTCAAACCAAGAGTTGACGAAGTAAAATTGAAATGGGTATGGGCTTGATAAGTGGTATATAGTTAGTCATGAGGTGGTGACATGAGGTCAAGCATTTGAAACGTAAACTTGTGCACAAAGTGCAATAACCAAAATCATTGAAAGACTAAAATTGCTAGCATTGGTAAAACTAAGGGTCAGTATGAATAAGGACAAGTGACAAGTGAATCACATGATCACCTGTAGGCATGGTAGTTGAGAACACTCATAAACACAAGTCTCTTAAGTGATTTTTGTATTTCTAATGGGTATCCAAGGTAAGAAGTGCTCTCATGGAAAAAGCAAACAGGTCATGTATCATGGGTATCTGAGGTAGGAAGTGCTCCTGGTGAGACATAAATATATTAGGTATGTATGAGGTGGCACATAAAAAGGGGTCAACATGGCAATGTTATCATTGTGATCAAAGGACTAGGCAAAAAGTGTCATAAAATTGCATGCCATATGGGCCAAAAGAGACCAATGGTGAGGTGACGAGGTGGGTGGGTGAAGGGCATCTCCGAAAAGTAGGAAAAACTTGGTGCAATGTACGAAGAATAGGTAGTATTTATATGGCAGTGAAAAATGGGCCTTCCTGATTATCGATGGTTGAGGTCCCTGAAAAGTGACTATCGACGGTTAAGGGAAACCCTAAAAATCTACAATGTCAAAAGTAAAAAAAATAAAACTAACTTTTACCATTTGTAACTTGGGTGAGTTTGACTATGGGCTCTAGTGATTTCAACATATAATAGGGAAGGTGATGGTTGAGGTGGTTACTGCCTATTGGCTAGAGATGCATGGATTGATTAGGTGGGCCCGAGATGTAGGGAGCACAATGACATGACCAGGGAGTTGTTTGTGGGCTTTGACCATGATGAAGGTTGATAAACGAGGTAGGGGTGCCTTGAATTTGGTAAATAGGTTGTCATTGTTTGTTTTAATATTCAGATAGGTAGGCTAGGCTATTATTGGGATTGTTTTGGGTCTGTTGTGCCCTGTGTAGGATTTGAAAGGTTTAGGGGCAAATGTGCAGGTATAGTTAAAAATAGAGAGGTGGGGGAGGTAATTTGGGGTGGGTAGGTAGTGATTGAAGTGTTTAGGTAGGTTTCATATATTTTTTGGTATTGTTTGTGGTTCTGAGGGTTTGAGCATTTTGGCCATGGAATGCCCATAGTGACCATTGATGGTCAGGTCTGACCATCGATGGTTAACACCCTAGGAAATAGGGGTCTCTGACCATCAATAGTCAGCATGACCATCGGTGATTGGGAAAGATAGGCTAGGTTTTAGGGTTATGGGTATGGCTCTACGCATGTTTTTAGGGTAATGGTTTAACTTAAGGGTAAGGGTGATGGGTTAGGGTTAGGGTTAATCTGGGTTGTCAAGGGGAAATGTATCTAACATGGGATAGATGGGTGGGAGTGATAGGGGAATAGGTTAGGTGTTAATAAAATAGGGTAGATGAGACCAATGTTAGTAACTAAGCCAAGTGTGTGATATGATGTAGGCTAAGGAGCAAATTCAAATGCATGATTTCATGTCATGCATCTTCCTTGAGCTTCATGAGGGGATGACCATAGAGGACTGGGCGCATATGGAGGAGGTAGGGCTAGGGGTGATGAGGCACTACCAGTATGTGCCCAGAGAAGCATCCATGGTCGTAGCACTCATCAAAAGATGGGATTTTGCTATAAACACCTTCTTATTATCGATTGGGTAGATGAATATTCTCTTTGAGGATATACATAGGATCACTCAACTACCACTGTATGGTGAGGTGATATATCAGATCGAGCAAGAGGAGCGAGATGGTTTGATCTAGTATTTTTATGGGGATGAGAGTGATCAGCTCTGATGGCATGCTGGGGGATTTAGCTACTCAACATTGTATGAGAGAGCTCCAGAGGAGAGGAGACTCATGACGTTGTTCATGATTATGGTGATGTGCTTTGGGATCCTGAATTTGAGTAGCGAGATGTTTCTTTATGTGTTACTAGGTGTGTTAGTGGATTTACTACTTGGGAGGACTATGTTTGGTTGGGTCTCAATTTTACTTGTATAGATATATAGGGAGTTATGGAGGTTTAGGCACCACAGGAGGCACGACATCAACATTGGCCTAGTTCTTCATTATTGGGCTTATGAGCATTTTCAATTTTTGAGACCCTTGGGATTGCCATGGACAGGGTACACATAAATCAAGTTCCCCATTAGTTTTATGAGTTAGAGGGAAGATGTGGCTGTATCAGGTACATGAGGTGGCACCCATGATGTTGAGTGGTTTAGGGGTGGATTAGGTGTATTAGTAGCTGGAGACATCATCTAAAATCCATATATAGTTTTTGATATGGCCAGGTTATAGGAGGCAAAACCTTGCCCTTCAGAGTTATAGGTGGATAGTGGGTAGATGATAGGGTGAGGTTGAGTTGATTCCATTCGACAGGGTGCATCGATAGTTTAGCTTGATACAGGGTGTCTTGGGTCCATTTCCTCAGTATAAGAGGTAGGATTTAGAGGGTCAGTTGCCAGTGCCCTAACCTACTCTAACAATTTTGGATGGTGGTTTTGAGGAGCTTCATGTTGGGGCCCTTATGGATGGCATTGGGTATGCGATGATTAGGTGGCTTGGTACCAACTAATATATGCAGTTGTAGATGTTGGTGGGGATGATGGGGGCATGATGTTGATGGTTGTAGATCCAGCAGGCCATGATAGACAAGCAAGGGTGGTGTTGGTTGTAGCCCAGACATAGGTATAGGTATTACAAGGATAGTGGTCAATTTATAAGGTCAAAATAACATATTGTAGGGTCAGCTTACCACTGTTATAGGTGAGAGGGATTAGGCAAAGGCATCCCTTGGGACAATCATGTAGGAGAGGGACCTACTAAAATAGAGGGCAAGAGTAGCTGTAGTAGTAATAAGAGGGCCATCAAACACAATGTCATGGGATGTTACCTAGCTAATGTGGATGAGCTATGATATTATGAGGCAATGGTGTTAGATCAGTTGCCTGAGGCTATGTGATATGCAGAGTATAGAGCTAGTTTGGTTGGTGGGCCATCAATAGCCACTTTAAAATAGTGGGTTGCTACAGTTGGGAAGGCCAAGGTCCTAGGGGGACTACCACCAAGTACAGGTGCAAGTATAGGTATAGATGGGGCCAATGGTAGTGGTGTCTCATGACCATGTCCAAATATGCTTTGATAGATGTCTATTATTTTGATACTAGCTTGTGTGCCGATGCAATGAGATGTATATATTTTTGAGAGAGAGCGGATACATTATTATATGTATTATTTATGATGACCCGATGTATATGGTGTATGGGTTATGATGTTATATATGATGTATGCTTATGGTTCGTGATGTTCTTGTTTTATGGTTTATGATCTATGACCTCTTGCATATGCTTTATGAGATGTTTGACCCAGGAGCTTAGGCATGTGATGTTAGAAAAATAATTACGATGCTCTAATTTTGTTCATGGATGTGATAGGATGCATTATTGATGGATGTATGTCATATGATAATGTAATGGCTTTGTTTATGGTTATGTGATGTGTTTAGCATGAATTGATGTTATAAGATGAGTTGTGCTAATGTTATGGTAGATGGATAGGCTGGTATATGTTATGGTTCATGATGGTTTGCTCATTGACTCTATTTGTGTTTATGATGGTTATTGGTGTAATTAGTATTGTTTATGACATGATATATGCTCACGTGATGTTATGATGGTTGATAGATAGGATGATGCTAATGATATGTTGTGATATGTTTTCATTATGTTTGGATCATAGGTAGAGAGATGGTGTAGTTTATGGGCATGGTTTGTGATGTTTACATTTTGAATGTGATGTTTGTTATTGATGATCATGGAGATAAAATATGAGTATGGGAACAGGTGTAATGAAAATACACAAAGTAAGTGGATAACAAACTAAATGTTTAGGAAAGTGGTAAGAATCATGAGAGGTATGTTTACATGGACTAAAAAAAGATAAGTAAAGGAACACGATGCATTTTCATTGATAAGGACCAAAACAAAACCTGAAATTAGATTGGCTTAGTGAAAATAAGCCTTTTTAATGCTTTACATTAACATGCTTAGGTTGATAAATAGGTATCTTGATCACATTATGTTAAGTAAGCTCATAGTCCAGTGCATATGATATGTGGGGGGAGAATGGGTGAAACTAGAACCTTTAATGAGACTAACGTGCCTCTTTTGTAGGCTTCCAAAGAGGTAGTACAAACAAGTCTATGTTCATATATAAAGTGTAGACTGATCGATGCAAGATGTCTACCGAAGAAAGTCAATTGTGGCCTTCCAAGATTATTGCTTTTATGAGAGCCAATTGTGGCTTTCTCGTTACTTTTGCTTTTGCTCAGGGGTTTTTGATATTTTTAAATTTGCTTTAGGGTTGGGGAAGTTGATCGATGTGGGAAGTCTACCAAGGAGAGTTGATTGTGGCCTTCCAAGATTATTACTTTTATGAGAGTTGATTGTGGCTTTCTCATTACTTTTGCTTAGGGGTCTTTGATATTTTCAAATTTGCTTTAGGGTTGTGGAAGTTGATCGATGTGGGAAGCTTCTAAGAAATTGCTAGCTTTGATAAATGCCTCACTCAACCATCATTTGAGGGAGTGGTCTGAGTTTATATGCTTAGTCCAAATGATTTTGATAGTTGTCCTTCAAGGGAGCAATCCACCTTACATTTTATAATTTTGGTTGAGTTTTCCATAACTATCCTTCAAGGGAGTAGTTTGTGCATGTTAAGAATGACCCATGATGTGCTTTTGAATATTTTGATATTGCTTTTGCATTTTTTTAATTTTTTCTTGACATAGACGTACTTATACATGCTCAAGGGGTTACCTTTATGGAGGCAAAGCTAAGGGTACAAGAAGGTTTAGTAGGTGAAAAGAGGTTTAGGTGACAATGTCCATGGGAATATGTCTCGAAGAGGGGTAGAAAGTACCATGAAAATCATGTCATGGGTAGAGCCGTGATACCCATAGTTCAAGTTTAGGCTATGAATATGATGGAAAATCACATGATTCAATTGTAGTCAATTGCCCCTAAAAAGAGGGAGATGAATGTGGGTGTAAGAGATGAGCTTAAGTTAGACAAATGATGAGTGTGATCCCTATTTAATAGTAGAAGGGATGCAAATGCGAAGCATTGAAAGGCTCATGCTCTAGTTTGTCTTTGAGAGAGGACAAATGATAAGCTCCTGATCCATACTTATGGGTTGTGATATAGGGTCTAAGCTAATTGAAAGCAAATTTACCCATTTTGCTTTTCTTCATATTAGTTACATGTTGATTTTCCTTAAGAATAAGATCTCCAATATTGAATTCTCCAACTTTCAGGTGTTTCTTATAGGCACGCATGATTCATTATTGATAGACACAGATATGGGAAAGAGTGGCCAAACGACGCTCATCAAGTAGCTTAAGTTGGGCTAAACATTCATGATGATAATCATCTTTTGAAATAAGGTCACACAAAGATATGTGAAGAGAAGATATTTGGATTTCAAGAGGCAATATAGCCTTGGCTCTAAATACAAGAGAAAAAGGTGTGGCACTTTTAGGGGTTCAGATGCTAGTACGATATGCCCATAAGGCAAAAGGGATGTGCAAGTGCCAATCCCAACCTAAGGCATTGACTATTTTGGTAAGCATGTTGTTAAAGGTTTTGTTAGAGGCCTCTGCTTATCCATTTACTTGTGGGTAATAAGGGGATGAAAAGCTAATTTTAATACCAAATACGTTACAAAGGCCCTGAACCTGTTTGTTTTTGAAGGATTTTCCATTATCAGTGATGATCTTATGGGGAACACCGAAGCAGTAGATGATGTGATGGGTGATAAATTCAATAATCTTTTTAGCTTTTATCGAGATAAGAGGAATGGCCTCTACCCATTTGGTAAAATATTTGATCACGGTGATGATAGAGTGATGTCGATGTGAAGAGTGAGGGTTAATCTCACTAATAAGGTCCAGACCCTATTATGAGAAGGGATAAAAATCCATGAAAACATGGAGACTATTATTAGATGTATGATGTAAATTATCGTGTTATTGACACTTGGCACAATTTTTCACATAACCACAATAGTCTTGGTTAAGGGTAGGCTAGTAATAGCCTAGGTGGAGGATGCACTTAGCCATAGTGAGTCCACTAAATTGGCCCCCACATATACCATCATGCATTTCTTTGATAGCATGAGAGGCTTCTAGGCTAAGGAGGCAACGAAATATGAGGCTATCAAGACCACGTTTATAGAGGATTCATCTCATAATGGTATAACAAGAGGTGCTCTGAATAAATACTCGATGGGCATTCTTGGAAAGGCCAAATGGAACTATGCTAAGGTTTAGGTAGTTGAAGGTTTATCGATACCAAAGGTCAGGCTAGATCTCCTCCACACTAAAAATGGTTGGAGTGTTTGACTTGACATAAGAACGTTTGGTGAGGTGATGGAAAATGACTGATAGCTTAGAGTCCAAGGGTGTTGATGGGATCTAGGAAGCAAGAGAAGCCATGGTGTCAGCAAAATTGTTGGTAGATCGTGGGGTGGTTTGAATATGGTAGTGTTAAAATGATGTCAAGAGTTATGTGACTAACTATCTATATAGATGTAAGATCTCATTCTTACACTAGTAGATGCCATTAACTTGATTGACCACAAGTTAGGAATCGCTAAAGATGTTGATCATTCTAACTCCCAAGGCTAATGTAGTTTGGAGACCTATTACTAGGGATTCATAGTCAGCTATATTGTTCATACATTCAAAGTTGAGTTTAAAAGATAAAGGAAGTGGTTCATGGATAAGGGAGATAAGGATGATACTTGCTTCCCCACCATGCTAACATTTGGAACCATCGAATAACATGGTTACATGATCAATGAAGTTTGTTTGGGATAGGTTTCTGACGGACTCATTTGGAAATTCAAGAGGAGGTTGGTTGCTTGGTAGGGGTGCATCGGCCAACTGGTCAGCAATGACTTGCCCCTTAATTGACTTTTATTGTAGGAGTTCAAGGTCAAACTCAACTAAAAGCATGAGCCACGTGGCCATACACTAGTTTTGGTATGGCTTAGAGTGCATGTACTTGAGCAGGTCGGTATTGGTTATGATAAAGGTTTTATGGTTGAGGAGATATTGATGAAGTTTGGTGGCCATAAAGACTAGGTCCAGGCAAAGTTTCTCGGTATGTGTATACTGAGTTTCATAGTTTATAAAGGTAAAACTTATGTAATATATGACTTGTTCTTTGTGTTGTTCATCTTGATGGGCAAACATATCCCCTAGGGAATGGTTAGTGGCAGAGATATACAAGTAGTAAGGCTGGTCATCGTTAGGAGGTGTGAAGATAGGTGGAGATAAAAGGTACTCTTTGAGTGCATCAAAGGCCTTTTGACAATCAACATTCCACTTGAAAGAGATGTCCTTTTTTAAGAGGTGATGGAAGGGTTGACATAGATCTAAGAGCTGAAAAATGAAGTGACAAATGGATTAGAGCTTCCCCTACAAACTGTGAAGTTGCTTAAGATTGATCGAGGGGAGCATCTTGAGGATGGCTTTGATTTTGGCCAAATCAATCTCGATTCCTCAAATGGAAATGATGAAGCTAAGGAGTTTGCCTGACAAGACCCCAAAAATACATTTCTTGGGATTGAGACAGACATGATAATGAATAAGTCTCTCAAAGATAATCTTGAGAATGACTAAGTGGTCCTTACAATGTTCGGATTTTTTGAGGAGGTCATCCACATTGTCTTCGACGATTATGTGGATAAGATCATGGAAAATATAGGTCGTAACATGTTGGTAGGTTGCACTAGTGTTCTTAAGATTGAAGGGCATGACCCTCTAACAGATAGTCCCCCATGGGGTGACAAAGGTAGTTTTATGATGATCTTCAAAGGCAATCAAGATTTGATTATAACCCAAGAAACCATTCATGAGAGACAACATCTCATTACCTGCTATAAGATCAACAAGTTGGTCAATGATAAGTAGAGAAAAGTCATCCTTTGGGCAGGTGAGGTTGAGGTCACAAAAGTCCACACAGATATGTAGTCCCCCTATGGATTTTGTGATAAGCACAATGTTTGAAACCCATTGGGGATGATCAATGGGTTGAATGAAGTTGACAGAGAGGAGGCATTGAAGCTCTTCTTTAACAAGAAGGGCTATGCGATGATGCATTCATTAAAGTTTCTGTCTGATAGGTTTGGTGTCATGATTAGTTGCAATGTTATGGGTGGCAATGGTTGGATCAATACCAGGTATATCAATATATGACTAGGTGAATGCAATGTTGCAGTCTTAGAAGAAGGTAAAGAAGTCCTACAGTTCCTCGGGAGTGAGAGATTGGCCCAATTTGACGATATGAGGATTACTCAAAGTGCCTTTATCAATATCCGTAGTGGATTTATTTAAAATGGTTGAGGTTTTGGGAGGTAAGGACTTATGGACAGAGGAATTGAGTGCACCAAGGTAGGTGAGAATAGAATCATCATCCTAGCACTGAACCGTGTTGATGGTATGAGAGTCCTCTCCCACCAGTTCAGGATGGATTATAGGGATGGTTGCAGGTACCCCTTATTTTTGATAAATTAGGGGGCGAGGGTAATCATGTTAATGAAAAAAAAATTAGGTGGGATGATGTCCTCATCCTCACACTCGAGTGGGGGGGGGGGGGGGGGTGTCTCTTCTTCAATAATGGGAGCGATAGGTTATTTGGATTTCTTCTTATTGGGTAGAATGAAACCAAGGCCATGCTTCTCATGAGGCTTTCGATTCTGAATCAAGATCAATGTGTGTGGTCCATGCTCATATCATCCTAGGCCAAATCCTTTCTAGGCACACCTGTGAAGGTATATTTTGGTAAAGTTTAGGTTGTCCAAGTAAGAAAATGTAGAGGTGAATGGTTGTGGGGTAGAGGGGGTCACGATAACATCGATAAATTTATCAATTCCCACATAGATAAAATGGGTTTGATAGCTTAGAGTCCCTAAGGGAGTAATGGCTATAATGTTAGGGTCACAACCCAATTGATGGTTGAGTTTCTCATACTTTTAGGGAGTAGGGAAAGTATCAAGGGTAAGGAGATGGTATTCTCCAAAGGTAAGGCATTGGAAGGTAGATTCCATGGGATCAATGGTGGGTATTTGGTCTATGAGAATAGATGAAATGGTATATGCCTCCATGGAAGGAGAAATAATGGTTTCATTTTATGTGGTTGATGGCTTGGTAATAAATGCTTGGGGTGGTGTGATCAGAGGTAGGAGGACATCATTAGGTCGGTAGTTCATGTTGCATGCTACAAAAGGGCTCAGGTCAGCTTATATGGTAATAACCTAACCTTTGTGTTCAAATTTGACATGAAAATGGAGGGTAGAAGGTATGCAACCCATATCTTGGATCCAAGGTCTCCCTAATAAAACATTATACTAAAATTCACCTTTGACCACATAGAAAAGTTTTGAGGATCATGCGTGGTCCAAGCCGAATGTGAAGGATAACTATTCCCAAGGTAGTGGTCATGGTATTGTTAAATGAGCAAAACACAAATGAATTTTGGGACATGACATTGTTTGATAATTTGAGTTGGTCATAGACATGGGAGGAGATGATGTTGATGCTGACTCCCCCATTAATCATAACCTGTTTGATGTAGGTTTGGTTGATGTGGGCAGTAATAAAGAGATGAAGATATAGATCCTCAAGGTGGATAGAGGGTATCTTCGAGTCTTTGAAAGTAAAAAGGGTGGAGAGCTGGAGAGCATTATGAAGGACTCTATAGGTGGGGAGTCACCTGATCTAACCTTCTTAGCTTGCATAACATTTATCATGGCTCGATGATGGTGAGGTGAGGTGGAAATGAGGTCGTAGAGGCTCATCTTCGCTAGAGTTTGGTGAAGTTGCTTAAGAATGACCCTCCTAATGGATTTAGAGGGGTTGGCCTTAGAGGTGCCTAAGATGGTAACGTTTGGTTTAGTTGAGGATGTAGAGGTTTGGATCAGTTTTGGTTTAGGATGAGTTGGGGGCTATGTCCATGGAATAAACACTTGGCCTTCCCTTTATCCTTTTATTGTGATCATGTGACCATATTAATGGTATGGATAGATCGAAAAAGTATGATGGGAGGTTGGGTAGATTCTTCATCACTCTGAGGTGAGAGTGAAGGATTAGGAATGTGCCGACAAATGGGTTTTAGATGCATTGGTAGAGGAGTCGATGGAAGTTCATCTAGTAAAAGATCATCCTCATCATAGAGGTGATGGATAATGGCCTAGAGAGCTTTGCAATTCTCAATGTCATGCCTAGGTGTCCTATGATAAGAACATATTTGATGGTCATTATACCACACTGGCTTCAAACCAAGGGGATCAAAAGGTTTGATAGGAGGTAATGTGAGATAGGAGGTCTATAATAATCCTTGAAGAATGGTCGTATAGGATCTTGTTAGAGGTGGGGAAGGTCTAGAGGTTGTGGTTTTGGTTGGGAAGAAGAGCATGTTGGTAATAGTGGGTTTGGTGAGAGAAAGTTTGGGTAAGGTGGTATTTTTGGTCAATGATTTTGGTTTGGGTATGCTGGTTATTGGGGTGTTCAAGGTTGATTGTCTAGCTATTGGTAATCTGGGAAGGATCGATGCGTCAAATAGTAGGTGGGCTGGTGTAACCAATGGTGGTAGATGACATATGTTAAAAGGAGCTTGATTTTTAGGCAAAGTTGAGGGGTCAGGCCCTAAGGGTGAACCAAGCTTCGTGTAGGGAAGGCACTAAGAGCTTTAGAAGGTTTGGTTGGTGGTGTGGTTGTTGGAGAGGTGGTGGTTTTGGTTGACTAAGAAGGTGAGGGGTTGGTAGAAGTTCTGATTAGTTTAAGAGGTGGTGGAAAAATAATGGGTTGGTTGGTTAAAGGCATGCTGAAAGGTTTAAATTTGTTGATGTAAGGAAGCCCTAACTATTGCCAAAAAGTGGTTTGATTTCTGTGTGGTTTTGTAACCATACCTAACTTTTGAATGAGTTTAGAAAAAGGTTTGTATACTAGTATGGCCTCTTGGGTAGTGGGTGTTAAGGATAAACTTGTAGGATGAGGAGGAGGATTGGTAGCCTCATCTATTTCCTCAAGGGATGTAAGTTTAGACTGTGTGGCTGCTCTGTGAGGGGTGTTTGTGAAAAGTTTGCTCCCTTAGGCATGATGTTCATAGTTGTGGTTTGCCATGTGGTTAGGGGAGATGGTGGGTTAGGAATGGTTATTTATTTAGGTAGGCTATTCAAAGGGGTGTTTGATGATTCCAAAGCCTCTATGAGTGCAACCAAGGAAAAAAGGACATCCTCAGTTTGTACTTTTAAAGGAAGGGAATGTGACTCCACTACTTTGATAGGTGAAGTGGGAGAGAAACATGTAGGTTAGATGATAGGTTCCCCATTAAAAAGCATGCCAAGGACCATATCGACCGTATGGGCATCATGAGAATATTTAGCTTGTGTGTTCTTGATTTTGGTAGGGGCATGGTTGGAAAAAAGTTTCCTACAGATGTCAATATCTTGATATTGAGGGGCATTGGGATTATCCAACATGAGTTCCCCCTTGTCGATAAGACTTTGAACAACATTCTTGAAAGTTTTACATCAACTAACATCATGTCTAATTACCTGATGAAAAGTACAAAGTTCATCTTCATTGTACCAAGCAGGTGTTGGATGAGAGGAATCAAACTGTTGGGGAGGTTTGATGGGCAGAAGCTATACAAGGTTAGCTTTTAGTAGTTTCTCTAGAACTAAGGCATAGGATTCTCCAAGCGGATTGAACTATTTTTGGTTGCTTCGATTTGTGTTCTTTATATTTTAGTTGAAGGTAATGGGAGAGTTTTGTTGATTGACATTGGGTGGAGGGGCAGTTTTAAGGATAACTGCATTCACAGTTCCCTTGTTCTTGGCTCCAGTGTTGGCTTGGTTGCCTGGCTTGGAATAAGAGGTTTCATTGGTCTTGAAGGTAGAGTTATTGTTTTGTAACTTCAATTTGTCCTCATATATGGCCTAGTTTTCTAGCTTACGTGCCACGGTAAAAGCTTCATCAAAAGTTCTGAAGCTTTGGACACATAGTGTAGAAGATATATGTTTGGCATAAGCTCAAACAAAAAGCTCTATAAGTTTAGGTTGAGGCAAGAAAAATGAAAGATGATTAATCAAGCTTCTCCAACAGGTGATAAAATCGGTAATGGACTCATTATCGAATTGCCTAGTGGAATAGAGGTTTATGATAGAGATATTTTTGGAAATGTTAATGGAAAAGTGATCTAAGAGGACATGTGCTAGTTGGGTGAAATAAAAGATGGAATGTTTGGTGATGGAACTATACCAGTCAAGTGCTGGGCTAGATAGGGACATGGGGAAGGTTCGAATGAGAAGGGCATAATCATAAGAAATTATGTAACATACATGTCTGTAATCCCTAAGGTGTTGTTGGGGGTCCTCCTTGCTTTGAAATTTGGTAAATTTTGGAAGCTCCCATTGAAGAGGGTAAGGTCTGATGGGGACAGAAGGATGAATAGGTTCATTACTAATCTAATCATAGGATAGGAAGTTATGGTCCCCTTAAAAAAATGACTCAAGGTTTGTCATCTTGTCTATGAGCATCTTCATTAACTCATTTTGAGGTGGTGCACCAAAAGGATTGTAAGGTGGATACTGTGGTTGTGATTGGGTAATATATCAGTAATTATTTGGTGGTTGAGAGGTTGCCACATATTGGAATGTGGATGTTAGAGGTTGGGTAGGGTAGGTGGGTGATGGTGGTTGGGTGGTGGGTGCATACCCTTAAGGGTTAGGGATGTATCCCAAATTAGGTGCAATAGGTACCTGTTGAGGGATTCCTATGGATTGGGCATGAACAGTAGTTGGGTTGGTAACAAGAGGGGAGGTAGTGACCTTTGTGCTAGTAGGTGGTGAAGCATAAGGGGTATATACCCCTAATATTGGTAAATGGGCATTAACCAATGGGTTGGATTTGATAGAGGGAAGGTTGGTAGTGCTAATGGTGGGTATTCCAGTAATAAGTGGAGTGTGATGGGTTAATGGTACGATTGCTCCTAAGGTGGAGGAGTCATTGGTAGGGGTGGAAGGTGTAAGGGTAGCAGTTGGTTGGATAGGTTGGTTTTCAATTGTGGCATCAGAGGGGTTAGTAGATGAAGATGCTTGGGTGGTTGAAGGTTGGGTGGTGAGTATGACAATAAGGATACCCCTCATAAGGTGAGATGGCATGCCATAAGGAGGATCTTGAGGTGGAGTAAGAACTGGGGCATGGTGAGGGGAAGTGTTAAGGTAGTGTTGAAGGGTAACTAGATTATTGTCCCAAAAAGTGGTAAAGTCCATGTCTCCTTGGGAAAATACCTGAGGAAAGGTAGGACTTCTCAATGAACAGGGTGAGTCTTCTACTTTAGAGACATACTCTATAGATGAGGAAGTAGAAGAGGTTGATTTGAGTGACGAGTTATGCCCTACTAGGTCTCTTTGTTTTAGATTAAGGTAAAAATAGGTTTTGAAGGGGCCCCGAAACCCTTTAACAGGAACAAAAAAGATAAAGCATTACCATGCACCAGGGAAAGCCATCCTTAAACCTACTAAAATGTAGCAACAAAAACAGGTTACACAAGGATAACCTCAAAAAACCATTAGACAATCAACCCCCTAATATCTCGAGAGATGCTCTAATATCTATTTTTAGGGGTAAAATCCAGAATAGTTGCTTGTCTGCCATCAGCAATATTCTGCATACTTTCTAGCTCTCTAGTTTTCCTTATGGGTCTTCTTCTAGGTTTGTCAGGAGAGCCAATATCTGGGTTTTTCTACTAGGTCTCTTTGTTACTGACGAGTGAGAACCATAGAAAAAATGGGGAAAGAAGACAAGAACAAACTCACCACTCAAATAAGAAGAAGATAAGAAAATGATAAAGGTAATCAATACACACACTACAAAGTACATTAAGCATAGAGGTTAGTTTTAATCTCACTTTTGGCTTATGCCTTAGTTAATGAGAATATGTGATAAAAGTTGGCTTATAGATCAGGTATAATAGAAGAATTCTATGGCTAGTTTTGGGTTGTTTAGGTGCTAAAAAAGAATATGTATTGGAATAAATATGTGGCCTGGTATTGGGGCCTACCCCTTCACTTCACGATCCTACAATGATAAGAGTGTCGGGTGCTTAGCCAATATATATTGATATCCAGAGTTTATACTCAACCAGAGAGCTGAGTTGGTTCTCCCCTTGGTAATGACCTCCAAGTAGGATCACCGAGAGTGGGTAAGGTGACCACGAGGTGATGAAATCCTAGTCGGGTCTTGTCTCATATTATTTTGATGTTTGATTGTTGAAAGTGGTTTGGCTAGTGTGTGCAACAAAAGTGGTGTTACGATAATATTACTATGCTTTAATTTAAAGTGAACTAATGTAAAAAACAAGCATTGGATGTATTTGGTTTTAATCCCAAAAGAAATTTCTATTTCAATTATGAGCACAGATAGAGAGGAGAGCATAAAAATGCAAAGAAAATGAGAGTAAAAACTTTAGGTCCCACTAGGCGTGCTAGAATGTTTCATGTAAATTTTAAATTTAAGTTCTAGGGAAAAGATAAAAGAAACTCAATATGGGTGTGGTTGAAAAAAATATTTATTTGTGCATGTGTTGAATCAAAAAATTGTAAAGAGTTCCTCTTTGGCTTGGGAGGAAGACTTACAGATAAGAAAGCACTTAAGCAAACTTGTTTGTTAGACATATAGTTGGGTGGATTGCCTAGCAATAGCTAGATCTCGGAAGTGAGAGCTTCCTTAAGGGCTGTCAATCCACATGTTTTAAACAATCAAGTTCACAAATCTAGAAAGAAGGTACTTGCATCAATAATCAAAAGATACTGAAATTGAATACAAGAATGCTTGCTAAGAAAATAGACTAGAAATGATCAAATTAGTGATAAACTAATTAATACTAGTGCTAGAGGGTCAAGGTATACTTCAAAAAATTTGAAAGGGGTCTGTGAATGGTTAGGAACACATAAATTAGGTTTGGTTGGGGGTAGATGGGTTAAAACAACTTGATGGTTTTTACTACCACATGTGACTGTCAGTGGTTGGGGTGATCATCGGCAGTTGGTGTGATTGTCGGTGGTTGAGCAGACCGTCAGTGGTTGAGTCAACCATCAGTGGTTACTATGTAAGTTATAGGTTGGTATATTACTGAATGATAGGATCCAAAAGATCAATTTTGGGAGATGAGCAAGGGCTGGGCTAATTGCAAAATGGAAATAAAGTAAATGAATATTAACAAGTGAGTACTTATATTACCAGAGATTGATTGGGTGAGTGGTTAAAGTAGTTAGTTTATTGGTGGAATTTGGATTGATTATGATAGAGTAACGGTACATAAGAGCTTGGTTGAGAGGTGACGATAAGTGGACTTTCAATAAAATGGCTGATAATTCTTGATAACGCTTGATAACACCGATGACATTAATTGACCTGCAAAAGGAAACTCCTAAATCCCTGAGCTCTTGATAGTTATTGTAGATGGATTTGACTACTCGACCTCTATCTCTTATAGGCACAAGTAAGAGGTGGAAGTGAAGGTGTAACTAGGCCATCTAAATATAACTTGTTCATACAAAGGCTCACAACCATAATTAGATAATTTATTTTTAGAAAATCAATACAGGTGGTTGCATGTTCTTTGTTAAGGAGGTGGACCCTGACCATCGATGGTCAGGGTTTCCCATGGTGACCGTCGATGATCAGGTTCCAAAGGAAAGAGGTCCTGAAGGCCAGGCTAAGTCAATTTGTGAAATTAACTATAGATGAGCCTGGTTATGCCAAACTGGTATAAATTGATCTCAAGAGGGTCCTTGATAGGTCTAAGGAGATTTTCAACATTCAAAATTACAGGTGTGTGGATTTTTTATGTCTATAGGTTGTGCGCAAAAGGTAGCATAAGTTCAAATTTATTCAATATGGCAATTTAGCGATGCAATCAAAAGGACCAAAGTAAGGTCATCATAAAACATGTAGAAGTTAGGATAGAATGACCCATGATGAGGTTAATATCATTGGTTGTGGCTGTCAAAGAAGGTTATCTATAATGGTTTGGTAGTGGATTTGTTTTGTGATGAAAGTGTGGTTGGAAAATTATGGGTGGTAGGGAAAAATCACAAAAAGTTGACTGTCGATGTTCAAGGTTGATCGTCAACCATCACCCTATCTATTGGCCATTATATGTCAGCGCTAAAAAGGTGAAGATAAAAGAGCCATTGAGGGTTTATTTGGTTATGTGTAATTTAGACCCTCGATGACTACTCTGTGACTTGAGTGAAAAAATCTGATGATAGTTTGGTAGTGTTGGTTGAGTGATTGAGTAAGGTATTTATCAAGTTGACCGAGTGATCAAGGATGCAAAGGGGATGAGGGAGAACATGAGGTCAGGTGGTGGCTGTTAAGGTACCTCCATGATGATGATCAAGAAATGAGGTAGGGTTTGTCATTGATTTGGTAGATTAAGACTTGAATTTATTTGTTTGTGTTGTTATTTATTTGATTGTGGGTGTGGTTGACCTAGGGCTAGATTTAGGGTTTTGTTTTGGTTGTTTTTGGGTGAGAATTATGTATGAAATAGGATAGGTGATTAGGTAATTTTATGTTAGGATGTGTATGTGTAGGTTTTATTAGCATTTTGTTAGATTAGGAAAGAGTTTGGTCAAGCCTTAGGGCTTGAGGATCATCGACAGCCACTACACAATGATCGTCAACAGTCACTATTGATTGATGATGATTGATACGCAACCTCCCAATAGTCACTATGGTGATTGTCGACGATCGATGGTTGATCAATGATGGTTCAAAAAGGAACTATTGTTGATCGACCTTTAACCATCGACGATTGGGAATTTATTAAAAAGGTGGGATAAAAGTTTTAATTGAAAGATTTGGGTAATGGCTAAGGCTTTAGTTTGAAGGGTAGTTGTGAAAGGTCAAGGGGTTAGGGTTATGGTTAGTGGTCAAGATAAAGGGTATAGGTCAATAAGGTTGAATGATGGGGTAGAGTAATGGTAGGAGGGTTTAATGATGTTATTCAGGTTAGTGGGTATGGGTGTATTGAAGGTAGCTAGAGGATAATAAGAAATAAATGATTAGCTTGGTAGTTGTGATTAGGTGAGTAATAGGTAGATTAGGTGAATAGGTATTAGGTAATAGTGAAGGTTTTTGGTGAAGGTTTATAGGTGAAGGGTGTAGTTTGTGGAGTGGAGATTAAAGGTTAAAGTTAAGATTTTAGTTGGATGTTTTAGGTAGTGGTTGAGGGTAGTAGTTGATGGTTTAAGTTAATGGTTTAAGGTAAGCTTAATGATGTAGATAAGATAGGTAAAATAGTTGATAAGATAGGCATGTCTGATATATAGGTTGGATGAGGGACAATTATTGTTAATGAGGTGAGTAGTTTAAAATAGGGGGTAGGGGTAAGTGGTAAAATTTGTAGGCAAAGTATGTTAGATTAGGCAAAATAAGGCACTAGTTTCAAACCTTGTAGGCATGAGAGCAGATATAGATGAGAGACCGAGTGCCTTGAATAATGGATGAGGTATAACGAGGGATGTCCAATTCTAATTAGGAGTATATGGAGGATGTGGGCCTTGTAGGCATGAGGTACTACTAGTATGTGCTTTGAGATACAGTGATGTTAGTGATACTCATCGAGAGTGGGATCCTACCACTAACACCTTCTTGCTTCCTATAGGTGAGATGACCATTTTACCTAAGGATATCCATAGGGTCATGTGGTTACCCATACAAGGTGAGTTGATCTACCACATTGAGGGTGAAGAGAGAGATGGGTAGATGGATCTCTTATACAAAGAGGACCATGAGTATGTGAGGTGACACTCAAGGGGTTTCCACTACACACCATTGTATTAGAGGGATAGGGATGTGAGGCAACTATTTACTATGATGATGATAATGGTCATGTGTTATGCATTACTAGATTCTAGTAGTGGGAAGTTTCCATTGTTGGGGGTGCTCATTGAGATGTGGTTGGGTCACACAGTGTTTATGTGGGCTCTTGTGTTATTGGTTCAAATTTATTGAGAGATTTGGGGATTTTGTGCCCATAGGAGATACAAGATCAGTGTTGGTTTTATTCTCCATTGTTTGGCTAGGAGCACATCTAGTAACAAAGACCTATGGGGTTACCATGGGATGGTTTTGTTTAGATGGATTTCAAGGTTAGATATATGAGGTAGAGGGGCGATTATGCCCTCTTAGGATTAGGAGGAGGGGCACATGACATAGACTAGTATAGGGACTGACTGGATGCCTTGGTTGTGGGAGATGTGATTTGGAGACCATATGTCAGGTTTATAGGATGGGCACACTATGCAAGACATACCATATCACTTTAGAGCTACAAATGGATCTATGGTAAGTGAGATCATGAGATAGAGCTTATTCCATTTGACAAGGTACATAGATAGTTTAGCCTCATTCAAGATATACACAGAATGTTCTCGAGGTATAAGAGGGAGGATGTAGAGTTACCACTGCCCACTCCATAGCTAGTTCATGAGTTTATTGATTGAGATTTTTTACCAGCGAGGATTGATGTGGATGATGTAGGTGTCATAAATGACTATCCTACATGATACTAAGTGCACTATGATGTTGTGGTTTTTGGAGGTGATGATGGTGGTCAACAGAACATGCATGTTGATGTAGGGTGTTGTAGAAAAGTTCACTAGATTAGCTTTTGTGCTTAGTCATGCACTTAGTCATCAAGTCAAGTCAATTTTAGACTTTATGTAGCTAGGCATGAGCATAATAGGGTTTGGTACACAACATTTAACACACTATTATGCTAGCATCCATTTCACATAAGGGGCAAGCTTTGTGTGCTCACCCAAAGCACAAAAGTAAAGGGATTGGGCCTACGTTGGGCTAGTTGAAACATGGCAGAACTTTAGGTTCAAGGGACTTAGCCATTGGCAGGATGAGTTTAAGTAGTCTGTTGGTACTAATCTATTTTTGGGAAACTATATGGGCGTGAGCATTCTCAAGGGCAAAAATCCTATGTGCAAGTTCATATCTGGCTAGATAGGGCTCTTTAGGGTACAATCCATTGGAATAGTGGGTTAAGGGTCATTCAGGCACCTAACCAAGTTATGGTAATGGTTTGGGTTCAAGTGCTCATCCTTTAGGTTAGCGCTTTAGGTGCAAGTGTTTGGACCTCTGTTTATATCGACTTCTATACTTAGCCTACTTTATAGGTAGGCCAAAGTCATTAGGTGGCACAAAGATGCCATTAACGACCAAGGATAAACCTTTATAGAATAATACATTCAAAGTAAAAACTATAGCATTGAACATATAAAACTAAGTCACAAACATATTACAGTGCATACTATAATGCAATACTCAACACTCTAGTGCTTCAACAATATAATTCAGTCACTTTACAATTTAGCATACAAAGTTCAAGATATAAAAGCAGAGCATATGCTCTTCCCTAACACTACTCATGCCCAACAACTCACATGTGAGCTTAGGATATACATTCTGAATACCTAACCTATTTCATGTAGATTACAAAATGATAATGTTGGTTCTCCATTTTAGTAGAGCTTTATTATATTAATCACCTCCTTTTTCTTCTTAAAAAACAAGCCTTCTTATATAGGCAATTGGGCATCTCCTTGCCAAGTCAGATGGGTGCGTGCCAGGTGATGAGCTATCACTGGGGGTCACTATTCCATTAGCTTCACTATGTTACACAAGTTGGATGAGCACATGTCGTATGTTGAGCTATCATTAGGGGTCATTATCCCACTTGCTCCACTCTTCTAACACCCATGTTTCTCAATCTACCACATACAAGTTCTTGTAGGAATGTCCTTTAAAGGTTGACACCATGCAACTACCTACTAATTGGCATGATATTCTTAGGGATTCCTCTAGTTGGTGCTAAAATTATAAAAGGAAGTAATCATTACAAAAGATTACCTCATCATTGATATGTGTCGAGTTGGCATGATCCACCTAGTTGGTGCAAAAGGGGGCCCAACATTACCCCATACAAAATTGATAGTCCACTATAGACTAGTCTTTTAGCACTTTTAGTGCACAAAACTTAGTCGCACCCTACTCTAATTCTACCTTGAAGTTCTTAAAACCCTATATAGTACCATTGATTTCTTCAATGATGCCATCTGTTTCAATTGAGGTAGCCTCGAGGGCAAGCATGTCTGTGCTTTCTAGTTCTTTCTTGAAGGCCTCAAGCCTTTCTATTACGTACCTTACCCCACCATCTAAGATCTCCCCCTGCTCATTGGCCTTTGTTTGGAAGGCATGAAAGATCACCTCTAAGTCTTGCTCTTGGGTCTTCAATTGGGAACTCAAGGAATTGACCTTTGCTATTACTTGCATGCGCTTGGTTCTACTCACCATGAAGGAGTGTTGGAATAAGGCATCTTTCTCCTCTTTTGCCTTTTTAAGGTGCACATTAATGACTACTACCTGGGTGGCAAAGTTGTAAAATATAACATCTACTTCCTCTATACCTACTTCTAGCTTGGTGAAGAGGTCTTCGACCACATCCAACTTTTTGTTCAACTCTTTCTTTATGGTCCCGTAGGGATCTTCTTGCTCTTCAAGCATTGGCCTCATCTTAAGGAACATCTATTCAATAAATGTATAGACCTTGTCAACTTATTTCATCCTTGAGGTATCCACACCATCCAAAAGAGATGGATCTGCCTCTTCTATGTGCTCAACTAACTATCTAAGCTTGAGCTTTGTTGCCTCAATCTCCTTCTCATTTTCTTGCACTATTTTCTTATAGTTATTAGTGTAAACATCATTGATGATGTTCTTGTGTGTTACTAAGGAGGCCATCTTGATCAGGGCATTAGTTGAGTGCATGAGGTTCATGTCTTGAGGATTGATGAGTTAGTAGTCATGCCCTTCTTCTAGTTTCTTGGTGCTCCAATTTTCTTTTTGTCAGAACCTCAAACTCAAGCTCGTCCATGTAGTAATCTAATGCCCAAGAAACTTGGTGGCACATTAGGGTAGTGGTAATCTTTAGTGGCATGCAATCCATCATATATAAGTCTTCATCCTCTTTAAACTCTTATTATGATCTTTCCTTGTTGCTTGGCTCATATTCTTCTCCCTCTCTCAACTCTTCTTCTTTGCTGGCACTGGTGCATGTGCTAGTGCCTTCTTCTTATTGTCTTTCTTCTTCTTGGGGCTATTCATCAGCCTTTCCCCTTGTCTGTTTCTTCTCTTTATTTGATGCTAGACCTACCATCATGTTCTTCTTGTAGGGCTTCTTCTATGGACTTTTCCCTATCATCCATTTCCTCTTGCAGTGGCTCTTTGATGCGAGCTTCTATTGTGCCACCCTTCTTCTCTTCTCACTCTAATGAGGCCTCTATCTCCTTCTACATTTATTTCTCTAAGGCAATAGTATCACCTTCTTTATCTCTAGGCACCTATTTAGATCTAGGGTGTGTCTATTGTACATCTTCTTCTGTTGTTTTAGTGGAGGCACTAGGTGCCTTCTCAAGTACTCTTTCCTCTCTTGGTTTTGTGCTAGTGACAACCTTTTTATTTTCTCATTATTTTATCATCTTGGCCCTTTATACCTGGGCCACCTCTTTCACTCTTTCCTTTCTTCTGGCCTTATCTTCCTTAGCCCTCCTCTTTACCTCCTCTTTCTTGGCCCTTTCATTTTTGGCCTTCCTCTATGTATTTTTGTGCTTCACACTTATTTTCTCTTGCTTTTATTTCATCAACCTCTAACTGATTGATCTCAACTTGGGACATGCCCTTGGCCCTCATATCCTCGTGCTTGCTGTGCAACCTTAACACTGCATCAATATGCCCTTGGTTTAAGCCCATATACTTCCACTAGTGCTTAAATTCTTTTTCTATCGATGTTCCTAAATGTGTTACTTCCTTGGGTTCTTCTCTTGTTTCTCCTTCCTTTCTTCCTTCTCCCTTCACCTTATGTACCTTGTATTCTTCCTCTTTCCTTCATACTTCAACCTCGACTATTTCAATGACCTCTTTTATGATCTTGACCTTTGTCATTTCTTCTTTTTGCTCCTCCAATTCTTATGCCCTCTAAATTTGGGCTTCACTAAATTTGAGTTTCCTCCATCTCTACCTTCGCTTCTCCAACTCAGTCTGAGGTGGCAGGGAGGGGGTTCATTCACTTGATGAGGACTCATCATCCTCAGGTACTATGTATGTGCCCCTCCCACTTTTTTCTTCCTCCAACTCCTCTTCCTCCTTTTTCTCCTCTTACTCGAACAGAATTATCCTTTGCACCATAGGAAGATCTTTCTCCTTCTTCTTTTTCCTTATGCTAGGGGAGGTCTTCGGTGCAAAGTGTACGTGTTTCAGTGTAAAGGTCAAAGGAGATGCTTCTCCTTCTGAAGTGATCTTTAGCCTTAGCTGCTCCTATATTTCCTCCAAAGTCTCCCCCTTTTATTTCTTTAGAGTCTTTTTCTTTTTGATTAACACTAGTGTTCCTTCATCTCTAATTTGGACAGGGGGTCTTCCCTCTGCTCAGCATTGAAATCCTTCTTTCATGGCTTCATCTCATAGTATAGTCTATGGATGAAGCCAAGGATGGTGAAATCTTGGATGGAATTGATGTATGTACGATTCGAGGTATCTTATTCATCTTCAATAGCTTTTCCTTCTGTGTGAGGAAATTGAAGCCTCAACCTATGCCTTTCTGCATCCAATTACTTTATTAGGATGCCCATCTATTGTGCATTAGGGATTTGATATAACGTGTACCTAAAGTACCCTATCAAAAAGGGAAAGGGGAGATTCAACCTTCTTTACCTATTCACATCTTGTAGCACTAAGTGCACTACATAATAGTGCTATATTATAGTAAAAGATGCCATGCCAAACATACTCTAGGGGAGCCCCTGGAGAATGCACCACTCTAGTCCAAAGGCTTCTACATATTTTTTGCACCAACACATTACACAAGTCTTGTAATTGGTGCTAAAGGTAGTGGGGCAAGTGTAGTATTTATATTTTTACACCAGAGATTCATGGTGTTCTAAGAACACCCATGGATTATCCTTGTTCCCATTTAGGATCCCAATTTCCTCCATAATAGTCAATATGAGGATGGATCCCCACTTGAAGGTGCCCTTGGCATTATGACATTCTAGTGCATTTTTTACTAACTCCTATGTGATGAACTTTGCAATGTTGAATTATACTCCTTGTGCCATATGGTAGGCAATGCAGAGGTATGCCTTTGAAACATCAATCCATCGACCACCTGGGTATAACTTAGAACTCATGAGGTGCACCACTGCCCTCATGTCAATATCCTCACACTTGTTGATGGGGAACACAAAACCCCCCTTGAAGTACTTAAGGAGCTTTGTGATGCACTCCACTTCTTCATCATCATCCATCATATGATGGATGTCCTATCCGGTATCTGGGAGCTTGGTTATCTTCTTCATCAACTACATTGAAATCTTCATGTGCCAACCTATAAAATAGATGTGGTACTCATGGATACACGAGAGTAGGAATTAAATGAGTTCCTCTAGCATTCTGAAGTAGGGTAACTCATAGAGCTAAGTTGTGTTGAAATCTTTTAACTTATCTCCAATTAAGATGTTGAATAGGGCATCACCTTACAATGTCTTGCACCCTATGTCCATCACCCAATCCTACGTCAAGTCTTAGAAGTGACTTAATGTCTGATGATTTTATTATTTTAATTGGTTATTATGTGAAAATGAGCACTGACTTTCCCCCACCTAAATATTTGGGGGAAACTGCATATACTAGTATGACATATTTGTTAGCACCTCAGTGTCTACCTCAATGATGCCAACTACTTTGATCAGATGCACTTTGGTCTTGGCGATCATCATCTCCTCTATAATATTCACATGTTTGGGTTCCTATTGCACATATGTGGAGCTTGTTTCTTTTTTATTCTTCACCATCTTGAATCTGCTTGTGTTAAACCTTGGTAAGTGTGGCTTGTCTAAGCCTCGAATGGTGGTTGGCACTTCTGTAGTTACATAACTTACGATTATATATTTGACTTCGAGCTTTGTTGGTCATTAATGGTGGCCTAGGTAATAGCTTGTTTCAACTCAATTTTTTGCATAAATCTCTTTCTTCAACCCTTCAACTTGCATTGGCTGTGAATGTAATCTTTCTTAATGTGTTTTCGTTCACTCTAGGTGCTTTTGGGTGTTTGAGTTCTCACTTGGTATAGGGTTTTCACCTTTGACTCTTTGGTTCTTTCTTAGGTTTGATTTAAGTCTAAATTATTTAAAACTTTGTAACTTAAGTAAGTTTGTCACTTTCTATTTTATACCCTTCATTCTCATCTACCATCATTAATGTTGGCTTTATGGCGTAGGCACATCAATTTCTTGAAAAACATGAAAATCTATGAAATCCTTCAAAAATATCTTATCCTTAACACATTAATTGTGTATATTTGTGCTATTATCACATCATTAAATGCTCCTAATGAATTTTTTGGTGAAGTGACATGTGGTTCAAATAGTCAATTCCCAGTCATTTCTGGGTAGATGCCAGCTATCTTAGACATTCTCCTTCTACACGTGTATACTTGGCATGAACTTCACACTCCTTGTGGTAACCTGGGTGTAGCACCTCACATGCATGTGATTTAACCTCCTCAATTCCACTTTTTATTCTAGTTGTGCTTTTATTTCAAGCACACTTCTTTATCTTAGTCAATTTCTTGTGCACCTTCTTGCCTTGGCCTGTCCTACCCCATATAAATCCCTTGCACTAGCCCTTCAACACCTTGATTTCTATTGACTCTCTTGTGCACTATTAGATTGTGCATCTTCACTTTCTGCCTTACACTCAACCATGTTGAGCATCTTCACTTGTCTCTTAGGTCTCTAGTGTAGGATCAATAGATACACCTTCTTTTAACTTTAGTATAAAGGTAACGCCAGAGCGGTCTGTTCTTGGGCCTCCAAGTGCCCTACACTATTCATCTTGCCCAAATGTATATTTTTTTGCTTGTACTTGTGCTTGTTAAGCTTCAAACACCCACCACTTAGATGTCTGGCCTCATACATCTAGAGGGTGTAAGTGCTTGACTTACTTGATTGGAATTATGCATGAAATGCTAACTGATAAGTTATTGCAGTTGCCACATGCCATTCACTACCTTTATACACTATATAAGGAATAAAATAAAAAGAAAAGAATGGTTTGGATTTCACCAAACTTTATCCTAGTCAGCTCAAATCAAACTGACTAGTGACTAAGAAGTCAAAGTTTTCATGGCATAAGCATCAACCTACTACCTATATGGCTTTAGTCAATTGCCATTGAAATGCCAAGGGAGCATTTCTTCAAACAACATGTGTAACTTGCATGCGCTTGTGTCTAATATGTTGTGGATGATGTAGGGGTCATCTATCATATTTATAACTTTCCTGGGTGCTTAAAGTACTTGGAATCATAAAGCAACACTAATGCTTGTCATGCTAATGGTTATGACATACCTTCTCGATCTAATAACTCCACCTTGCTTAGACATGCATTTCATCCAAGTGATCTAAGTCTTCCAACCCTATACTTAAAGATTCTTGGTCATCTAAGTGACCAATCTATGTAATGCATAAGGATGACACCATAAATTTCATGGGCATAATTGTTTTAGTGCCAAACACTAGTTGAAATGGTGTAGCCTTATTCAGGCACTTGTATGTCATGTGGTATGCCCAAAGTACTATTGAAATATGATCATCCCAATTCTTAAAACCAATGTCACATATCTTTGTTAGGCATGTTCCCAAGTTATTGTTGAATGTTTTAGCTGTGCCATTGGCCCATGGATGATAGAGGCAGTTTTATGGTGTGCCACCATGTATTCAGTCAAAAGGATGTGCACAATCTCATTTATGAAATGAGTACCCATTTAACTAGTCAGACTTAATGGGCACCCATAATAAATTATGATGTTATCCAATATAAAGTGCATGGCTACTACGACTATGCAGTCTTTTTTCATTATAATTTTGACCCACTTGGTGAAATATTTAGTGGCTAATGAAATATATCTTGTACCTATGCATTATGATGTGGGAGTGATTAGCCCAACAAAGTTAATGGCCCATTTTTTGAATGGTGTTTGGGAAATAATAGGGATGAAAGGCATTTCATCCCAGTGTTTGGGATTTTTAGTGCACTGGCATATATTGCATGCCTTGACATACTCCTTACATCTTGGAATAGTCTTGGCCACCACAAGCCTAATTGTAATACCTTGTGCACTACTGCATCTTTAGAATAATGGCCTCTTGTGATTCCCTCATGTGCTTCCTATAATAGGGAGTCTATTTCATGTTATAGAACACACTGACATAGGACTTCATCTCTACTCATTTGTATAGCTCCCCCTAAATGAGTTGGAAGGGGATGTTACAAACTGCAAGTTGTTTCTTCTCCTTAGTTAACAAGGTCTAGGGTACAAATCCAAACATTAAGAAAGTGACAATATTTTATAGATCTTTAGGGATGTGCTGGACTCTATATAGCTACACATCTATCATGTCATCCTCAATTGGTGCCATCGTATCACCATAATTGATGTGTGATAAATGGTCTTGCCCTAAGTTCTTTTTTCTAAGTTTAACAATAATGGAGAACTAGAATTCTTGGAATAACACAATCCATTTGCATATGTGCTCATGTAAAATAGGCTTGTTCATGAGGTACTTGAGCACCTCGTGATTAGTAAAAAAGATGAATGGGGTTACCAGTAGATATTACCTAAATTTTTGTAAGGCATAGACCATTGCCAATGCCTTGTGCTTGATGGTGGTATAATTTTACTTTGCCTACATCAATTTCCTACTTACAAAGGATATGGGGTGGTATATCTTTCCCTCACTTGGTTATGTTAATATGACACCAATAACAGAGCCTAAAGCATTAATATGGATGTGAAAGGAGTAGTCTAGTCTAGAAATTATAAAATTGGTGTGCTAGCCAATTTCAACTTTAATGTTATAAATGCCTCCTCTTGCACATTGACCCAATAGAACGGGCCATATTTCCACAAGAGATCCTCTAGAGGAACTATGATCTTTGAATAACTTTGTATAAACTTCTTGTAGTAGCCATAATGGCCTAAAAAGGCACAAACGTCTTTCTGCATTGAGGGAGTCTAGAGTTGAATTATGATAGCTATCTTCGTAGATCAACAAGCAAACTATCCTTGTAGATGATGTGCCTGAGTAATGCATCAAAGGGGGTTGCAAAGATGTAATTATTTAGGTTTAATGATATCTAGAGTTGCCTGTACCTCTCAAACATGAGGTGCAAATTATCATAATGGTCTTTTACAAGACCATACATAGTCTAGCCATTGAAATACACTTGGAGAAACTTATGGATAAAGTCCTTGAAAACAATGATCATCACTTTGGAGAATATAGATAGCACATTATTAAGGCCAAAGGGCATCACATTATAAGCAAAATAACCCCATTCAATTGTAAATGTTTTTTTGGGCTTAATCTCCTCCTTGATCTGCCCCTGATGGTAGCATGAGAAACCATCAGTGAAAGTATATATTTCACAGCATGCAACTCCATCTAAGACCTCATTGGTGAATGGGGTAAGGAATGGGTCATTGACATAGGCGATGTTCAAGAGCCTATAGTTGATGCAGATCTAAATACACCCATCCTTCTTGATGCTGATGAGCATCAGGCTCACCCATTCAGATTCTTACATAGGGTAGATGATGATGGTGGCAAGCATTCCATCAATCTCCATTTTCACCTTAGCACAGAGATTGGGATTCATTTGATATAAATTCTTCTTGATCGACCTTGTACCATCCACCAGTTTGATGCTCATTTTCTTGAGGGAAGGGTGGGTGCCCTTCATATCCTAGTAGCTACGTGAGAACAAATATTAAAGTTCCTTTAAGAGGTTTATGATTCATGCCATCTCTACCTTAGACCTGTAAGCACCTATAGTGGTAATATTTGGCTCACCTTTTGTGTTGATGTCTATTTTAGTGGTCTTGAGTGGCACATTATAGGGCTCATTCTTCTTCTAATGAGAGTCTTAAACTTTCCTTGTCCCCTCAATTGTTTTAATTTGAAGATGCATCGGATCTTCTCCTTCTAAGGCACTATCATCCATAAGGCGTACATGTTTTTATCTTCCTATTAGAGCCTTCCAATTTCACTCTTTCTAGGTCTTGTTATCTTCCTCATTGGAGTCACTATTGAGCACCCACTCTTCAAAGAATATTGGGAGCACTAGTCCTTTCTCCCTAAACATTTCACTAAGGCACTCTTCTAGGATGGCGATGTCCTCAAACATTACCCAATGATTGACTTGTAGTGGCTCCAATAGCTCTAAGTTCTATAAAGAAAATGAGAAGGTGTACATGAACCTCTCCTTGAGTATCTCCCAGTTCCCTGTCTCATGGTGCATTTCATTCATAATGTACCATGCTCGTGCCCATGTCCTTAAGGTCCTATAAAAGGCATGTATCTATAGGCCCCTTAGCACATTCTTCTCATAGACAGTCTAGGTTTCTTCACACAAATGCACATGTGTGATTGGGTCAAAATTGGTTGAGTAAGTAGGTATGTCTAAGTCCTCATTACTCTTGCCAAATCTAGTGCATATTGAAGCCTTTACATCTTTCTATGTTGGCAAGTTAGTTTTCTACACTACCCACCAACGAGCAACAATGCACTTTAAGGTATGTACTAGTGCACCCATTCTATCCATTTATTTGGGGACACAAGTTTCAATATCATGGACATACCTCTTTATAGGATAGCTCCCTTCATACTTTGGGAGCACTATAAGCTTCCCTTTACTTAGTTAGAACACCATTTTTTTGGCCTTTCTGACATGGGGAACCAATTTTTTTTATTATGCTCAATCCTAACCAGTCTTGTTCTAGATTGCCTTGGCTCAGTTGAATGCATCAAGTGGCACCTTCAGCTAGTGACCTCATAAGCCTCTTCTACCCATCATTTACAATCTACGTTAGTTGTATTAAAGGTTGATTGTCTATCCTCCCATTTGAGTGTGCCTTGGTCACTAAGGTTGAGATTTTTATCACCCTACATCATGATGTTATAAATGTGGTT
This sequence comes from Torreya grandis, assembly GCA_037957365.1. NCBI lineage: Eukaryota > Viridiplantae > Streptophyta > Pinopsida > Cupressales > Taxaceae > Torreya > Torreya grandis. The sequence goes on from JARHVA010000646.1 coordinate 4,575,061, forward strand.
GATCTCATCCTCAAGATCAATACTTTACACATATAAGAGCCCTTGATCACTTAATAAAAGGATCACCACCCTCTCTTTGCTATTTTCAAAAGTCATGTAACACTTCTTAAAGTTCATGTCTATATTATTTGTGTAACACCATGGCCTACCCAAGAGTGCTAGATAGTTGTCTTGCTCTACCAAATTGAAGACCTCAAAGTCAGCTTGGAACTTGATGCCCATGATATCTATAATGATACCCTTCAAGATCTTGATAGGTTATACTCAAGTTTTTTTAGCCATGAATAGCATGTGAGGTGAGGGTATCAAGGGTGGTCATCCTATCTTCTTCGAGGTAGTTTTGGTCATAATATTAACCTTGGCACCCATATCTACAAGTACTTCATAAACTGACCATCCATTGATGGTGACATTGATCAATAACTCTTGGTTATACTCTGCATTTTCAGTATGCCTTACCTCTCACAACCACTCCATATGTATTACAAAAACTTCAATAATTTGAGGTGCAACCTCTCCTTCTAGTTTTTCCCCTACATGCTTCAACAATAAATCTTTTAGCAAGGGAAACATCCCTTCAGTTTGTAGGAGGCATAGGATCTTGATCAACTCCTATACTTTGGCCTCTTGGTTGTGTTGTCTTCTACATGAAGTGATGGCTTGTGCTTCTAGATCTTTGGCTATTTAGATTTCACCTTGAAATTATGTATTATTCTCATGACTTATTGTAGGATGTCTTTCTATCTCATAAGGTCAGGATAAGGCATAGATTTTGGCTTAGGTCATGCTATGCATTTAGTATAGCTTGATTCACCATATTCCAAGTATAGTTCTTAGGTTGGTACAATGGTCGGTTGAGTGTTAACCTACTCTAAGTTGTGGCATGTACTTTAGGTAGCTCATTGCAAGTTTTTTGTGGTTTAGGATCCCACCTTTCTTCTTTGGATTCGTGCCTAACCATTGTATCACCCTTATCAGGCTGACATTGAGTCAACTTTTTGTACAAATTTGGGTATTCCTCAATCACATGTGATCCTCGATAATACTTTCACATTGGGTGTATGAGGTAGTCACACTGATAATGCTCAGTTGAACCACACTTGTAACATGATCATGGTGGTAATCTTCCTCCACCACATCCTCCTCCTTGCTCACCTGAGCCTTGCTGGTTTCCATAACCTATATTATGCTAACCATAACCCTCATTTCCTTGACCTACCTGACCATTAGTTGATGTTGTCACTTATCTCACACCTCTCTCCATATTTTGGTGCATCTCATCATTGACTCAATAGTCTATTATTGAGTGTGTATAAACATCACACATTTTGTAATAAATGGTAGTGTTCACTTTACTGGCACATTACAACAGATTATAGTTCTGAGAGTCATGTGGCCCATTACAAACTTCACAATTAAGAAGTAGGGCGTGAACATTTTTTCATGGGAAATTATTTTTGTTTGATCCATCTCATAGTCGATGCACCATAACTCATTGTGAGTGTTATGTGTTGAACCAAAAGTTAGCTTTTATAGCTAAGAGGCCACTAACATGATTTGCACCTCCATGAATGGGTTGATCCTAGTATCGGTGCTACCTACTACCTTGGCCTAGAGCATAGCTTCAAGTGCTTCATGGGGGTCCATGATGGTCTTCATAGATATTACCCATCTGAAGAGTATTAACAAGCCTCCAACAAACCATTATATGTGCTGGAAGGGGTGAATGTCATACAAAATCTTAGAGAGAAGAGTTTTAAACCATGCATCATATAGGTGCATTCTTTTAAATAACCTTTGGATAATTTTTTTGAGCACTATGATGCTTTATTGTTTGAAATCAGGGATATCAAACTCTTTCAAGAAGGCTTCCTTCAAAATATCATAGCCAATCATATCCTAGTTCGAATTAAATTTTTGATACTAGGTATGAGCACGATCCAATAATGTGGTCACAATCTAAGTTGCCTTGATCTCGAGCTGAGTGATGCCCTGAGCATGCCATTGCATCTCAAACTTAAGCACATGCTCTACATCATTCTTGATACCATGATAATCAAACAAGTGCATTACCATCTCATAGTATATTTGCTAAGGGGGTGGTGTCAGGTTTTGAATTGTTTACCCCCATTATGTCTATGTTGGAGGTGGTCCTCTGGTGATTCTACTTGTATGGTTGAGCATTGACCCTATCATTATTGGCTACATAATTGAACTTTTTAGTGTAATACCACTCACTTATGGCATTGTGCCACTTCTTATGAGCTATTTCCCAATCGACACAATTAACATCCTCTACATGAGAATGCTTGTACCTATGTTCATGATTCCTAGGTTGGCACTTACTAGGTTCATTGTACATTCACTCAATTTTTCATAGGGAATCACTTGCTCAATCACAAACTCTTGATGCAAATCTTGAATCCTATCAAAGTCGATATTGATAACAGGTTTAATTACCATTTTTCTATCTTCTAATGGAGAATCGAGTGCATGAGATTGAATTTTAGGTTTAAAGGGAGTAGGTGCTTCTAGCACATCCTCAGTCACCACATCTTGTAGGAACCATTACATCCTACACCTAATTACTGAGCCCAATTTCTTGTTTCTTCCTCTCTCTCTTTACACTATTGCAATTCAAGGGATCCTTCCCCATACCCTTCCCATTCATTATGGGTCCTCTCGACACTTTTAGGCTCTTGATCCTTCATTAGCCTATGCCTTTGCTTACTATAGTTTGGCATGTAAAGCTCTCAAGTGTTAGGTTATTGGTCTTCTTCCATCACACCTCACCTATAATTCCCCTTCTCACTATCTACGCTTATTCATATGCACAAGGACTTTAGCCCTCCATTCTTATAGTTTGTATACCATAATCCACTAGAAACTTATTTAGTTTGGAGCTGAGTCCTATTATGAACATGCCCCTTAGCTTGAAAAGAAACTAGTACTCTAATTTTTCAAGGCATGAGAAGGTTGACACTACAAATTCCAACTCATAGTTGTTTAACGTGCCATTCTACCACTTATATATAGTGCACATACTTCATCCAAGTTCTCAAGCCTCTTTATGCATTCTATTGTCAACTTGATGCATTGGCCATAACTTCACCTTTTAGAGGTAGTATAGGCAACCAATCATTGATACACATGCTCATGTAACTCACAAAAGAATACCTCATAGGTTGGCTTGCACCCTTTTTATCAGCTCTTATCTTTTACATGTAGGATGATTCTACTTAAAAATATCCTCCATTTACTCTAGCCAATACTTGATGTTCTTGAGCAATAGTTAGAGAATCACTCTGGTGCACCATTGTAGCAATGAAATTCAACATGGGTCTTAGTAATAAAACTAAAATGTTGTATAAAAGTTCACTATATTAGTTTTATGTTTAGTCATACACTTAGTCATTAAGCCAAGTCAGTTCTACACTTGATGTAGCTAGGCACAAGCATAATAAGGTCTGGTGTATAACATTTAACACATTATTGTATTGACATTAGTTTCATGGAAGGTGTAAGCCTTGTGCACTTACCCAAAGTGCAACAACAAAGCGATCAAGCCCATGTTTTTGTTAGTTTAAACATGGTACAACTTTGGGTTCAAAAGACTTAGTCATTGGTAGGATAAGTTTAAGTGGCTTGCTGGTGTTAGGCTATTTTGGGGAAGCTCTATAGGCATGAACCTTCTCAAGGGCATAAATCCTATGTGCAGGTTCATATCTGGCTAGATAAGGCTCTTTATGGTGCAAGCCATTGGAATAGTGGGTTAAGGGTCATTCAGGTACCTAGTCGAGTCATGGGAATGGCTTGGGTTCAAGTGCTCATCCTTTAGGTTAGCACTCTAAGGTGGGTGTTTGGACCTCTGCACATACCAGCTTTTATACTTAGCCTACTTTATAGGTAGGTCAAAGTCACTCAATGGCACAAAGATGCCATTAATGACTAGAGATAAACCTTTATAGAATAATACATTCAAAGTAAGAAACTATAGCATTGCACATATAAAACTAAGTCACAAACATATTACAGTGCAGACTATAATACAAGATTCAACACTTTAGTGCTTCAATAATATATTTCATTAACTTCATAGTTCATCATACAAAGTTCAAGATATAAAAGTAGAACATATGTTCTTCCCTAACACTACTCGTGCCCAATGGCTCACAAGTGAGCTTAGGATATACATTCTAAATGCCTAACCTATTTCATGCAGATTACAAAATGCTAATGTTGGCTCTCTATTTCAACATAGCTTCATTGTATTAATCACCTCCTTTTTCTTCTTAAAAAATAAGCCTTTTTATATAGGCAATTGGGTATCTCCTTGCTAGGTCAGATGGGTGCATGCTAAGTGATGTGTTATCACTAGGGGTTGTTAGTTAACTAACTCCACTACACTACCTAAGTTTGATGAGTTAATTTTATATGTTGAGTTATAACTTGGGGGTCACTATCCCACCTGTTCCACTCTTTTGACACCCATTCTTCTCGATCTGCCATGTATAAGTTCTTACAAGATTGTCTTTTGAAGGTCAGTGCCATGCAACTACCTATTAGCTAGTGTGAGATCCTCAGGGATTCCTCCATTTGGTGCTAATAGTAAAAAAGGGAGAAATAATTTCACAATATTACCTCATCATTTAGATGTGTCAAGTTGGCATGGTCCACGTAGTTGGTGTAAAAGGGGGCCCAACACAAGGGGAGGTGGTCAATAGGTGGGAGGGGGTAGTCTAAATGTATAAAAACTAATAATTTAGAGGGATCAAGCATGAGAGACACTTGCTATGGTATAGACATCCTTGGTAGCAGTCATCGAGGAGAGGGATGTAGCACAGGGTCAGGTGGCTGTTATTATAGGAGAGACATATCAAGCTAGGGCTTAACTAGCCATGGTGATGTAGGAGATAGATTCTCTCTAGTAGGTAGGAGGAGGAGTACCAATAGTTATGAGACCACCAAGGACTATATTGATGTAGAGATATGTAGTGGTAGTAGAGGAGTTGTCGTATTTTGAGGCCTTGATCTACATGCATATACTAGATAAGCCCTGATGGGGTGAGTACAAAGTTAAGATCACAGGAGGTGTTAGTACTGTGACACCGGGTCAGTGGGCTACCTCTATAGGAGGATAGGCAGGTGCAAGAGGGTAGGATCCAAGAGGTAGTGGTACTTTAGGGGCTTATATTTTTTATGATACATTGTAATTTTGATGTAGCATATGATTTTGATACCGGCATGCAAGCTGATGTAGCAAGTTATATACATATTTTGAGAGCTATGTACTTATTTGTATATACAATCATCATGTTGATTAGGAGCTCATGATTTTTATATATGATCATTATATATAATTTGTTGTTCATTTTTATGATGTTGATGTTGCTTATTTATGATTTGATATGATGGTTGACGTAGACTCACCTAGCTAGGCATGTGATGTGATGTCTAATTAATTTATGCGCATGACATCATTTGATATTTGATGGATGTTGTTTATGATATGATGATGCTTATACTTTTTTGGACATGGATATGATGTTTTATTATTATTATTATGGTTATGATTTATGGATCATAGTTATATGGATGTGATAAGTGATATGATGATTATGTTTTTTATGGTATAGTTATGTGATGATGATGTTTGTGGATTTGATAATTTCGTGATGATTATATTTATTGTTCATAGTTCATGATGATTTTAATTTATGTTGTGATGAAATATGTTCATGATATGGTTACGTGATGATGATGTTTATTATTGGATGTTATGATGATAGTGATGATTATGTTCATGCTGAAATTTAATGAGTATATGCTTCCTTATCTAGATTTAGATATGTGGTGGATATGTGTGAATGACTCATTTATTTTTGATGTATGATTAAATTATGGTAGATATGATAGATGGTTTAATTGATGTGATTTATCACTAGATGATATTTGATGTAGGAGATGTTTAATTCATTAAAATGTTCTTATGGTTAAAAACATTAAACCAAATAAGGTAAAAACACATGGTTAAATGTATTTATTTTGATGAATGTGTTGTAATCTTAAAACACATAGAGTAGGTTGGATAATGAAACTAAATGTGAGAAAATAAAAATAAGACAATCAAAAGACAAATGCCTTAATGAATGTATCAACCAATATGAGAGAATAAGAAGAATGTACGATGCTTCTTCTTTGGCAAGGACTAAAACAAATCGAAGTTGGATCGACTTATGAACATAAATCCTTCAAGTGCTTTGCATTAGCATTCGTTAGTTGGTTAAAAAGGTGTCTTGAGAACATAATGTAAAGTAAACTCAAAATTCCTTGCTTATAGAGTATATAAAGGGGAGAGGGATGAAAATGGAACCTTCTTGGGAGACTAGCTTGCCTCTTCTATAAGTCACCGAAGAGCTATTATAAACAAGTTCATGTCATATAAGATGTAGACTGATTGATGTGGGAAGTCTACTTATGAAAGCTGATTATGGCTTCTAAAATTAAGTTTGCATTTTTTGATTTTTGGTAATGGGTCTTTTGCTATTTTATTATTGCTTGGAGGGACGGGGGAAGTTGATCGATTCAAGAAGCTTCCAAGAGATTACTACACTTTAATAAATGCTTTACTTAGCCATCCTTTAAGGGAGTGGTCTAAGTTTTTGAGCTTTGTTTAAGGCTTTTGATAGTTGTCCTTCAAGGGAGTAATCTACCTTATATTGAGCAATTTTTATGTGTTGATAGTTGTCCTTCAAGGGAGCAGTCTCCGAATACTATACATGACCCTTGATTGTTTTTCACTTGATTTTGCTTTTGATTTTTGTTTTTGATGACATAGAACTACTTATATAGGCTTAGAGGTTCACCTTTATGAAGGCAAAACTAAAGAATAAGAAGGTTGATGGTGGGTAAAAGAGGTTTTAAGTGACAACGACCTTGGGAATCCATCATATAAGGAGATGGAAAGTACCATGAGGATCATGCTATGGGTAGAGCCATGGTACTCATATTCAATATTAGGCAAAAACTATAATGGATAATCATATGATTCAACGTTAATCAATTGTCCTTAAAATAAGGAGACAAATGTGTGTGAAAACAAGGGATAAGCTTAAGTTAGATAAAATATGAGTTTGATCATGTTTAATAAAAGAAAGGTCACAGATGTGAAGCATTTAGGGACTTAAGTTTTGGGTTCCCTTCAAGAGAGGGTAACCGGTAAGCTCCTAATCCATACTTGTGTGTTATGATATAAGACCCAAGCCAACTGAAAGCAAACTTGCCCCACTTACTTTTCTTCATGTTGGTGACATGTTGATTTTTCTTCAAGATGAGATCTTTGATGTTGAATTCTCATAATCTAAGGTGTTTGTTATAACCTCACTTGATTCATTCTTGATAGACATGAAGATGAGTGAGCACTGCTAAACGATGTTCGTCAAGTAGCTCAAGTTGGGCTAAACATTCTTGATGATAATTTCTATAAAAATGAGATCTTGTATGGATATGAAAAGAGAGGGAATTTGAACTTTAAGAGGCAAGATAGCCTCTACTCTAAAAACTAGAGAGAAAAGGGTAGCACCCATAGGGGTTCAAATACTAGTACGATAGGCCCATAAGGCGAAGGGGATGTGTAAGTGTCAATCCTGACCAGATGCATTAACCATTTTAGTTAGCATATTATTGAGAGTCTTGTTAGAGGCTTTTAATTGTCCATTAGTTTGTGGGTGATAGGGTGATGAGAAATTTAAGTTGATACCGAATGCATCATAATGACTTTGGACTTGTTTATTTTTGAAAGATTTACCATTGTTAGTGATAAATTTATGTAGAACACCAAAATAGAAGATGATGTTTTGGTTAATAAAGTTGATATTTTCAGCTTTGGTTGAAATGAGAGGGCAATTTCTACCCACTTGGTGAAATATTTTGTTGCAGTGATGATATAATGATGTCACTGTGAAGAATGGGGGTTAATTATTACAATGAGATCTAGACCCCATTGTAAGAAGGGCTTGAGATCTTTGGATACTTGGAGACTATGGCTAGGTGCGTGATGTAAATTAACATGTTATTGAAATTTGACACACTTTTTCACATAATCAAAATAATCTTAGTTAAGGGTGGGCCAATAATAACCAAGGCAAAGGATGTGTTTAGTGACAACTAGACCACTAAAGTGTCCCTCACATATCCCATCATGCATTTCCCTGATAGCATAATAGGATTTATGACTATGTAGGCAATGGAAGAGGAGACCATAAAAGCCACATTTATAAAGAATTCCCCCCAGTATGGTATAACATGAGGTACTCTGAATAATCAATCTTTGAGGATTCCTATAAAGACTATAAGGAATGATGGGAAGGTTGAGATAGTCGAAGGTTTGCTAATACCAAAGGTCATGTTTGGTCTCCTCCATATTGAAGATGGTGGAAGAGTTTGATTTGACATAAGAGGGCTAGGTAAGTTGATGGATAATGACATATAGCTTAGATTCAGAGGGTGTAGATAGGATCTAGGAAGTGAGGGAAACCATCATGTTGACAAACTTGTTCATAGATCATGGAGTGGTTTGGATATGATAGTGTTTAAATGATGCTTAGAGTACATCAAATAATTAATAGTATTATTGTAAAACATAATTCTTACATTAATAAGAGCCATTTATTTGATTAACCATGAGTTGAGAGTCACCAAAAATGTCAATCATTTTTACTCCCAAGGCTAATGTAGTTTGGAGACCTATCATTAAGGCTTTGTACTCAGCCATATTGTTGGTACATTAAAAATATAGCTTGAAGGATAAAGGAAGAGGTTCATCATGAAAGGGGATAAGGATGATACCAACTCCCCCACCATGTTAACACTTTGATCCATCAAAGAACATAGTCACTTGATAGGTGATGTCTACCTGAGAGGGTTGCGACAGACTTATCTGGAGACTCAAGAGAGGAGGCCAATTATTTGCTAATGATTATTAAACTTATTGGTTGGTAATTACTTATCCTTTAAAGAACTTTTGATGAAGAAACTCAAGGTTAAAATCATCTAAGGGCATGAGCCACTTGCCCATATATTGGTTTTGGTATGGATTGGAGTGCATATACTTGAGTGGGTTGGTATTGGTTATGACATAGGTCTTATGGTTGAGAACGTAGTGGTGAAGTTTGGTAGCCATGAAGACCAAGACTAGGCAAAGTTTCTTGATATGGGTGTACCATGTTTCATACTCTAATAACATATGACTAATGTTGTAAATGGATTACTCTTTATGCTGCTCATCTTGTGGAGCCAACATTACCCCTAAGGAGTGATCGGTGGTGGAGATATAAAGGTATAAAGGTTGATCTTCCTTGGGAGGAGTGAGGATAGGTGGAGATAGAAGGTACTATTTAAGTGAATCAAAGGCATTTTGATAGTCGTTATTACACTTAAAAGATACTTCCTTCTTCAGAAGGTGGTGAAAGGGTTGGCATCGATTCGAGAGTTGAGAGATAAAGTGACGAATGTATTAGAGCTTCCCCTACAAGCTACAGAGTTGCTTGAGGTGGGTGGGAAGAGGCATGTAAAGGATTGATTTGATTTTGGCAAGATAAACTTTGATTACCCAAAGGGAGACAATGAACTGAGGAGCTTTCCTGACAAGACCATAAAAATACACTTCTTGGGGTTAAGGCAGACATGGTAATGGATGAGTAGCTTAAAGATAATCTTAAGAATGGCCAAATGATCTTTATGACATTTTGATTTCTCAAGAAGGTCATCGATATAGTCTTCTACGATTTTGTGAATAAGGTCATGAAAGATGTAGGTCATAATGCATTGGTAGGTTGCACCAGTGTTCTTCGGTCCAAAAGGCATGACCCTATAATAGAAAGTCCCCTATGGGGTGATAAATGCAGTTTTGAGTTGATCTTTAGGGGTAATTAGGATTTGATTGTAACTTAAGAATCCATCCCTAAGAGATAACATCTCATATCTATCTGTAAGATCAACAACATGGTCAATACTTGGTAAAGGAAAGTCATCCTTTGGGCAAGCAAGGTTAAGGTCACAAAAATCCACACAAATATGAAGTCTCCCTATGGATTTAGTGACAGGTATGATATTTGAGACCCATTGGGGATAATAAATAGGTTTAATGAAATTGACATATAAGAGACATTAAAGCTCTTATTTGATGAAAAGGGTTATGTGAGGGTGCATTTATTAAAGATTTTGCTTAAAGGGCTTGGCATCGTGGTTGGTGACTATGTTGTGGGTAGTGATGAAGGGGTCGATTCTTGACATGTCATTGTAATACCAAGAAAATGTTATGATGCGATCTTGTAGGAAGGAGGGGAAGTCTTAAAGCTCCTCATAATTTAGTGATTGGTTGATTTTGACAATGCATGGGTTATATAGAGTGCCCATGTTGATATCCATGGTCGATTCATTCAACATGGTTGGGGTCTTAGGAGGAAGATATTTGTGGATAAAAGAATTATCTATACCTAAATAGGCCAGAATGGAATCATCATCATGACACTAAATGGTATTAATGGTAGGAGGCTCATTCACTACCATTTTAAGATGGGCTAGAGGAGTGGTCATGGTTGCCCCATCTTTTTGATAAGTCAAGGGTTTGAGGATGATCATGTTGATGAAAAAAAAGTTAGGGGGGATGATGTCAAAATCTTTAGTTGTCAATGGTGGAGTGGAAGGTGAGGATGGGCTCTCCTCATTAATGATGGTAAAGGGAGGTGGGTTGTTTTGCTTTTTAGGTGGCATGAAATCAAGGCCATAATTTTTGTGAGGTTTTCAAGTTTTGATTGAAAGTAACTCATGTGGCTTGTGTTCATATCAACCTAGACTAAATCTATTCCAAGCACACCTATAAAGGTATGTCTTGGTAAACTTTGGTTTATCTAGATAGGGAAAATTGGAGGTGAATGGTCGAGGTGAGAAAGAGATGGAAAAAGTGTCAATGGATTTATCAAGTCTCCCATAAATGAAATTAGTTTGACAAGTTAAGGGTCTAAAAGGAATAATGACTCTAATATTGGGGTCATAATCAAGTTGTTGGTCAAGATTCCCATACTCTTGAGGTGTAAGAAGGGTGTCTAGTGTCAAAAGGCAATAATCCCTCAATAAAAGATGCTAGAAGGTTGATTCTATAGGGTCCACTATGGGGATTTGGGCATAAGAGATAGATGATCTAGTAGATGCTTCATTGGTAGGGGAAGGTGGGGCTTTATCTTCTATTGATGAAGGCTTGTTGGATGGACAGAGTATGTCATTATCTTGGTACATCATGTTACATGATGTAAAAGGACTCAGGTTAGATTGTATGGTAACTTGACCTTTGTGTTCAAATTTGATGCATCAGTATAGGGTGGATGGTACATAACTCATAAAATGAATCCAAGGGCATCCCAACAAAACATTATACTATAACTCTCTTTTTACTACATATAAGAGCTCAGGAAGTGTGTGGGGTCCTAGGAAAATATGAAGGATAACATTTCTTAAAGTTATGGCCATGGTATCATTGAATGATCAAAGTACCGCTAAGTTTTTTGACATAATGTTCTCAAGTAATTTGAGTTGGTTGTATGCATGGGAGGAGATAATATTGATGTTAGCTCCCCCATCAATCATAACCATCTTGATGTGAGTTTAGTTGATGTGCATGGTAATGAAGAGGGGAGGATCTGGATCATCTAGATGGATGGAGGGTATTTCTAAATCCTTGAAAGTAACAAGGTTGGAAAGTCGAAGAGATCTGACAAAGGCTGCTAGAGGTTATGGGTCTTCTGGTTAGACCTCTATAGATTGCAAAGCCTCTATCATCACTTGGAAATGATGGGGTGAGGTATTGATTAGTTTATACAAACTCATCTTCACTAGTGTTTGGTGAAGCTATTTCAAAACTACTCATTGGATTGATTCAGATGGGTTAGATTGAGAGGGACCCAAGATAGACACCTTAGGTTTGGTTTAAGGTAAATGTCCTTGGTGTTGACTGGGTGATTGGGTGGTGGAAGAGGGATATATCCATAGAATGGATACCTTTGCTTTTCCCTTATCCTTTGATTGAGCACATGATTGTGTGTCCACATGGATGGTATGGATTTGGGAAAGAGTCTGGATAGAGGGCTACTTCAGTTTCACTTCACTCTGAGATGAGATTGCAAAAGTAGGTAAGTGTTGGTTGATGGCTCCTAGATTTTGGGTCAATGATGGGCCCGTAAGAGGTTCATCTAACAATAAGTCATCTTTGTGATATAGCTAATGGGCTAATACTTAGAGAGCTTTATAGTTCTTAGTATCATGCCCAGGTGTCTTATGGTATGAGCATACTAATTTGTCATTATAATAGGATGGTTTAGGACTATGTGGGTAAAATGGTCTAATAGGTGGCAAGGTTAAGCAAGATGCTTGTAATAACCTCTACAGGATGGTTGAGTAAGACTCAGGAAAAGGTGACAAAATCATGGAGGTATTAGGTTTGGTAGTTGAGGTGGAAGCCCTTTTACGAGTGGGTTTGATGGTAAGAGATTTGGGTGAAGGAGGGTTATTGGTGGATGGTTTTGGTATGGATTATTTGAAGGCAAAAGGTGTTGGGGTAGATGCCTGAGAAGTAGGTGGTTTGGTTATAGAAGGTTTGGTAAAAATAGGTGAGGATGAAAGTAGGAGTGATGTTATAACCAAAAGTGGTGGTTGGATTTGGGTCTTATTTGGGATGGTTGGTTTCTTTACTAAGGTAAAAGGGTAAGGTCCCAAAATAGAAGGCAAAGTGGAAAGGGGAGGCAGAGTTTTGGTTTGTGGAATCTTGGGTGGTTATAACTTCTTTGTTAGTTTAGTTTGGGGTTTCTTTGATAGGTTTGGTGAAGTTAAGTCCAATTTCAATGGGGGGTGAGTAAGGTTTTGTATAGGGAATATGCCAAGGTTTTTGGTTGGCTTGGTTGGAGTGGTAGGGGGTGACTTGGTTATTTTAGGTGGAATCAGTTTGGATAGTTTGGTTATGGTTTGATTGGTAGAGGTTTATAAAGGTTTGATCAAGGTGATGTTGGGTTTAATATTGAAAATGAAAGGTAGGGATGACAGTGGCGTAATTAGAGGCTCTTATTTGGTTGGGTAAGGAAGCCCGAGATGGTGCCAAAATGTGGCATTATCTACATTGGGTTGAGATAAGTACTCTAAGTTTTCAACTAGTCTAGAAAAGGGCTTATAGATGGGTTTGATCCCTTTGATACTGAGCTCAAAGGCCAAACCCATGGGTGGAGAGAGAGAAGTGGTTACCTTGTCCTTTTCCTCTATCAAAGGCTCCAAGGTTTGGGAAGATGAGTCTCTTATGGGAGAGATAGGTAAAGTGATCACTTCCTTAGGGATGCTTTCCAAATGAAGAATGGATTGTTGTATGATAGAGGAGAAGGATACAATGGTAATGGCTATCTCTTTTGGTATGCCTTCTAAAGGAGAGGTTCATGGCTCAAATACCTCAATGAGCGAGGAAATGGGAATAGTCATTTCTTTGGTCTCATTTTCTTAAGGAATGGAGAGTGACTCCACTACCTCAATAAGTAGAGGGGAAGGAAATTTAGTTTCATTAATGGTTTCCTCTATAATGAGTTGAATAATAACTACATTAATGATATGGACTTCATGGTTGTGAGAGGATTCTGCTTTTCCATTTTCATTGATTGTGATAGGGGCATGATTAGGAAATGGCTATCTAAAGATGTCAAGTGATTAATTTGGTGGTACATTGGGGTTATCCAAAATAAGTTCCCCCCTGTTGATGACGTTATTGAAGGTATTACATCTACTAACATCATATCTAATGACATGGTGGAAGACACACAATTTGTTCTCCTTATACGAACCAGGTATAAGATGAGAAGAATTGAATTATGGTGGAATTTTGATTGGTAGAAGTTGTATAATATTCACTTTTAATAACTTCTCTAAGACCAAAGCATTTTTCTCCCCTAGTGGAGTAAATTGTTTTAGTAATTGTGGTTTAGGTTTTTAGTGTTTTGATTAGAGGAAATGGAAGAGTTGGGTTGTTAACAATGGGTAGAGGGGCAGTTTTAAGGACAACCGCATTCGTGGTTCCTTTATTTTTAGAGTTAGTGTTGGTTTTATTATTAAGTTTGGAGTGAGTCTCATTTTATTTAAAGGTTGAATTCTTGTTTCTCAATTTCAACTTCCCCTCATCAATGGCTATGTTCTCTAATTTTTATGCCATGGTAAAAGCCTCTTCAAAAGTCTTGAAGCTTTGAACTCGTAAAGTAGATGAGATGTGTTTGGCCCAAGCTCGAGCAAAGAGTTCAATCAACTTGAGTTGGGGAAAAGAGAAAAAAGAGTTGATTTATTAGGCTTCTCCAATAGGATACAAAGTTGGCTATGGACTCATCGTCAAATTTTTGAATGGATTAGAGATTGATGATGAAAACTTTCTTAGAGATGTTTATAGAAAAGTGATCTAAGAAAGTCTGAGCTAGTTGGGCAAAATAAAAGAGATAGTGCCTTGTAATAACAATATACCAATATAGTTCCAGACTTGACTAAGACATGGGAAAGGTACAGAGAAAGAGAGCATCATCATAGGCAATCAAATAACAATAATGTCTGAATGCTCTTAGATGTTTTTAAGGGTCTTCCTTGCTCTAAAATTTTAATTTTTTTAAAAATTCCCATTGAGGGGGATAAGGTCGAATGGGGATGGATGGGTGAATTGGTTAATTATAGATTTAGTTGTAAGATAGGAGGTTATGGGCACCAGAGATAGATGACTCCAAAGTAGTCATTTTTTCCATTAACATTTTGACAAGATCAGCTTGTGTTTGTGCACCCTTGTAGATATAGGGTAGATTAAATTGGGTTTGGGTAGGTACAACATATGGGTAGTTGGTGGTGGGTCGAGAAGCTACCACATAATGGTATGTGGATATGAGTGGTTGGGATGATGTCACATATGAATACATGGAAATAGTTGGTTAGGTAGAAGGTAGAGGTACATACCCTTGTGGGTTAGGGATTTAACTTGGGTTTAGTGTAATGGGTACTTGTTAAGGGATTAATGCAGGCTGGGTAGGAGGTAAGATTGGGTTGGTAGATAGGGGATAGGTGGTAACTTTGGTACTAATGGGTGGAAGGGTAGAAGGTATGAGAACCACCAAGCTCTATAATAGAGTGGAGGTAGGTGGGTTGGGAATAAGAGGAATGGTGGTGACACTAGTAGAGGTAACTCCCATAGTTAGTGGAGTGCCTGTGCCTAGAGGTTGTACTAGAAGGGTTGTTGGTTGGGTGGAAGGTGTTTGGGTGTTGGATGGTTTAGTGTGTTAGTTTTGGATGGTGGTATCAATGGGATTATTGGTAGAAGATGATGCTTAGGTGACTAAAGGTTGGGTAGAAATGGTGGCAACAAAAGTGTCACCCATAAGGTGGGATGGCATGCCACAGGGCAGGTCAACAAGCATAACCAAAATATGGGTATGATGAGATATGGTGTTATGGTAATGTTTAAGGGCTATGGGGTTGTTATCCAAAAAGGTGGAAAAATCCACATTACCTTGGACAACTGTTTAAAGGATGGTAGGACTTCTAGAAGGATGGGGAGAACTCTTTGCATCTAAAATGTACTCCATGGATGAGGGAGAAGAGGAGGACAAATGATCAGGAGGTGGATCCTGATTTGCTTGGTTTCTTAGTTGTTTCCTAGTTAAAACCATACAAATAAGGAAAAAAGGAAGATACAAGCAATCTCACAACTCAAACAAAGAGAAGACAAGAAAAAGCCAAGAAAATAAAACACACACTAAAACACATTAAATCCTAAGATTCTTTTTAGTCTCTCATGTGGCTTATGCCTTAAGCTTTAAGAATTATGTAACTCAACTTGGTTTGTAGAGTGTGTACTAGAAAAGAATTATATGGTTGGTTTCAAGTTGTGTTTAGGCTCTCAAAGGGATCTGTATTAGAAACCAATACGTGGCTTGATATTGGAGCCTACCCCCTCACTTCACACAACGCAATGATAAGGGTGTTGGGTGCTTAGCAAAGATATACTAATTGATAGAGATTATACTTAGCCAAAGAATTGAGTTGGTTCTCCCCTTGGTGATCAAATCCAAGTAGGATACCCAAGAAAGGTGACTGCTAGGTGATGAAATCCTAGTCAGACCTTATGCCAATATTTTTATGCTTGATTAAGTGTAATTAGTTTGGTATTGTGTGTGTGATGAGAGTGAAGCTATGATCAATTCACTTGATTAATTAAGCTATGCGAGCTTAAATAAGCAACCAAATAATGGATGCAGTCAATTTTAAGCCCAAAATGAAAATTTGATTTCGTTGTATGAGCAAAAAAAGAAGAAGAAGCACCTAGATGTAACTATGAACCCAAGAAAAGACTCAAGGGTCCCACTAGGCATGCCAAAATGTTTCAAGTAAATTTTCCTTATTTATTTAAGAAGAAAGTTGTAAAACTTAAAAGAAGGGTGAGGTTAGTAGAACCTAGATTTGGTTTACGCTCTGTGATCCAGATGGTTGTAGATAATCCTCTTTGGATTGAGAGGAATGATCTACAGATAAGAAAGCATTAAGGAAGTGGTTGATTAGTTAGATAGTAAGGTGGAATGATTAGAAAGCTAGATCGAAGAAGCACAAGCTTCCTTGGAGGCTGTTAATCCACACTTTTAAATAATCAAGTTCTGAAAATAAAGGATAAATTGCTTACATAACTAACAGAAGATACTAAAATCAAATACAAGAAGTGATTGAAAGAGATGAATTTGACTAATTATAACAATAAACTATAGAATATTAATTCCAAATAAATCAGAAGGGGTTCAAAAAATGGGGTGTTGTTTTGTGCTCAGGTAAAAGGTTAGAAGTGAGATTTGGTTGGGGTTTGATAGATGAAATTAACTTGCTATTGGAATTGTCACATAGTGACCATCAATAGTTGGGGTGAAACTGTTAGTGGCTGGGTGACCATCAATGGTTGGGTAACAATCCATGGTTATGGGTAGACCATTGAAAGTCAAGATGATCATCGGCGTTTACTATGGGTTTTTGTCTAGTTTAAGAATCTGGTTAATGAGGTTGCAGAATGGATTAATAAAGGTGGGATGGAAGATAAAATAGAGAAACTAATTACTAAATCTGATAAAAAACAAATACTTAGCTTATTAGTCTAAAGAATGTGGGGGTAGTTGGTTGAAAAACTTATTGGAGTCTAGAGCAATTTTGGTAGAGTAACGATGTCTTGGCTGTGATTGATGAACAACAACACTTTGGATCTCTCTCACACTCACCAAAAGATTTTATGGATTCATCAGAAGAATACCTACAAAATAATTTATGATATAATAATCTATTATAAATGATGATTCTCTCTGATGATTATTACTCTTAATTCTCCCCCCTTTTCACCTCCTCCTCTTCTCTTTTTATTAAAGGGAGAGATGGAACAATAGGTTCAATAAGAGGTTTAATAGAGTGTCTAAATTTAGCTTCAACATGCACTAATTTTGTACATGGATAAAATAATTTAAATATAAAGAAGCAAGCTGTAGTTAGTGCTGCAGTTTAACTATTCATGTGGTTAAAACCTGATCGTCGGTGGTCAAGTTTAACCATCGACGGTTAGAGTGACCATCGGTGATCGATAGGTCAAAGGTTAAGTTGGTCAAAGTTAGTTAGCTAGTTAGTTATCTTGACTTAGGTTTGTAGTCAAAAAGTTGTGAAGTGGTCCTTAAGGGGTTCCAAGGTGGTCTAAGGGTCAGTTTAACATCTAGAACCATGGTGTGCAGTTTTTTAGTGTCTACACATATAGTCATATAATTATGTGGTCTACTATGTTTCTTAAATAAAATCAAGGCAATCCATACTTTAATCATTATAGAGCTTGTAACCATGACATCCACCCCTTAATGAAAATACTTTAACCATTCAACATGTCACATGAGACATCATCCATTGTGGGCATAAATATTGTTAGCAATTTAACCTAGCTCCATAGACGGCTTTCATATCCAATTGGAAACTACATACTATGATGCCCTTAAGTATTATAATCAACAAGTCAATTATTATTATTCCAAGAAAATTTTTCAATAATTTAAATAATAAACACATAACTTCCATATAAGTTATACAATTTGAGGTTCCAGCTTACATATAAAACACATGGTGCATAAGGGAATGTTTTAACACACAAAACTAAGGATATTAATATGCTAGTGATCTACTTAATAATAACATTCAATTATAAGTTTGGGTGATGCCATAAAGTTAGATCATTAATATTATGGCATCTTAAATAATAATCTGAGATTTAATTTTATCACACATTTAGTAATTTTACATTTATCAGATATATAACATTACTAGAAATAATATACGACAATACTTCAACAAAAGGGTTTCTCAACATACTATGAAGTACAATGATCTCAAACCTTTTTTATTATAGGTAAATTATGTATTCAATGATTCATAATTCCTATTCCAACTCTGAAGCAATCGATAAGACATGGATAAGTGTGCATAACAAGATATACATACAATGTTAATACTTCAATGATCTACTCACTTATAAATATAATTATATATAATATGCCTCAGACTTAATGGGAACAACAATGCCTTAAGATTATAGGCTAAATATTAATTAAAAGTCAATTTCAAAGGTTGTTGTAAGCATTTAGGATTTAATACATAATCTTAATCCTCAACAATCTGCTCACCCAACAATTCACAATGTCTAAAAGTTTAAAAGAATAAAGACTTATTTGGTGTTACCTAATGTTAAAAGTCTAAATTTTGAGCTAACACCATACTTATGAGGTGGCTGAGCAGGTTTTTACATACCTACATGGTGATAACAGAGGGATCTTGAGCTGGGATAAATTTGATTGACTCATTATTTAATTAGGAATAAATATACAATAGTGCATTTCATCGGTTTCACCTATTTTTGCATAAAGGGGAATAATTTAGAGAATGTTATATGCATATTATTTGACTGTCCCCATAATTAAAGTGTTTCAAAACATTTTACCCAAATTCCATTTCCCACCAAATTTGATTTCACAAAAATATAAATATCTTTTGCCTAGTTTAAATCTCCAACTATAGTTTCCTAAAACAAAATACTCAGAAGATAAGATTTATTTCAACATGGATAAAGTGCTTACCTGTCAGTTAGAATATCTTCTTCTCATTTTGTCATGCTTTCTAACTCTCCTCTTTCCCAAAAGCTCCTTTTCTTTCTGTGTTACGCCCTCCATGTCTCTCTCTCTCTTCTAAATTTTCCTCTCCCCTTTTTTTTCCACTAATCTAGCTAATCTCTAATATGAAACAAACCGTAGTCCTTTTTGATTTAAGGACTCTTTAGCATGATTATTATTTTTATATTCTATTATTATTATTTTTTTTCAAACCTTCTATTTATCAATTCATAAAAAACAATATTTATTAGCACTTTTATCATCATAACAATTTAATGACTAACTTCTTTAGTTGATAGATTAAAATTTACTCTAACCATGTAAATTGCATTTGCAAAGAAAATATTAATAGTCATAAATGTAATCACATAGGACAAAATCATCCAAGCATAAATTTGGACTAACACACTATTTATGCCAAACAATTCCACAAAACTATTAAATTTTGTTGGCAAACTAAGTATAAATGACTATCTAATGTAAATGGCATTAAACACACTTTGCAATCATTTAATTATGTATCTAATTATATTTCATCTAATGTGGTGTGTGTAGGGTACTTATCAGTTTCTCGATCAACCTTTGACATCATGATCTATGTCACCCTCTCTGATGATGCTCTCCTTCCAGCACACTCTGAGGGATGAGTTCTCCTACATCCACCTCATAAAAAAATAGGTGGTTAGATCATAACAGTCATGATATACATCCATCATAAAATATAGCTGAAATGACAAATCAACATGATCGTAAAGTAAACATATACTTACAGCTAAATCATAATAACGTGATTATGTAACCTAAGTAATATATATATATATATATATATATATATATATATATATATATAATTTAGCAAGTTTTTTCTAGCAAGGAATTAGGATGTAACATCCTTTCCCCCTAAAGTTAGTCATCGTCCTCGATGACTCTTATTCAAACATAAGTTCTAAATTAAAAATATTATTTGGTAAAGCAATAACATGGTATACAATATTAAATTAAGTAAATAAAAGGGAAATTACTTGTAAAATTCACCATAGTTACTTCAAGCTGCACTATTCCTAGAGTATTGGTCCCATAAGACCCTGCTCTATGACATCTCCCTATTAAGTAAACATAGTTGCGAGTATTACTTACTATAATTGGTTATGTCATGACCACTTCAGGGTCTAGAACCATCAAGACAAGCCGATATACTATAGTATTGACCACTTTTATTACCTTGAAGGGTCCCACAAATATTAGTGAAAGTTTCAATGACTTCTTAAAAGCACATAAGATCATCATACAAGCCAAAATAAATAACCAGGGAGGATTTCACAAAATCTTCCAGTAAACTGTACATCTCTCTAACCTAGAGAGTGTTTTTTTATTATTTTATAGAAAATTATTTAGGGAACCTGGAAATAATGATATGCATAAGTTAATACTATTGCTACCCCATATAGTTCCTGATAAGTATAACATGTCAATACTGTCACTACTCCACAGAGCTCCTGATAAGTATGATGATGAATAGGAACTGAAAATACTACATTTCTAATGTATATAAAGTTAAGGAATAAACATTCCATAATACACATGCATATGGCCCTATGATTGAATTTGACAAGTCCATCTGTCAGATCCAAACTTAGTAGCTACCAAGTCAATGTGAGGCTAAGTAGGATAAAATTTTATTGCTTAGTACTCACATTCCTAATTCACCACTCTTCCCTTAGGTCTCCATGACCTAGTGATCTCCAAAATGTGTACAAGGTTCAATGAACCAAAAATCCACACTAAAAAATCATATAAAGCAATACTATATGCGAAATAATGCTAGATGTATCAACAAACATACAAGAGAAATCATACAATCAATCCGTAATTGTATTAAATTGCCACTAGTTAAACATAACTAGTATCATATTTTCCAACTTAACCTATAGTGTTATGTTCATAGTTAAGAGGAAATAATGTTGAAATTAACATAACATACAAAGGTCACACCATCCTTTCAACCTTATAAAGGAACAAGTGAGACATTGTCTCCCTACTTGCTTTAGATAATACACAAGTTAAAATTTTTTCTTAACCCCTAGATTGATAAGATGTTCCACACAACCTCTACCCTACTCGCTTCCGATGAAAGGTACAAAAATAACTCTTCAAAACAACATGCTTTAAGCTAAACAGAGAATAATATCAATCTAATCAAGAGTAATAATATAATAATTATAGTCAACTTATAATTCTTAATCTAGAATTTAATATATAGTTCAAAGTTTGCCACTCCACATGGTATAAGTTCACAAGTTAGATCAAGTAATGACTCTACAGAGTTGAAAGTGAAAAGTAAAGAATTATCTTCTCAGAAATAGAACTCCTACATACCTCCACAAGGTAAAAAGAAAACACCACTACTCAATGTTGCCAAAACACTACCTACTTACTAAATTTGTAAGTATAGTATCACAATCTATTTCCACAACTGAGAGAATTATACTAACCATATATATGTATCAATCCATCCAATCATACAACTTCTCTCTCAACAAGAATTAGACAACATTCTCCCACAAAATTCAACGGAATATGGTCAAACAACATTTCAAAAATAATTTCCCATTTAAGAGAATCCTAAATCAACATCATGAAAATATGAATCCTCTCAGTAGTTTATAATAATGTAAAAAGAGAATGAGATAATAACAACTCAAATCTAAGCTATTAAGAGAGATGACACTCCTTCCTAAACCACATATCTTAAGGGTGCCAATCCAAAAATAGACTCCCAACACAAAGAAACTCTCAACCAAGACAACAACATTCTAATACAAGAAAATTCCCACTACCCTAGGTTGTAATAAATAAAAATGGTCTTATAAAATTTTCCATTCCTAGGATTAGTGAACATAAGACACAAAAATTAAAGCACGCGTGCACACACGCGCACACACACACACACACACACAAAGATATAAGTGAGAAGCATCCCATGCTTATAAAACATTCATAACACAAAACACAAATGGTGAAGGTGACTTGTTTACTTAGAAGGATGTAATCATACTCGAGGTGTTTGATTTAAGTGATCAAACTATGGTAGCAATCTTTTGTTCATAATTTACGCTATACACTAGCCTACCTAAACCTTGTATACAACCTTCACAATTGGGACACTTGAAAAAACCAAACCTTAAAGAACTCAAAAGGGTATGAGTGCTCCTAAGGGTACATGATCAATGTTCTCCACACACATTTCATGAATATCTCATACTTACAATTGTCACCAAGACATACATGAGGATCTATCAAGTCTCAAAACTCCACTCATGATATAAAATGGTTCCAAACTAAGGTACCATAAATCCAAAATACCAATGGAATACTTCATGTTACTATGTTCACACTAGTGAACAGGAAGACATGAAAATGCTATGGACTTATTAGGTCCTAGAGTTCAAGCCAGAGCGTTGATACCACGTGTAACAACCCCACTGGGGTCAATAAAAAATACATGATTTTTTTTAAATTTAACACATGCACCAAAAATAGATTACAACATGAGAATATATATAGGCCATATAAAATACTCAAAGCATGATAATAGAAAATGAGCATATTACATCACATATCGTGAGAGCACATCACAATGCAATATAGAAAGTAATTATATTAAGTCAACCACAACTGATAGAAGTCTATAGCCACTACTAAAAAAGTATAATAATAAGTAATTACATCTCTTCATGATAATATTTAATAATAAGTACAATTGAATATAATGTATGTATCAGATACAAGGCTCCTCCAGAACATAATTCTTGAACTCAAGTATCTGTGGCAATCTCAAGTGTCATCTTGATAAGTAGTATTATTGTGGGGAGGAAGAACATCATCCGAGCACTTTTTTACATCAACCATATACCAATGATCCCTCACACTAATCCCATAAAAAAATGGCCCTCCATTAATGGATAAGTAGATAGTGACAACATGAGAATCTAGAGAGATAAATATTACCCATGTGTTGTATGATTTCTAAACTAAACATGTAGTGTATCATAGAAAACCGTTCGATTACAAGATAACACATAAACATGTAAATCATACTCATGAAATGATAATGTCTCACTAAACATACTTTTGTCCAAAGTTTTATGAATAATAAATAATAATGATCTATAGATCAATCAAATTCATACACACCACTTGATCGGGCTACCTTCATCTGTCATTGTGATACTAGTAAACCAGTGAAGTCCATCTTACTCCTTATTCTATATCAGCAATGCAAATTGGTCAAATATAATTCAACCATAAGATTCATTTAATTTAAATCTTATTAGCAAACACATCATATAACATCTTAAAGATAGGAGTAACCAAAACATACATTTATTCTGTCAAACGTATGAATGAATCTTACATTATTTTATATCCTATACTAGAAAGAATGATTACAATTTATACCACCTAGATAAATACATATTTAACCACATATTTTCACTACCATAATTAGTTTCTAATCATACTACACCTTATGATAACTCATATTACCATAGTCTAGTATTTTAAGACACAATTATTACTTTTCCAGAATTAATCATATAAAGTAGTCTTCATACATGAAAACATAAGCTTTTATTTAAGTAACTAGATATAATGAAGCAATTCATAGTTCCCACAAAATATAATAATATACTATCATAGTATTTGTTAAACTCTCAAAGTTAAATGCACACATACATCAAGTCACAAAACATACTATTCGTAGTAATAATCAACACGCATATATTTAATTAGTCAAACCTCGATGTGAGTCTAGACATAATAATTACAATATGTACCATTTGGCTACTATCATACATTTATACTATAGTAGTCTATGATATCCCATACTATCATAGTTCATGACTACATAAAAACACATAACTAAACTTACATTTCTAATAATTCAAATGAATCACATACATAATAACAATTATACAAGTACAAAATTATACCATATAGATATACCCTAAGTTTAAACTGCATACTAGCATTTAAATCAACATAACTTATAAGCACACATCATGATGCACCATTATATGCTACATATAACTAAGCATTTATAATATTAACATTCTCATAACATGTACTGCATACAATTACTCAATGTCGAATACATATAACAACAATCAATCAATCTTTTGTAGAGAAGCAGAAAACTCTTAAACCATTAAAACATTTATTTAAACATCTCATTATATTTTTTAAAATATTTTTTTAAAATTGGTTATAGTTTTCATTCCTAAAAACACCTAATGATTAGATAAAATCATACTTCTAGTTCGACTAAGGCTTATGATCCATCACAACTATTTTTATTATATACTTATATTGTATATTTAAATCCATATATAAATATAAGTAAGTTTTTAGCATAATTTGTGTTGCATTAATCCAATGGTCACTTTTATTCAAGAGATCTATTAATCATAGATATAGATGCACGATCTAATATGCCCATAATGTTATAAATATAAGTAACTTAATCTTTAGACAAATATATTTCTGTGATAGATTGGACATAGTTTAAAGATAGAGAGGGTCCTTTCCAGTCCCCAGTTAATTACTTGGTTAAATAAATCTTATTGACAAACTATTACTGATCTTAATAATATTTTTGTATCATTAAGGAAAACTAATTTTACTCATAGGGAATAACACTTTATTAACTCTCAGGTCTAGTGACCAATTGTTTTATATTTGTTAGTAAAATCTAAAGGCATACAACCTGGTACACTTAATTCTCTATGGCCATCTATGTATATTATTCCATGAAAGTTTGGTTTTGTTCCTTTGCTAAAAATGGTACTTACACACACTTAAAGATGCTAATTACATTGGATCTGGCAAAGATACTTCTAAATACGCAAATTCATATATATGTATCACATGTAATGGATGCCATGAAAATGAAATATTCTAAGATATACAATACTACATATATATAAGCAGAACACAAGTGAAAAATTCTTGCATAGCTATTATATACTACATATCCTCATTAACAATAATTGTCAAAATGTTCTTAATTTGATTTCAATTTTCTCTAATTCCTATTTTCATTTACTTTATATAGAATTCATCTCTATCTTCATGTTGAATATTACATAATATATCATGTTAGGAAACTTGGCCCTACGCAAGTTGTTCCATAGTAATCTAGGTTGTATAGACTAACTATTGATTATACATAGATCACATTTTCATATAGTCATATAATTATGTGGTCTACTATGTTGCTTATATAAACTCAAGGAACTCAATATTTTAATCATTAAAGACCTTATAACCATGACATCAACCTCTTAATAAAAATCCCTTGACTATTCAACATGTCACATGAGACGTCATCCATTATGGGCATAAAGACTACTAACGGTTTGACCTTGTTTCATAGAGGGATTTTGTCTCCAATTGGAAACTACATATGGTGACGCCCTAAAGTATCATAATCATCAAGTCAATTATTATTATTCCAAGAGAAATTTTCAATAATTTTAATAATAAACAAATAGCTTCCATATAAGTTGGGTTAAATTTGATCGACTCATTGTTTAGTTGGGAATAAATATACAACAACACATTTCATTATTTTTACCTAATTTTTCATAAAGGGGATAATTTAGAGAATGTTATATGCATATTATTTGACTTCTCCCATAATTCAAGTGTTTAAAAACATGTTACCCAAATTCCATTTCCTAGCAAATTTGATTTCACAAAAATATAAATATCCTATGCCCAGTTTAAATCTCCAACTATAGTTTCCTAAAATAAAATACTTAGAAGATAAGATTTATTTTAACATGGATAAAGTGCCTCCCTGGTAGCTGGACTATGTTCTTCTCATTTTATCATGCTTTTTTCTCTTTCTGTGTTACGCCCTCTATGGCTCTCTCTCTCTTCAAAATTTTCCTCTCCCCCTTTTTTTCACTAAATTGGTAAATCTCTTATATGAAACAAAACATAGTCCTTTTTGCTTTAAGTGTTCTTTTTGATTATATATATATATATATATATATATATATATATATATATATATATATATATATATATATATATATAACTCTCACTTTTTTCTTTAATTATTTTTTATATGCTACGTTCTCTTTAAAAATTCCACCTTCTCTCTTTAGCACGATTTTTCTTTTTATTTTCTATTTTTTTTTCAAACCTTCTATTTATCAAATCATAGAAATCAATATTTATTAGCACTTTTATTATCATAACAATTTAATGATTAACTTCTTTAGTCAATAAATTAAAATTTACTCTAACCATGAAAATTGCATTTTCAAAGAAATTATTAATGGTCATAAATGTAATCACACAGGACAAAATCACCCAAGCATAAATCTATACTAACACAGTAGTCACACCGGCCAATTCCATAAAACCATTAAAATTTGTTGGAAACTAGAGTATAAACGATTATCTAATATAAACAACATTAAACACACTTTAATAACCATTTAATTACACATCTAATCATGTGTCATCTAATGTGGTGTGTGCAGGGTACTAGCCAGGTTCTATGTCATCTTTTGACATTGCGGTCTATGTCACCCTCTCCATTGTTGCTCTCCCTCTGACATGCTCTGAGGGATGAATTCTATTGTATCCACCTCACAACAAAACATGTAGTTAGACTATAGAAATCATGATATACACTCATTATAAAATATAGCTAAAATGATAAATCAACATGATCATAAATTAAATATATACTTACAACTATAGACATTTAATTCCTAACAATATTTGTGTTGAAATTTTCAATCTTACTCAAATTGCACTCAAATGCACATTTTAGATCAAAATCAATAAAACACCCTAAATGGTTTGAACTTGTCATTTACAAGTTCTGATTTAGACCAAAGAATCTCTAAATGAGGTAATACATTTTATGTGATTCCTAACTTTGATCAATTCATTTCAAATCAAAATGATGATTTCACCTTTTTGTGCTCTAGATAACTCTTTTCTTCTAATTTTTTAGTACACATAATGTACCTTTATTATTTTGTGTTGACAACATCTTAAATGGGAATACGGTTTCAACGCATCTAACATCATCTTCAAATTCATCCTAAGTCAAATTATGACCTAGTAATATGACTTTCTGATCATTTTGATTAATTGAGGTATAATTTAAAAAGAATTGCATAAATATTGATTAATCTTGTTTAAAGATAATTAATTCAAATCAAGAGCTCAAGTGGATTTTCCATGGAGGATGTTGAATATTACTTTTTAAAAATTGATTCCTATTAACTACATCACCTAATGATATCATTTTTAAAGAAGGTATCCCTAGTGTTAGGTTGTGGAGCTAAAAGCTCCACTGATGCAGACATGGAGGAGGTTGCAGGAGAGTTGCAGAGTGTCACAGAGATTGGCGTTGGTCTGGCCAACCGATGTCGACAGGATAAGACAGGAATGCAACCGACGTCAGTCATGGATCGGCCGACGTCGGCGACCCCCAGGCAGACAGGGACCGACGTCGATCACCTGTGTGGTTCGACTGCGAGTTTTTTATGGGCAGTTAGCTAACGAACCAAGTGTTTGCATGATGAGATCTATTTTTAGACTGAGAGCTGTGGATCTAATTATTGTAATTAGATGTCTAATCATTGTTTGGATGAGATCTATATAATAGACTCATGGTTGTATTGGAAAAGTTGTTCTAGTTTGAGTTGAGCAAAGTTAGCTCCTTCTGTGTGTGAGGTGAGCAAGGGTGTTCCTCCTAGTTCCACAGCAGTACCAATGTGGGTGCTGGTTTTGGAGAGTCAGCAAGATTCTTCAGGTGTGTAGGATCTTTGTCACAAGTGCATGGCCTTTATAGGAGATCTACATGGTAAGTAAGATCGTTGATTTGCAGGTGTATGTGTGTGCAAGGTCAAGGTTCATAGGTGTGCAGAACCAGGTTGATTTGTATTTGTGCAAGATCAGATAGGACAACAACACAATAGGGAGCAGAATCAGGCAGGATCTACTTGGAGTACAAGTGTGTAATCGGATAGAGCAAAGAGGAAGGCAAGGGAGTTCCTTCCATAAGTATGGTCTGTTGAATTGCAGGTTGTTGCAGGTTCATGGGAGATCTACTTGAAGTACTTTGAGTACTTGTGGAGTGCGTGGAGCACTTGTGGTGTGCGTGGAGCACAGGAGGTGAACACCAACTCTGTGTTTGAGTTGTGTGTTGGGACTTGAGAGAGAGAGCTTTGAGGAGAGAATTACTGTTCACTTGAGGTGTGGGAAGCCTCTGAAGAGGTGGTGGAGAAGAAGTGGCATCTTCTTTATTGTATTCTTTTCTGTATAAGTATTAATACAAGTTGTGTATTGTCTCTCATATTATGTGTTATTCTGAATTCTAGTTACTTGTGATTCTGGTTAATTTCTGCATATTAAGTTGCTTGGTTTGGTAATCAACTGTATGCTTCTTGGTGTTCACGTATCCTGACACCTAGGCCATAAATACATAAAATATCTAAATCATGGCCTCCCATGCCTCTTTAATGCCTCCCATGCCTCATTAATTCCCCTTCTTCCTGAATCATGATGAGAATATTTATGGATTTAATTAGAAATATTAAATTAATTCATGGCCACATATCTCAATCTTGAGATGGATGGTCATGGTTGATCCTGACCAATTCCAAAAATATCTAAATAGAATGCCTCACATTGCCATTTTTAAGCTTAAATTGTGTAAATTTATAATGCTAGAATCCCTCCACAAATCATTTTTGTTTTGATTTTTATGTTATTTGCATTTATATTAACTTTATTGATAGGCAAGTTAGATAGTTTCTATCATGAGCCTAGGTTTTACAAAGTGTTCTTGAAACATTGGAGGAGTTGTGCCACCATTGATGATGAAGATAAGAATGCTTGATCAAGGGGAGAACATGCTTTTGAGCCATTTTTGAGTAATGGAGTCATTTGGTAAGGTAATGGTTGATTTATTTCTTTCATTTGTATCTTGTTATCATTAGCAACCCTCACATAAATAGTTTGGCTTGATTTTATTTAGTTATTTATGCATTTCTCTTTATTTTATTGACTAATTCTTGATTAATCCAATCTCTTAATCCACTCTACAACAACTAACTCATATCAACGTGATTATGTAATCTAAGCAATATCCTACTGCCCCATAACAATATATATCTAAGCTTAGATAAAAATAGCCAAATTTAAATTTATCAGTTATAAATATCCATGGATAATCTAGCAAGTTTTTCTGGTGAGGAAACAAGATATAATATCCTTCCCCCCTAAAGCTAGCCATCATCCCCAATTACTCTTATTCAAATATAAGTTATAAATTAAAAACATTATTTGGCAAAGCAATAAAATGGTATACAATATCAAATTAAATAAATAAATAGAAAATGACCTATAAAACTCATTGTAGTTCCTTCAAGTTGTATTATTCACTAAGTATTGTTCCCACAAGACCCTGCTCTATGAAATCTCCCTATTAAGCAAACAAAGTTACGAGTATTACTTGCTCTGATTGGTTTTATCATGACCACCTTAGGGTCTAGAACTATCAAGACAAGACTTATACTATAGGACTGCCCACTTTTATTACCTTGAAAAGTCCCACATATATTAATGAAAGTTTTACTAACTTCCTAAAAGCACATAAGATCATCATACAAGCCAAAACAAATGACTAAGGAGGGTTCCACAAAATCTTCTAGCTCTCTACACATCTCTGTAAGCTAGAGAGAGTTTTTTTCTTATTTTGGAGAAAAGTATTTAGGGAACTTGGGAAGAATGATGTGCATAAGTTAATACTCTCACTACCACATGTGATAATTATAACATGTCAATGTTGTCACTACTCCATGAATCTCCTGACAAGTATGATGATGAATAGGAACTGGAAATACTACATTTCCAATGTATACAAAATTAAGGAATAAACATTCTATAGTACACATGCATATGACCATATGATTGAATTTGACAAGTCCATCTACTAAATTTTGAATTCAATAAGTATATCTATTGGATCCAAACTCAATAACTATCGAGTCAATGTGAGGATATGTAGGATAAACTCCTATCACTTAGTACTCACATTCTTAATTCACTGTTCTTCCCTTAGATCTCCATGACCTAGTGATCTTGAAAATGTGTACAAGGTTTAATGAACTGGAAATCCATACTAACAGATCATATAAAACAATACTATATGTGAAATAATGCTAGATGTATCAACATACATATAAGATAAATCATACAATCAATTCGTAATTATATTAAATTGCCACTAGCTAAACATAACTAGTATCATATTTCCCAACTTAACCTATAGTGTTATGTTCATAGTTAAGAGGAAATAATGCTAAAATTAACATAACATACAAAAGTCAAAGGTCACACCATCCTTTTAACCTTATAAAGGAACAAGTGATACATTGTTTCCCTACTTGCTTGGCTAGCACACAAGTTAAATTTTTTATCTCACCCTTAGATTGACAACATGTTCCACACATCCTATACCCTACTTATTTTTGGTGAAACCTATAAAAATAACTCTTCAAAACAATATTCTTTAAGCCAAAAAGAGAATAATATCAATCTAATCAAAGGTAACAATATAATAATTATAGTCAACTTATAATTCTTATTCTAGAATTTAGTATATAATTCAAGGTTTTCCACTCCACATGGTATAAGTTCACAAGTTAGATAAAGTAGTGACTCTAAAGAGTTACAAGTGAAAATTAGAGAACTATCTTCTCAAAAATAAAATTCCTACATACCTTCACAAGGTAAAAAGAAAACACCACAACTCAATGTTGCCAAAATAATACCTACTTACCAAATCTGTAAGTATAGTATCATAATCTATTTACACAACCAGGAGAAGTATACTAACCACAAAGATGTATTAATCAATACAATCCTACAACTTCTCTCTCAACAAGAAGTAGAAAACATTCTCCCACAAAATTCAAGGGAATATGGTCAAATAACATGTAAAAAATAAGTTCACATTTAAGAGAACACTAAATCAACATCATGAAAATATGAATCCTCTCAGTAGCTTATAATAATGTAAAAAGAGAATGAGATAATAATAACTCAACTCTAAGCTACTAAGAGAGATGACACTCCTTCCTAAACCACATATCTTAAGGATGCCAATCCAAAAACAAACTCCTAACACAATGGAATTCTCAACCAATACAACAACATTCTAATACAAGAAAATTCACACGGCCCTAGGTGGTACTAAATAAAAATGGTCTTATAAGATTTTCCATTCCTAGGATTAGTGAACATAAGACATAAAAACTAAAGCAGATATATATAAGTGAGAAACATCCCGTGCTTATAAAACATTCACAACACAAAACACAAATGGCGAAGGTGACTTGTTTACTAAGAAGGATGTAATCATACTGAAGGTATTTGATTTAAGTGATCAAACTATGATAACAATCTTTTGTTCATAACTTACACTATATACTAGTCTACCCAAACCTCCTATACAACCATCACAATTGGGACACTTGATAAACCAACCCTTAAATAACTCAAAAGGTTAAAAGTGCTCCTAAGGGTACACATTCAATGTTCCCCACACACATTTCACTAATGTCTCATACTTATAATTATCACCAAGCCATATAGGAGGATCTATCAAGTTTCAAAACTCCCCTCATGGTGTAACATGGTTCCATACTAAGGCACCACAAATCCAAAATACCAGTGCAATACTTCATGTGACTAGGTTCACACTGGTGAATAAAAAAACATGAAAATTCTATGGACTCATTAGGTCCTAAAGTTCGATCCACTACTCTAATACCACATGTAACAACCCCATTAGGGTCAAGCAGAATTACATATATATTTTTTAATTTAACACATACACCAAAAATAGATTACACCATAAATATACATAGGTCATATGAAATACTCAGAGCGTGATAATAGTAAACAAGCATATTACATCACATATCATGAGAGCACATCGTTATGCAAATATAAAAAGTAATTATATTAACTCAACCATGACAATATAAGTCTATAACCACCACTATCAAAGTAAAATAATAAATAATTACAATTCTTCATGACAAAATTTAATAATAAGTACAATTCAATATAATGTATATATCGGATACATGGCTCTCTTGGCGCATAGTTCTTGAACTCAAGTCTTTGTGGTAATCTCAAGTGTCATCTCAAGAAGTAGTACTATTATGGGGAGGGAGATCATAATATTAGCACTTTTTAAAATCAATCACAGACCAATGATCCACCACACTAAACCTATCAGAAAATGACCCTCCTTTACAGATGAATAGATAGTGATGGCATGGAAATTCAGAGAGATAAACAAATACCCGTGTGGTGTATGATTTTTAAACTAAACATATAGTGTATCATAGAAAATTGTTCTATTGCAAGATATCATACAAACATATAAATCATACTCATGAAATGATAATGTCTCACTAAACATACTTTGGCCCAAAGTTTTACGAATAATAAATAATAATAATCTATAGATCAATCAAATTCATACACACCACTTGATCGGACTGCTTTCATCTGTCATTATGATACTAGTAAGTCAATGAAGTCCATCTTACTCTTTATTTCATATTATAAATGTATATTAGTTAAATACAATTCAATTACAAGATTCATTTAATTTACATATTATCAACAAACATATCATATAACATATTAAATATAGGATTAACCAAAGCATACATTTATTCTGTCAAACATATGATTAAATATTACATTATTTTCTATCCCATACTAGAAATAATGACTGTAATTTATGCGACCCAAGTAAATACATATTTAATTACAGATTTTCACTAACACAATTAGTTTGAAATTATACTACACTCTATGATAACCCATATTACCTTAGTCTAGTATTCTGAGACATAACTACTAGTTTTCCACAATCGATCATATGAAGTAGTCTTAATACATGAAAATATAAATTTCTATTCAAGTAATTAGATATAATGAACCAAGTCACGGTTCTCATGAAACACAATAATATACTATCATAACATTCATTAAACTCTCAAAGTTGTATGCACATATATATCAAGTCATAAAACATACTATTCCATAGTAATAATCAACACACATATATTTAATTAGTCAAACGTAGATGTGAGTCTAGACATAATGATTATAGTATGTACTATCAAAGTAAAATCATACATTTATACTATAGTACTCTATGATATTCCATACTATCATAGTTCATGACTACATAAATACACATAATTAAACTTATATTTTCAATAATTCAAATGACCCACATACATAATAACAATTACGCAAGTACAAGATTATACCACCCGAATATATCTTAAGTTTAAACTGCATACTAGCATTTAAAGTAACATAAATTATAAGCATACATCATGATGCACCATTATATACTAGATATAACTAAGAATTTATACATATTAACATTCTCATAACATGTACTACATACAAGTACTTAATGTCAAATACATATAATAATAATCAATCAATATTTTGTAGAGAACTAGATAACTCATAAACTTATTACAACATTCATTTAAACATCTCATTATATTTTCTAAAATACTAATTTTAAATTGGTTATAGTTTTAGTTCCTTGAAACATTCAATGATTAGATAAAATCATACTTCTAGTTCAACTTAGACTCCCGACCTACCTCCATAGAGGGCTTCCATCTTCAATTGAAAACTACATATGGTGATTCCCTTAAGTATCATAATCAACAAGTTAATTATTATTTTAGGATCAATTTTCAATAATTTTAATAATAAACACACAACTTCCATATAAGTTATACAATTTGAGCTTCCAGCTTACATATAAAACACATGTTGCCTAAGGGAATGTTTTAACACACACGGCTAAAGATATTAATATTCCAGTAATCTACTTAATAATAACATTTAGTTAGAAGGTTGGGTGATGCCATAAAGTTAGATCATTAATATTATGATGTCTTAAATAATAATCTATGATTTAATTTTATCACACATTTAACAATTTTACTTTTGTCAGATATATATAACATTGCTAGAAGTATATGTATGACAACACTCCAATAAAAGGATTTATCAACATACTAAAAAGTACAATGATCTCAATTCTTTTTGATTTTAGGCAAATTATGTATTTAGTGATTCATAATTCCTATTCCAACTCGACGCTATCGATAAGACACAGATAAGTGTGCATAACAAGATATATATATATATATATATATATATATATATATATATATATATATATATATATATATATAGCGTTAATACTTCAATGATCCATTTACATATAAATATACTTATAGATAATATGCCTTGGAATTAATGAGAACAACAATGCCTTAATATTACAAGCTGAATATTAATTATAAGTGGATTTTAAAGGTTTTTGCAAGCATTTAGGATTTAATACATAATCTTAATCCTCAGTGATCTGCTCACCCAATAATTCATGTTGGCTAAAAGTTTAAATAAATAAAGACTTATTTGGTGTTACCTAATGTTACAGGTATGAATTCTGATCTAGCACCATACTTATGAGGTGGATGATCAAGTTTTTACATACATACATGGTGCTAATAGAGGGATCTTAAGCTAGGTTAAATTTTATCGACTCATTGTTTAACTGAGAATAAATATACATCAGTGCATTTCATTATTTTTATGTATTTTTCCATAAAGGGGATAATTTAGAGAATGTTATATGCATGTTATTTGAATTTCCCCATAATTAAAGCATTTCAAAACATATTATCAAAATTCTATTTCTCAGTAAATTCGACTTCATAAAAATATAAATATCCTATGCCCAGTTTAAATCTCCAACTGTAGTTTCTTCAAAAAAAATACTTAGAAGATAAGATTTATTTTAACATGGATAAAGTGCCTATTTGGCAGTCAGACTATCTTCTTCTCACCTTGCTGTGCTTACTAACTCCTCTCTTTCCCAAAAGGTCTTTCTCTTTCTGTGCTTCGCCATCCATGGCTCTCTCTCTCTTCAAAAATTTCCTCTCCCCTTTTTTTTTCACTAAATTGACAAATCTCTTATATGAAACAAAGCGTAGTCCTTTTTGCTTTAATGATTCTTTTTGATTTTATATATATATATTTTATAAAAATCTCACTTTTTGCTTTAATTCTTTTTTATATGCTATGTTCTCTTTAGAAATTCCACCTTCTCT
This sequence comes from Torreya grandis, assembly GCA_037957365.1. Classification (NCBI taxonomy): domain Eukaryota; kingdom Viridiplantae; phylum Streptophyta; class Pinopsida; order Cupressales; family Taxaceae; genus Torreya; species Torreya grandis. The sequence goes on from JARHVA010000646.1 coordinate 4,610,555, forward strand.
CTTTAGCATATATTTTTTTATTTTCTATTATTAGTGTTTTTTTTTAAAATTCTTCTATTTATCAATTCATAAAAATAAATATTTATTATCACTTTTATTATCATAACAATTTAATGACTAACTTCTTTACTCAATAAATTAAAATTTACTCTAACCACATAAATTGCAATTCTAGAGAAAATATTAATGGTCATAAACGTAATCACATAGGACAAAATCACCCAAGCATAAATATGGACTAACACACTAGTCACAACAGGTAATTCCACAAAACCATTAAACTTTGCTAGCAAATCAATTATAAATGACTATATAATGTAAATAACATTAAACACACTTTGCTAACCATTCAATTATGCATCTAATCATGTACCATCTAATGTGGTATGTGCAGGGTACTAAACAGTTTCTCTATCTTCCTCCAACATCGTTATCTACATCACCCTCTTTGATGATACTCTCCCTCCACCATGCTCTGTGGGATGAGTTATCCTACATCCACCTCATAATAAAATAGGTAGTTAGACCATAACATACATGATATACATTCATCATAAAATATAGTAGAAATGACAAATCAACATGATCATAAAGTAAACATATACTTACAACTAACTCATTATAACATGATCATGTAACCTAAGCAATATCTTACTGTGCCATAACAATATATATATATATATATATATATATATATATATATATATATATATATATATATATATATATATATATATATATATATATATATATATATATATATATATATATATATATATTAAGCTTAGTTAAAAATAACCAAATTTAAATTTGTTAGCTATAGATATCCATGGATAATCTAGAAAGTTTGCTTGGCAAGGAATCGGAATGCAACATCCTTCCCCCTTAAAGTTAGTCATCGTGCTTGATGACTCTTATTCAAACATAAGTTTAGAAATAAAAGCATTGTTTGGCAAAGTAATAACATGGTATACAATATCAAATTAAGCAAATAAATTAAAATTTACCTATAGAACTCACTGTAGTTCCTTCAAGTTGTATTATTCCTGAAGAATTGGTCCCATAAGACCCTATTTTATGACATTTCCCTATTAAGAAAACATAGTTGTGAGTATTACTTACTCTGTTTGATTTTGTCATGACCACCCTGGGGTCCAAAACCGTCAAGCCAATCCTATATTATAGAATTGATCACTTTTATTACCTTAAAGGGTCCTACATATATTAGTGAAAGTTTTGATAACTTCCTAAAAGCACATAAGATCATCATATAAGCTGAAATAAATGACCAAAGAGGGGTACAAAAAATCTTCCAATCCTCTGTACATCTCTCTAACCTAGAGAGTGTTTTTTTCTTATTTTAGAAAAAAGTATTTAGGGAACCTGGCAAGAATGATGTGCATAAGTTAATACTATCACTACCCCATGTAGTTCCTGATAAGTATAACATGTCAATACTGTCACTACTCCATGGAGCACCTGACAAGTATGATGATGAATAGGAACTAGAAATACTACATTTCTAATGTATACAAAGTTAAGGAATACATGTTCCACATTACACATGCATATGGCCATATGACTGAGTTTGACAAATCCATCTGCCAAAATTTGAATTTAACAAGTCTATATGTCAAATCCAAACTTAGAAAATATCAAGTCAATGTGAGGCTAAGTAGGATCAACTCCTATTGCTTAGTACTTAGGTTTCTAATTCACCACTCTTCCCTTAGATATCCTTGACCTAGTGATCTCCAAAATGTGCACAAGGTTCAATGAACCAAAAATCCATACTAACAGATCATATAAAACAATACTATATGTGAAATAATGCTATATGTATCAATATACATATAAGAGAAATCATACAAGTAGTCTGTAATTGTATTAAATTGCCACTAGCTAAACATAACTAGTATCATATCTCCCAACTTAACCTATAATGTTATGTTCATAGTTAAGAGGAAATAATGTTAAAATTAACATAACATACAAATTTCAAGGGTCAAACCATCCTTTCAACCTTATAAAAGAACAAGTGAGACATTATCTTCCTTCTTACTCGACTACCACACAATAAGTTAAAAATTTATCTTGACCCCTAGATTGAAAGATGTTTCACACAAGCTATACCCTACTCACTTCTGGCAAAAGCTACAAAAATAACTCCTCAAAATAACATGCTTTAAGCCAAAAAAAGAATACTATAAATCTAGTCAAGGGTAATAATATAATAATTATAGTCAACTTATAATCCTTAATCTAGAATTTAATATATAATTAAAGGTTTGCCACTCCACATGGTATACGTTCATAAGTTAAATAAAGCAATGACTCTAAAGAGTCACAAGTGAAAAGTAGAGAACTATCTTCTCAAAAATAAAACTCCTACATACCTTCACAAGGTAAAAAGAAAACACCGCAACTCAATGTTAACAAAACACCACCTACTTACTAAATTTGTAGGTATAGTATCACAATCTATTTCCACAACTGAGAGGAATATACTAACCATAAAGTTGTATCAATCTATCCAATCCTACAACTTCTCTCTCAAAAATAATTAGAAAACATTATCCCACAAACTTCAAGGGAATATGGTCAAACAACATTTCAAAAACAATTTCCCATTTAAGAGAATACTAAATCAACATCATGAAAATATGAATCCTCTCAGTAGTTTATAATAATGTAAAAGGAGAATGAGATAATAAAAACTAACCTCTAATCTACTAAGAGAGATGACACTCTTTCCTAAACCACATATCTTAAGGGTGCCAATCCAAAAATAGACTCCTAACACAAAGGAATTCTCAACCAAGACAATAACAATTTAATACAAGAAAATTCCCACGGCCCTACGTGGTACTAAATAAAAATGGTCTTATAAGATTTTCCATTCCTAGGATTAGTGAACATAAGACATAAAAACTAAAGCACATATATATAAGTAAGAAACATCCCATGATTATAAACATTCACAACATAAAACACAAATGGTGAAGGTGACTTTTTTACTGAGAAAGATGTAATCATACTCAAGGTGTTTGATTTAAGTGATCAAACTATGGTATCAATCTTTTGTTCATAACTTATGCTATATACTAGCCTACCCAAACCTCACATATAACCTTCACAATTGGGACACTTGATAAACCAACCCTTAAATAATTCAAAAGGGTATGAGTGCTCCTAAGGGTACAGGCTCAATGTTCCCCACACACATTTCATGAATATCTCATACGTACAATTGTCACCAAGACATACATGAAGATCTATCAAGTCTCAAAACTCCACTCATTGTGTAACATGGTTCCACACTAAGGTACCACAAATCCAATATACCAGTGGAATACTTCATGTTACTATGTTCACACTAGTGAACAGAAAGACATGAAAATGTTATGGACTCATTAGGTCCTAGAGTTTGAGCCACATCTCTAATACCACATGTAACAATCCCAATAGAGTCAATGAGAAATACATAATTTTTTTAAATTTAACATATACACTAAAAATGGATTACACCATAAGAATCCATAGAGGCCATATGAAATACTCAGAGTGTGATAATAACAAATAAGCTTATTACATCACATATCATGAGAGCACATCACAATGCAAATATAGAAAGTAATTATATTAACTCAACCATGACTAATATAAGTCTACAACCACCACTATCAAAGTACAATAACAAGCAATTACAAATATTCATGACAATATCCAATAATAAGCATAATTCAATACAATGTACATATCAAATACATGGCTCTCCTGGAACATAGTTCTTGAACTCAAATATCTGTGGCAATTTCAAGTGTCATCTCGATAAGTAATACTACTATGGAGAGGGAGAGCATCATTTGAGAACTTTTTCATACCAACTACGGATCAATGATCCCCCACACTAATCTCATAAAAAAATGGGTCTCCCTTCATGGATGAGTAGATAGTGATGATGAAATAATCTAGAGAGACAAACAAGTACCTATGTGTCATATGATTTCTAAACTAAACATGCAATATATCATAGAAAACCATTCTATTACAAGATATCACATAAACATGTAAATCATAGACATAAAATGATAAGGTCTCACTAAACATACTTTAATCTAAAGTTTTATGAATAATAAATAATAATGATCTATATATCAATCAAATTCATACACACCACTTGATAGAACTGCCTTCATCTATCATTGTGATACTAATAAGCGAATGAAGTCCATCTTACCCTTTATTCCGTATCAACAATGTAGATGGGTCAAATATAATTCAACCACAAGATTCATTTAATTTACATCCTATTATCAAATACATCATATAACATGTTAAACATAGGAGTAACCAAGACATTCATTATTTTGTCAAACATATGAATGAATCTTACATTATTTTATATCTCATACTAGAAATAATGACTACATTTTATACCACCTAGGGAAATACACATTTAAATACAAATTTTTACTACCATAATTAATTTTCAATCCCATCACACTCTATGATAACCCATATTACCATAGTCTAGTATTATAAGACATAACTACTAGTTTTCCAAAATTAATCATCTAAAGTACTCTTAATACATGAAAATATAAGCTTCTATTCAAGTAACTAGATATAATGAACCAAGTCATAGTTCCCATGGAACACAGTAATATACTATCATAGCATTTGTTAAACTCTCAAGGTTATATGCATGCATGCATCAAGTCACAAAACATACCATTCAGTAATAATGAACACACGTACATTTAATTAGTCAAAATTAGATGTGAGTCTAGACAAAATAATTATATTATGTACCATCTGAATACAATCATACATTTATAATATACTACTCTATGATATGCCATACCATCATAGTTCACCACTACATAAATACACATAACTAAACTTACATTTGTAAGAATTCAAACAACCCACATATATAATAACAATTAAGTACGGGGTTATACCACCCGTGTATATCCTAAGTTTAAACTGCATACTAGTATTTAAAGTAGCACAATTTATAAGCATGCATCATGATGCACTATTATATTCTAGATATAACCAAGTATTTATACACATTAACATTCTCATAACATGTACTGCACATAAGTATTCAATGCCACATACATATAACAATAATCAATAAATCTTTTGTAGAGAAGCAAAGAACTCATAAACCCATTACAATATTCATTTAAACATCTCATTCTATTTTTTAAAAGACTAATTTTAAATTGGTTATAGTTTTTGGTTCCTCAAAACATCTGATGATTAGATAAAATCATACTTCTAGTTTGACTTAGGCTTACGATCTATCAAAACCATTTTCATTATGTACTTATATTGTATATATAAATCCATATATAAATATAAGTAAGTTTTCAACATAATTTATGCTGCACTAATCCAACGATCACTTTTATTCAATAAATCCATTAATGACATATATAAGTGCACTACCCAGTACACCCATAATGTTATAAATATAAATAACTTAATCTTCAGACAAATATATTTTTATGATATATTGGACATAGTTTAGAGATATAAAGTGTCCTTTTTAGTCCCTAGTCAATTACTTGGTTAATGAAATCTTATTGACAAACTATTACTAATCCTAATAATATTTTTGTATTATTAAGGAAAATTAATTTAACTCATAGGGAATAGCAATATCTCAACTCTCATGTCCTGTGACCAATTATTTTATATCTATTAGCAAAATCTAAAGGCATACAACTTGGTTCACTCAATTCCTTATGGCCATTTGTGTATATTATTCCATGAAAATTTGGTTTGGTTCCTTTATTGAAAATGGTACTTATGCACAATTAAGGATTCCAATTATGTTGGATTAGACAAAGATATCGCTAAATACACAAATCTGTATATATATATATATATATATATATATATATATATATATATATATATATATATATATATATATATATATATATATATATATATATATATATCACTTGCAATATATGCCATAAAAAGGAAATATTCCAAGATATACAATACTACATATATATAAGCAGAACACAAGTGAGAAGCTCTCACATAGCTATTATATATTACATATCCTCATTAACAATAATTGTCAAAATGTTCTTAATTTGATTTCAATTTTCTCTAATTTCAATTTTCCTTTACTTTATATAGGATTCATCTCTATCTTCACATTTCATATTACATAATATATCATGTTAGGAAACTTGGCCCTACACAATTTGTTCTATAGTAATCCAGGTTGTATAGACTAACAATTCATTATCCATAGATCACATTATCATATAGTCATATAATTATGTGGTCTACTACGTTGCTTATATAAACTCAAGGCACTCCATATTTTAATCATTAAAGACCTTGTAACCATGACATCAACCCCTTAATAAAAATCCCCTAACTATTCAACATGTCACATGGGACGTCATCTATTGTGGGCATAAATACTATTAATAGTTCGACCTAGCTCCATAGAGGGCTTTTGTCTCCAATTGGAGACTACATATGGTAACATCCTTAAGTATTGTAATTAGTAAGTCAATTATTATTATTATAGAAGTAATTTTCAATAATTTTAATAATAAACACACATATTCCATATAAGTTATACAATTTGAGCTTTTGGATTACATATAAAACACATGGCACCTAAGGGAATGTTTAACACACATGGCTAAGGATATTAATATTCCAATGATCTATTTAATAACAACATTTGGTTATAAGGTTGGGCAATGCCATAAAGTTAGATCATTAATATTACGATGTCTTAAATAATAATCCATGATTTAATTTTATCACACATTTAACAATTTTACATTTGTTAGATATATATAATATTGCTAGAAACATATGTACGACAATGCTTCAACAAAAGGATTTCTCAACATACTATAAAGTATAATGATCTCAATTCTTTTTTATTACACCATTGCCTTGGTATCCATTATTTATAGAGTCTTCATCAATATCAACTTATTGGTCGGCAATAAGACTTGCCTTAACCCTTAAGACATCTATCATGCTAAGACGGAGCTCAAATACATTATCATAGGTCAACCATAGAATCTATGGGTCACACTTAAGTAGTTACACCTTTCAATTAGGCATTTTTATCCCTTATAGGTCTCATGGAGACCTATTTACCCATTTAGCACTTCATTGAGAAAATCAAGAATATACGATCAATTTTAAATACTTGGGTCCACTCCATATGACTCTTATGACATCTTCATGTGAATACATCCTCCAAAACACTCTTTTACTAAATAAAAAATTTCTCAAACATTATTTTGTACATAGTAACATCATGAATGAATAAATAATCAAATTTGAAGATCCATAACTTTTATTTTATAAACATTCAAACTTCTAACTAGATTATCTAAATGCACCTTGAAGTCCTCTTTAAATTTTCTTTTTACATCACCATGAAATTTTACATATATAAAAAGTTATAGCACAAAAACTACGTATTGGTTGTCTCTTGTTAATTTAAAAATTCAAATTCCAATGGTCACTAAGCAAATGTTAAACATCAAACACTTTGACCTCATCTCATGCTCCCTAGCAATTTTGACCAAATACACACCGTGAATCTCCTAGGATTAGCCTAATATTTATCTTGAAACATTCACCATTTATCTAAAATCCTCTCTTCCATGATCATGCCACTTGGAAGATATATATGCAATCTTGAATATTTGACTTAATGCATGTTGTTGATCTTCTGTCAACTTAACGGGATTGAGACACATGTCATAAGTACAAGCTTTTTAAGCATCTTTTGATATATTGACTTCACTTGCATCATTGGATCACTACTAGAAATATCATGTGCTCTATTGGATCCTTATCTAGTTAAATAAATTACTCACCATTAGATCTTTGATCTAATTAAATGCTAGCCATAGATCTTTGATATCATAAATTTGGCTAAGTATGGGAACTTAGTAAATTATATCTAAGAAGCCAACTTTGAACCTTAATAATTTTTTTTGTGATCAACCTTATAACTTGAAATTTTAACCAAAGGATCTCCTCACATATGAGAATCCATCCATATATCAATTTACTTCTAAAACTTTTGCACATGTGAAGTATGACATCATCAATCTACTTACTCAACTTTATCTATCAAGATGACTACTTGAGCTGAGACATTTAATTGACTATTCTGATGAATTTTATTCACTTCCATAAGCATTATAAGAACTCAAAACATATCATAGGGTCTCTAAAATATGTTTATATCATTAATATAATCCATTAATTTCCTCACTGAGTCAAACACTCTCCAAACCATCAATCTGGTCACTTTGTCATAAATGCACTATGAATCATGATGTCTTTGACATCAATGACAACTTAACATAAATGACCATGGTTAAAAATTCTTGGTGATTAATTATTATCAAAAAATTTCACCATCCATTTTCTTAGATTGATTATTATTCATCTCTCTTGAGCTCCATTCCTTGATCAGTTGGACATCTTAACATCTCTTCATCTCTCTCGAGTTGTTATTTATTCCTAGGTAGATATTCACCTCTCTTGACATACTCTAATAAAAACTAAATGGTTTATCCTTCCTATTAGATATAAATCCACACTCTCAATTTTTAGTTGGATTAGATTCACCATCATTGTTCTTAGTTATTCTTGCCTTTATTGTTGCCTTCTCTTGGCTCCTTTAGTTGGGATTACACCTTATTTGTGCACTTGGATTAGCCTATATATCCATTTCTTATTTCTAATTCACCTCTCCTATATTTGATAGGGGATTGGATATATCTCTACACTATAGCTCAATCTTCCTCCACATTAGATCAAACTTAGACTCACAGTTGGTAAAATTATTGTATTGTGTTTGAGCATGATCTGAGGGAACCTTATTCTGCAAGGAAAAACTAGTGTTTTATCTTAGTTTAGTATATTTATAGGTTTATATATTACATGATAGGGTTAGATTCATTTATAATCAATCATCTAACTTAGATTTATAAATTTTACATGCATTTCCCCTTTTGAAAACATTTTTCATTTGAAATTACATTCATTTCCATAATGTTGCATGCTTCTGAATAATTTTATTTGTTTGGTAGTGTTCCCTTGTTTAGATAGTTTTGTTTCCTATTATTTATGAATTTTTTCTTCCTTCTGTTATTTTTTTTACTGTGGTTATACCTGTTAGAGATATTTTTGTCTTTTGTGTACTCAATTATGCTATCCCAAACTTGGTTTACAAGTCTATCTATAACTTAGTACAAATTGACAAACTAGATAACCTCTCTCTCTATATATATCTATTATCCCATAACTTCCTTGATCCTCTTAGACTTCTAGGTCTTTTATTAGTACCCTTGGTATCCTCTTAACAAACCCTAGTGGTTCATTTAGATTTTTTGAGATACATAACTACATGCATTCTAGTTGATTTATGCCTTAGCCAGGTTGGATTTCTCTTTGATTTTATAGTTTTTATTGCACTAGGTTAATTTTTTATTTAGAAAAAGAGTTAATTTGATAGGGAAGGAGGTTTATTTCTTTTGATTATATTTGATACCAAAAGTAGTAGTTAGTTCTAATTGTGTTTACATTCAAATAGATTTGTTCTCTTTCAATTAGCAAAACATTTCACAAACCATTCATAGGAAGATTTTAGTGAACCCTCAAGAATTTTCCAACCAACATAGTATTACATTTGCAATATCAAAACAAGTTTCTTGCACTACAAACAATCAATTAGTCAATCATAATCACTTAGAAAAACTTAGTCATAATAGTAGAGCTATAATATATCTAATTTTTATTTGTTTTGATAGATTAAAAGTGTTATTGTTGTCTTTTGAAAAAATAAAATTAGAATTTGTATTCTTTGTTTCTCTTTAACAAATCAATTGAAAAACTTATTTGTAGATAAAGAAAGTAAATAGAAATTGTTGTGACATTGTTATTTTATATCATATTTATTTTTAATTGCTTGCATACTTAGAGTAAATAAATTTCATACTTAGTCCACCTCATATAATCAAAATCTAAACTAAAAAAATAACACCACCTAGTTTGTATCTAGACAAAGCTAGGACAAATCAACACTTCACATAATAGCATAGTGTCTATGATATTTATGAATTATATATCACCTCATTCTTGTATATATGAAAAACTTAGAGCTTGGTTGTTACTCTCATTTATATATCTTTCCCACTTTCAAATGTCTCACATCTACTCTATCTTGAGCACCTTAGATTATCTCTTGGTCTGACCAGTTTTATATTGGTAACCTAGACCTTCTATCTTGCCTACAATGCTTAAAATATGTTTATCTTATGCCCCTATAAGTTTTTAAATTGTACCTATTTTATAAATTTTAGGACACAAGCATCAATCGTAGACCCCCTACATCAATGTTAGTGTCCACCCTGACGTAGGTATCAGGTGACCTAAATTCATCTATTCTATAAATAAAATGTATCCTAATGGTCAGTCTAAGTGCTACAATGCAAGATATTTACCGATAGGATCAATATATATTCATAATCACTCCTCATTCATTATTAGACCTGACATTCATACCATAGAGAATTCAAAGATAATTCAATTAAGCAAAGCTTCACTATTTATTCCTATTTCCATATCAATCATAGGGATTGCACATCTATAGGTATGAATTACTGAAGGAGTAGCCCAAGATATTAATTTTACAAGTTACAAGATAGGTCACTATTCTACTTACATTCCACATATTTCACTCTTGAGAACATAAAATCTAGGGTGAAAAAACACAATCTAATACACTAGGGGAGAAATACATTAATTTGAGGCCCTCTTCAAAGTAGTGGATATGTAGGAAGCACCCATTGACAAAAGGGTCTTTGGGGTTATCTTGACACTATGAGCCAATTGTCCTATTTTTTACAGGGTCATTATGAAGATGAAGACCAAGGTTTTACCATTTCATGAGGAGTGATAGTCCATGACCTAGATATAAATGCACCAGAGTGAAAATGAAGATAAACCCAAAATCATCTACATGGTCACATCCTTTTCTAGTAGGTATTACATATAGGAAACCTATGCCTAGTTTGAATTTTAACATCAATACTAAAGTCCAAGGCTAATGCTAGTGTACATAAATCTAGAGGTAATTAATTTAGAATTTGGTGACTATTCTACAATCCTCTTCCACTCTACTTCCTGCCTGTTCCAAATCAAAAACCATGTTAACATCAAAATCATCTAAGTACATTATTTATTTATCATTTACATATCTAGCATAGTTTTAATCTTGTCTTACTTTAATAAATTTAGCATTTGTTGTATCTGAGTTTAGCATTTAATTGGACTATTGTAGATTTGATTATCAACCTTTTACATTTTTATTTCTATATTATTAACCTTATCTACCCAACTAGGATCCACATCTAATTTAGGGTTAAACATTTGGTGAACCCAATTCATATGGATGCAAACATTTATGATTTCTAGGGTTGTCAATCAACTATGGTTTCATATTATTGCACTTTTTCATTTTTTGCTTATATTATTTTGTATTCAACCTAGGCATAGCCCTAGATTAGGTGTGCCTATTGAGCACATTTAACTTCCCCTCCCATCACCTAAGATATATAAAATTAAAGAGGGACCTAATCCTGTGGATCATTATGATACCAATCTTGATAATTAAAAACATACTTTTTAGGTTATCATACAATAAGATTCTAATAATAAAAACCATGAGTCTAATGAAACCAATGAATATGAGCAAAAATATCATGAAAATGTGTAAAAATTTACATTATTTCATGAGTGTATTCATCCAAACCATTAATATCTTGATGAAATCCTAAAATCTATATTAGAAACTAAAATATCAAAAATAATAGATGACCAAGTAGGTCGATCTATTGATCATACTATTAGAACCATGGGTTATCCCCATATATCAACAACTCTACCCCTAAACATACTACATCCTAATACTTTTATTGGGGGAACATGATATGTGTTTCAACCTTTGTTTCCTAAAAAAATTATTGCTACATCTACCATGGGGCTAACAAATGTTTCAACTAAAATACTAGTTTGAATAACTATTACTACTCAAACCATGTTTATTTCTTCATTAGTGACATTAGTCACTAAGATCTTACACTTGTTCATTCAATTAGTTGATCCAATGGAAAAAATAGGATCATCCCCAAGGTTTGGGACCTTGGATCTTTGGGATGAACCTATGGAGAATGCTATATCATACCTAAAATAGATGCACCTAAATTAAGATTAATTGTAGGCATAAAAATATGCTAAATAAACCTATTTATAACTAAGACTAGGATTTTGTCAAGGAAAAGGGAGTATAAATTGAATTGAAACTAAAAGTGGTGATGCACCAATAGTCTATAGATCTCCTCCACTCAACTATAATAGCACAAGAGAAACTATAAGGACTGAAAACTCTCATACATAATATTCAAATTGAACCTCACTTGCATAATTATTTTGTATAGAGGTATGAAAATACAAAACTAGGAGGATCATCATCTACCTTGAAAAAGGATAGAATGGTGAGTTTACATATCTAATTATTGCATAAGTCCAATAATACATAGTATACAACCTATAAAATATGGTGTTCTTGCATAGAGATAAGGTGAATTTGGATAATAGTTCAAGAAAAAATATCTTTCTACAAGAATAGATCAACAAATTTATGAAATACACATAAGATGCAAGTACTTGAAGAAGTAAAATTTAGTATTTTATTAATTCCAATGCATTAAGACAAAATTACAAGTCTCAAAAATAACAAAGTCTTGACATACTCAAGAGGAGGGATCATGAACAAAACATTTCAGCCCTATGTATAAGAGAATGAGATGAGGGAGAGGAAGAGAGCACTAGGAGACCTAATGAATGTTGGTGTTATTCCACTAATACATCCTATGAAATCAAAGAGATGTGGAAAATAGGAGAATTAAGTTCTTTCCAACACATTTGGTCTCTCTCATGAAGATACTCAATGAAGGTTGGCATAGTAGTGGGAGAAGACATTCATTCTTTATTATTTTTGTCTTTTTGGAGGATTAAACATGATGAATGTGCTTGGTCAACTAGTCTTCAATGTTTCTCCACTCTTGGAAGTCATGGATCTCCAATCCTAATGGACATAACTCACTCATCTCCACCTCTCATGCATGTTGATTGTTTGACCTATAAGTGAATATCATATGATTATTTGGAGTTGACTTGATATGATTCCCACTCTATGGAGGGAGTTACACATATCTAGGTGTAATTTTCAATGCCTTCCTACCTCCTTGTGCTCTTTATGACTATTAGTATTCAACCATATTAGTGTTTAACATGCTATAGAATCATGGATGATCTAAAATTAGTCTTGAAGTTCATGTGAAATCCTCTTGGAGAGGTTAACAAGCTAGTGTAACATCTTGTTGTCCCATAAGAGCTCTTGGAGAATCCAAAAAACATGCATTTCATGCCTGAGGTCTTCATCTTGTCTAATATTTCACCTTAAAACCATGTAATCATACTTTTAAAATCTTAATCCCTTTAGGTTTTAGGCATCATAGGTGGTTTCTAGGATTTAACATCCCTACTCTCCACACTTTTTCTTTAGACAACCCTCCAAAACTTGCCAAGAACCTTGAAACTTATTCAACCTATTAGATAGGCCTATAAGTGAGGCTTTTTAGGATAAAACCTTACTTATCATAGTATTATTTATTTAAAGAAAAATATTTTTCAAAAATACAACTATGGGAGCTTTCCTAGGTTTTATACTCTTCTTGATATCTTGAACATTACTCAAAAGCCTACCTATAGCCTTCTATAGACTACCTACACTCTTCTAAGTTTTTTGTCTTGGAAGAAGTCATAGAACCTTGTTGGTGAGGTACAAACCTACAACTTTACATGCTTTTAAGTGAGTGTGAAGGATATTTTAGGCTTTTATATTTATCTTGAGGCCTACAAATATACTTAATAATAATTATCTTCTTCAACATTTTCATGATAGTTATTATTCAATACCTATAAATTTTGAGAAGCTTCCAACTCTTACTCCCTAGTTGTAGATCTTTATATTGTTTCTAGTTCCTTAGTGAGTCCTATAAGGTTTTACAACATGTTACATATTTTGGTCTATGAGGAGCTTGAAAACCTCCTTGAAAGCCTCTTTAATTCTTTGTTTGACATGAGAGATATGCTTAGAAACATGCCAAGATACCTTGAATACTACCTTATAAAACATGAGATTATCATAAGACATTTTAGGCCTGATTTTAGACCTAAAATCTTGAAGTAGTTGAGCTCTTGCTCTTCTAGACCTATAGACATATTTCATTCTTGCAATCATGCTTGAAATTCATCATTTGGATTTATAGGCCTAAAGAAGTTTGTGGGCCTATAAGATTCTCTTACAATATTTAAAATATTTTTAAATGACCTTATAGGACATGAAACCTTGTTATTGAAATTTTTACATATTATTTCTTGCCATAAATATTTGATCACAAACCTATCAATGTCATAGAGAAATCTCAAACATATTAAATACCTTAAGGACATGATAACCTATGGATATTTACATATATACCTCTTATAAGGTCTTTGAGATCTTTTAAAACCATTTTATAAACTTACTATTCCATTAGCATTCTTGTATAAACATCACATCATCATGAAATTTTGAAACTTTTATTACACCTATTAGGGTCCTGCTTGAACTTTGGTGAGGTTTTCAAGTGTCAAAATCCTTAAAATTTGTCATTAGACCTTTAGATAAATCACGGAGACTTATTACATGCCTATCATATTCTCCTTGAGAAGGCTTATTGACTATGTTTTCAACTTTTTATCCATTGAAATCATCCTAAAATCCTCTCCTTAGCTTCCTTTAAGTATGTAGGATTTAGAATAATCATGAGACCCTACAAACTAATGCATAGACCTTGAAACCTTCTGATCCTTAATAACAAGCCTATAGGTGTATGGTTTTCTTTAAAACCTCCATTAATAAGCATGAAATATTTTTATCTAGTAATTATGCTTGTGACATTCTTCAATCTTCTTTAAACTTGCTTTGCAAAAGACTTTGGCACTTATCCTTGAAACATAGTGTAGGTCTAGGTTTGTGTGTTGAGGTTATGAGATTCCATATCTTCATTTGTAGATCTATCAATATTATAAGTCATTATTTTCTTACCTATAGTCTTGAATTAAGGGTTTGAAAACCTCTTTTAATAGTTGCATAAAGGTCTAGAGACTACCAATCATATTACAGGCCTATTTATTCCCAAATCATGCTTTAAAACCTTGTATCAACATTGTCTAAACATGAAAACCCTATATAAATATTTATTATAGTGTATTGGGTCCCTAAAATACCCCTTGAAATATATCTAAAGCTTAATTAAGGTCCTAGCCTTTGCTAAAATCTACTTATTATGTTTGTAGGCTTGTAGGTAGTCTTGGAGAGGTCATGAAACCCTAGCATAGTCTTGAGGTTTCTTATCAATCATGAATGCTATTTATCACCCTGTAGGCTAGTTACACTCTTATAAATAAAAAAGTTTGACCTAAAATCCCCTTGATAATATTTGATGGCAATCTTCCATTGGAATCAAATAAGAGGTCCCTCTTGGAATATACAATTATATGATATTTCTTTAAACTTGCATGGAACTCTTAACCTTGACATGCCTTTTGATGGGATTTGAGGTCATATTTTCACCTTGATCCATCAATAAGTCCTTATTAACTTTTTTTTAGGATTATGAGGGGTTTGGGACTTATTTTTAGGTCTCAAACCTATAATAATATCTTGGGAGTATGTTGAAAACCTTGTGAACATTAATATGTATTCTTAAATGCTTGGGAACCTTGTATCTCACTTGTAGTAGTCTAGGTTCTTGTAAAATAATATTAGGACCTTGTTAAAGTTTGGAGAGGTTATAAGGACATGTTTTAGACTTATATCACCATGGATACCTCCCAAGCCTTGTTATATACATGTATATGTATGTTCTTTAGCTGAAATCCTCACTCTAAAAGCCTGTATCATTGCCTTCAAATGTTCATAACCTCTTTATATACCCCTATAAACTACCTATCAACCCTAAAAATCTTTTTTGAATCTCTTATAGAGTATTGACATCACTCTTAGACTCTTAACCATCACGTTTCGTACTTGAGCAAGCTTTAAAAATGTCAAAAAGTGCATTCATGGGTCTTAGGGTTTATGTAGGGTTTTAGACCTATTTTATATATTTTTATAAAAGTGACATGATTCTTTATTTCTCTCTTTCTATAAACATCATTGGTAGGACCCTTATAATCCTCTTAACACCCTCCAAGATTTGCTTCAACCCATTCACTAGTAGAATAAAGGTAGGACATCATGGAAAACATGCAATTTTCAACATCAAGCTTGGAACTTCTTGTAATGTATAATGACAATATAGACATGAGAGTGTATTATGACTAATTTATAAGTTTTTGGATTTGATAGTTGGATTCTACAACCTTGAAAACAACATAAATGCTAACAAAATTTGTAACTCAATTTTGTGAACCTTCAAAGAAACATATTCTAATTTAAAAACATCAATAATATTCACCATATGCATTAGATATTTCAAGAAAACTTCCATTATCTCTATCATTTTCTCTTAAAAATATTGTAGACTTTTAGAATACTTTTAATCTTCTATATCTTTACTTGCTTTCAAGGGATATAGACTAGTGATTTTTCTACATTGTGAGACCTAAATATAGTAATGAGAATGTAAATATTCATGTTTTTAAGTTCAAATCCTTGAGGGAGCTTTGAGTCCATGATGGATACCTTGAATCTATTGACTTAGTCTTTATAATCTATCCGCCAGGCCTACACTCTTAGAACCATGATGTTTTCTTCATCACCACATTATGAAGCCTATAAATATGACTACAACCTCATGTGTTGGAAGATCCAAACCTATATCTCACATCCTCTTTATGCTTCAAACCTACAAAATCTGCCTTTAACCATATGGAAACATTACATAAAGCTTTTAAACCTATAAAAATGATTTTAGAATGATGAATACTACCTTGAAAAAGGACTTAAAGGTAGGTAAAAACCTAGTCATGGATTAAATACACTCCTCCCACATTGGAGAATGGAAAATTCCACTATGAGGTAGGATGGGGGGAGAACCGCTAAGTTAAATGCATTCTTTGACAAGTTGTACAAACTTGAGAGCTTATAAGGAGTTTTAAAATTTCAACATGACTTTATAAGACCTTAATAATGTCTCACCTTATCAAAGTAAATTTAATGAGTAATTTAATACCCTTTTAACCCAATTCTAAACTCATAAGTACTCTTTAAGATCTTTTTGCCTTATTTCACATTAAGAAGCACTTGGATGGGTGTATACAAGGTTTATAGGACATTCATGAATGACGTTTAGACCCTTTTGACGTATCTTATCCTTTAAAATTATCTTCATGTATCTACCTATCAAATAGGCTTCCATTAGGCCAACATGACCTTAGAACTGACCTATTAAGCTTTCTTATAGGATCATGCATTAAGGAATAACTTGGATGGTTTTAGTCATGAAATGAGACTTGATGAGGTTAGAGACCTCATATAAGATTATTAATACACATTTATATTGAAAAGCTATGCAAATATACCTTAGGCAATGCTAATACCACATATGACCTCAAAATGCTTAATAAACCATCAATGAAGAAACAAGCTAGTTAGGAAGACTACATAATTCCTTAACATACCTGTCTCTAGGCCAAAGTCATCATTTTGAAGGTACTTAAAAGATTATATTCAATTGGTTTTGGTATGAAATTATATATCCCATTCAAATCAGGTGTTAAGAGACCAAAGTGACTAGGATAGTCAACATTTTAGTGAATTTTGGGGACTATTTGCTTGCTAATTAGGGGATCTAATAGCCTTAAGCATATATTAGACATAGGAGTCACATATAATTCATTAAAACTCACTTTGAAATTAAAAACATGGATGCAACATGTTGGACTAGCCTTGAAAAATTTGAAAATTACCTCAAAAACATGCAACAAAAGAGCAACGAGCAACAACGATTGTGCAAAACCATTTAGAGGAATAGGAAAACCACTATACTATGTAACAAACAATGTGTAACATCACTTAGAGAGATAAAAATGACTAACCTATTTATGCACAAGGATTTGAATGACCTTAAGAACAATGCTTAATATGGATCCCATTGACTGGAATAGGTAACTCCTCTCCATTCAACTTTGAGAGCTAAAAATAATTGACTTGCTTACGACTGGTTATTATGTAAGGGACACTCCATATAACATCAAACTTTGTGTGTTTCCTAGCCTTTGCTCTATCCTCATCCCGTCTTAAGACTAGATATAATTCTTTGAAAAACCTATTGGGAGCTTTCCTATTAAATGTTTTCTTTATTTGGGCTTGATGAAGCTCCATGTTATGCCTTGCATAGTTCATAGTTTCCTCTAATTCCATCAACTCTAATAATATCACTTCCATATCCTCATTCTTCATAAATTCTAACTATTTAGTGGGCTCTAGAGTTGGTAATTCAAGTGACACAAACAACCTTCCTTCTCTCCCATAGACTAGCATGAAAGGGGAGTCACCAAAATCCCTCTTAGGTGTTATCCTATCAACCCACAATGTTGTATTCAACTTGGTATGCAAAGTTTTTTGTTTCTCCTCCATAGTTCTCTTGATAATTCTTATGAGATTCTTGTGTATGGATTATACTAAACCATTATCTTGAGGGTAATAGTTGGAAGAGGTGCTCAAATAGATGCCATACTTGATTTCCCAATCACTAATTTT
This sequence comes from Torreya grandis, assembly GCA_037957365.1. Taxonomy (NCBI): domain Eukaryota; kingdom Viridiplantae; phylum Streptophyta; class Pinopsida; order Cupressales; family Taxaceae; genus Torreya; species Torreya grandis. The sequence continues at coordinate 4,629,462 of JARHVA010000646.1, forward strand.
GATTCCAAAAAAATCCATAAAATTATTAGATATGATAGTAACTAGAACACCAAACCTAATAACAATACCTTCATAGAAGTCAAATATAGAGGTCTCATTTGCATCTCTAAGTACCAATACTTCTATCGACATTGTGAAGTAATTTGTGGTAGTTAAGACCCACTTTTGACTAACACTTGAAGGTGAGTTAATCATCCCAATAAATTCCTAACCCCATTGCATGAAGGGATACTCTACCTAAATGGGATAGAGAGGGAGGGTTTCTAACTTTTGATTACCTATAAAGAAGGTACACTTCTTTTAGTTTCTCACCCATTTATTTACATATTTGATTAGATTGAGCCAATAGAAACAATCCCTTATAATCTTAACATTAGTAGTCTTGGCAGAAAAATGACCCCCTGATGGGCCATCATGAAACTCTTCTAGCAACTTATCCACTTGGTTAGACTCTGTGCATCTCAAAAGTACTCCATTGATGTCTTTTCTAAATAATACACCATTAATAATAACATATGGAATCTATTTAACTCTTAATTACCTTATTTGAGCTTTGTTTATGCCATATGGATACTCACCAATTTGAAATAAGGTGACCATGTCTCTATTCCAACTATTGGGACCTCATAATTAACTTGTTGACCCTCTTGTAGCTCTAAAACTTCCCTATTATCAGCCTCTAGTCTACTATCATCTGCTCGCATAGTCCTTTTCCTATCATAATCTTGGTGACCTTGATGTCAATATCATACTCCATGACCTTAGTTATCCAACCATCTCTCTTTTCACCTATATCCTTGTTCAACAATAACTCTTTCACACTTGAGTGTGAAACCATAAATTATATTTATTATTAGATAACACGTGTTTGAATTTTTCAAGATATCTTATGATAGCAAGGATTTTTTTTCCACAAAGCCATACCTTAGCTCATAATATTTAACTATTTTACTAAAAAATGCAATGGGTTGCTCCATTAGATCACTTTTTTCTTGTACTAGTATAGTTGATATACTCTCACTACCCATAAAATCATAAATAATAAAATATTTATCATAACATGTATTCATTACTTTAGGGGCTTGATAAATTGGTATTTTGATCAATTCAAAGTTGTCCTTACCTTTTCTTTTCTAGTTGAAGTTAGTGTTCTTCTTAATCATAGAAGTGAGAAGTTTGACCAAAGTATCAAAGTGAGGAATGAATCTTCTAACAAAGTTTATCGTACCTAAGAAACTTTGAAGACCCTTTTTGTGACTCCAAAGTGAAAGATCCATGATTGCTTCCACCCTTTCTAGACCAATTTCAAGTCCTTATTTAGAAACAACATGCCCCAACAACATGATTTTGTGGAAAATAAACACACACTTATTTGGGTTTAAGTACACCCTAAGCTCTCTACACCTATCAAAGACTTGCCTCAAGTACTCCAAGTGATTAGTTACATGCTTAGAAAATAATTTATATAATCTAAATATACTAAGATAATATCATTTATAATACCCTTAAATGCCATATCTATGGCCTTTTGGAAGGTTTCACTAGCATTGGTCAACCTAAAAGTCATTTTTTTAAAGCAAAGGTACCCCACTTAGTAGTAGAGTTATCTTGTATTAGTCACATTATTGCACAAGTATTTGATTATATATTGGATAGATATTAAGGAGTGAAAACCTCTCATAACTTGCTTTAGTTTGAAGGATTTGTTTCATAGGTAGAAGGGGGTAATGATCTTTAAGGTATAACATATTCAAGTCCCTAAAGTCCACACATAGCCTAATTTATTCATTTTTCTTTTTGACTAGGACTAGATTGGCCACCCATAAGGAATGCTTAATGGGGAATATGATATTGGATTCTATGAGCTTATTTAACTCTTTTCTCATTAAAGGTTTAAGCTTGATGTTTATTGGTCTCTGATTTTGACCTAACTGGTTTTACATTGGGGTCTAGCTCAATGGTTTGTTGGTCCAAATTTGGATGAAAACCTCTCAAGTCTTGGTAAATACAAGAAAATATGTCATCATACCTCCTAAAAATACCAATAAAATATTATTTTTTTAGTTTGTGTGCATACCTTACCAACCTTCAAAAGCTTACCATTGGATATAACAACTAGTTTATAGTTCTCATCCTTGATTTTCATGTTCCTTTTCTCACCTTTCAACTGATCACATGAGTTTAACATGATTTATAAAGTGACTAAACCTTTTGGAAACTTGTTACCTTTAATATAAATAATCTTATACTCATATTGTTCTTGAAGACTATGTGATTTTTTAGATGAAAAATTTTCTTCCTCTTACATAAAGTTAATGATTTGTTCATCATTTTCGAACACTTGCCAACTTACATTGTTATTCAAAATTGTAAATCTAACTATTATCTTGAAAAAATATTCTAAATCATTCATAAAATTATGAGAAATGTTATATTTAGAGCCCATAGTATCAATCCTATCAACATCAACATTTTATTTCCTTGGTATAACTTGAATGTTGAATACATCAAATACTTTAATGAGATCCCACACTTTATGATTTTAGGATTTCAACAAGCTATTCTTAACTACATTTTGGCCTCTAACCTAATTTACAACTAGATCACTATCACCAAATACTTGAAGCACTTTTATCCCACTTTTTTGTTCCAATTAGAGGCCTTGGATCAATGCCTCATACTTGGAAACATTGTTAGTACGACCAACTATAGTCTATATGAAAATAAGTACCTCTCCTTTTTAGGAGAGATTAACACAATACTTGCACTAGCACCATTTATGATCTTAGAACCATAATAATATAGCTTTCACATACCTCCAAAATCCTTTTGTGATCTCACAAGATTTGGTATAATTGTGTCTTCCTCACTAGGAGAATATGGATCAATGTGGTCTCTAGAAATAGGCTTAATCTTGATAGTTACTTTGGTACCATACTTAGTCATAAGTAACATGTGTTACCAATCTGAGGATAGATACCCACACATCTTGGTAGTGATATCCTTGGAAAGACATATAAAAAAATAAGGGTGAAGGCCTATGACTGGAACATCTTGGGAGATTAAAAGGCTTGGGAAAACACGTAAGGTAAAGTTCAAGTTATTAATGATTCTAATTGTATTGATAGATATACCATCTAAATGGATAACTCCTTTTGAGACTAGAGTGCAAACTAAAACTAGCATATCATCTACCTTATTAGGCATAACTAATCTACTTGCAGCAAAATCATTCATATAATTATGTACAGAGTGCTTACTAATAATCAAAGAGATGTAGAATGGGGGTGGTTTGATAATCTTACAAACATATCCTTATTTTGGTTGGAATAAGTGAGTAGGTGTAGCTATTGTACTTGATTTTATTGCATGGTGAAAATGTCTTAAGGCCTCTTTCAAGAAGTCTCTTTGAGTGGTAATGGAGAGAGCCTACCACATGGTGATATTTAGGTTTTTTCTCTTCATTTTTCTCAACTGTAATAAAGGGGATTTATCCTCCTTTTGACTAGAATTTAGGAAAAATAACCTCCTATCTCAGTTGTTGATTGATTTGAGGCAAATTTTCCTTTTTAATAGCTTGATTTGATTTTACTTGATGTGTTCCAATAGCTACTTTCTCCTTGTTAACTTCATGAGGATCTTGAGAAGTAAGTGTTTTACCAATTAAGTAATATGGCCCTTCTTCCACTAATCTTCTTTTGAACCTTGTATTTTGGGAAAATAGAGTGTTTTATTTGTTTGAAACCTCATTTTAATTTATGGCACAAAATTCACCCTATTTGCAAATCATAATAATCGACTCACCTTGCACTTATGCTTGTTCTTGTGCTTATCCTCCTTGTAAAGTTGTTTCACTTGTTTTCCCTTGAGAAAGTGACCCACTTTGAACCATGAAGGCTTGATTGAACACTCCATTTAGACATGTGGTTTTATTTTGAGGGTAATTTCATGGATAACACCACTCATAATCATAAACCAATTTATTTTTCATGGGTACAATAGATTTTTAAGTGTTGGTGACATTGGGATTTTGACTGTTATAGGGCCTAATATGTGTTATTTAGCCTTAAACTTGTGGATTGCCTTGATAAGGCTACCTATGAGGATAATAAGGTTGATTTTAATGTTGATATGATATGATATCTTGACATTAATACCTATTTAAGGTCATTAATTGATTCTCAAATCTTTGCAACATCTTTACTTAATGTAGTTCATTAAGAGGGACAACGGGTTGAGATGATTAGTTTTTTTCTACTGGAATGGGTGTCAAAGAAGTCTAAGTTGGTGGAGATTCATGATATATATGCATTGGAGGCCTAGGGGAAATATTTCCAAGTTGAATTAGACTATTTTTGGCCCTTATAATAATGTCATATGAAGTTTGTAGCACTGTACCTCCCATAGACTATATCATGATAGCGATGTCACTATTCAAGAAACTCAAGTACTAAAAGAATGTAGTATTTAGTATAGGCTTTACCAAGGATGGGATTCTATCCTAAGTTTTTTGGAACCTAAAATTTAAATCCACCATGTATATGTGAGGAGATCTCTTGATGGTAGTAAGTTGTTCCATGAGAGAGAGATGGTCACTCTTATCTTCAAAATTTTGGCAAAGTCTCTCTCATAACTCATCCTAGATATGAATTATGCTATGTTTTAGGACCCTATACCATTCAAGGGAACTTCATTTCAAGGAGGTATCAAGAAGTCTCATAGCCACATTGTCTTGAGTGATGTTGTGTACTACACATATGTTGGCAATGTCCTTTATATGCTCTATGGGAGTGGTAGCATCCCCATCAGTGAAGGAAGAAATGATCTTTAGAGATGAAATTTTGATATCATCATATTATTTAAGGGTTAAAATAATACCTCAATTAAAGGTAACAAACAACTAATTTCTTTGGGCTTCCATGTGAAGAAGATGATTTGGCTTCTCTCTTGGTCTTATAAATCTACCAAAAGGGGATGTAGATTGAGCTCTTGGAAAAGGATATCTAGAACCCCTTTCTCTTATTTCAAAAGACTATGATAATGTATTTCTTCATTTTCTAGGAGTAAATTACAATTCAACGAACTTAAAACTAGTACCCCTTGTAGAAGCCCTTATTTCCTTTAGCATGAAAGTGAAGACTAATTTAGGACCATAATTCTTTAGAGTCTCTATGTACCTCTAAAGTGTCTTCAATAATGAAGTCTATTGAGGATTAACACCACATCCTCAAGTGAATTATCCAACTCTATGGAAATTTTTTCCATGAGGCATGCTAGAAATTATTATCACTTGGATAGTACACTTATTCACTCAATTAGTTGATCTAAAGTAAATAATGGGATAATCCCTAAGTGTGGACCACGGCTCCTTGGGATGAACCTTTGGAGAAGGCCAACTCCTACCTAAACTAGATGCACCTAATTTAAGATTGGTTACAAGCCTAAAACTATGCTAAAGAAACCTATCTACAACGAAGATTATGCTTTTGTCAATGAAAAGGAGTAAAAATTAAACTAAAACTAAAAGAGGTGATGTACCAATAGTCTATAGATCTCCTCTGCTCACCTAGAAGAACACAAGATAACCTATAAAGACTACAAACACTCATACATAATTTTAAAATTGGATCTCTCTTAAATAAGTGTTTTGTAGAGGTATGAAACTTAAGAAAGAACTAGGAGGATCATCATCTACCTTACAAAAGGATATAATAGTGATTTTACATAGCTAATTGTTTCATAAGTCTAGCAATACACAACATACAACCTAGAAAATATGGTGTTTTTGCATAGAGGTGACATGAATTTGGACAACAATTCAAGAGAAAAAACTTTATAATGGAATAGATCAACAAATTCATGAAATACACATGATAAAAGTAATTTAAGAAGGAAAATTTAGTATTTTATTAATTCAAAAGCATTAATCCAATGTTACAAGTCTAAAATAGTAGAGTCTTGTCATACCCAAGAGGAGGGATCATGAACGAGGCATTTTTAGCCCTATATATAATAGAATGAGATAAGAGAGAGGAATGTTGATTTTACTCCACTAATATAACATATGTAAGAAAAGAGACATTGAAAATAGGAGTATTAAGCTATCCTCAACACATTAGGTATCTCCCATGAATATCTTAAATGAAGATTGGTGTAGTAGTGGGAGAGGAACTTCATTATTTGCTATTTTTGTCTTTTTAGAGGTTTGAACATGATGAATGTGCTTGGTTAACTAGTCTTCAATACTACTCAACTATTGGAAAACATGGCTCTCCTATCCTAATGACCTTAACTTGCCCATCTTCACCTCTCATGCATGTTGAATGTTTGACCTAGAAGTGGATCTTATATGCTTATTCAAAGTTTTGAGGTGACTTTATATGATTCCCACTCCATATAAGGAGTTACACATCTCTAGGGGTAGTTTTCAATGCCTTCTTACCTCCCTGTGCTCTTTATAACTATTAAAATTCACCCATAGTAGTGCTTAACAGGCTTTAGAAGCATGGATGGTCTAAAATTAGTCTTGAAGTTCATGTGAAATCCACTTGGAGAGGTTAAGAAACTGGTGAAACATCTTTTTTACCCATAAGATCTCTTGGAAAAGCCAAGAAACATGCATTTCATGCATGAAATCTTCATATTGTCTTATCTTTCACCTTAAAAACCTATAATCACCCCTTTACAATCTCAATCCCTTTATTTTTCAAACCTCATAGATGGTTTCTAGGCTTTAATAGTCTTACTTTCCACACTTTTTATTCATATAACCCTCTAAAACTTACCAAGAACCTTGAGACTTCTATCAACTAGGCCTATAAGTGAGGTTTTTTGGGACAAAACCTTCTTATCATAGCATTATGTCTTTAAAGAACAAGATTTTGCAAAATTGAAACTATGGGATCTTTCCTAGGCTTAACACTCTTCTTGATATCTTAAACATTGCTTTAAAGCTTGCTTGTAGCCTTCTATATACTGCTTGCACTCTTCTGAGTTCTTTTGCTTGGAAGAAGTCATAAAACCTTAAAAGGTGAGGTGTAAACCTATAACTTGAATATATAAATAGCTCATACCATGTCTTGGTCTTCTAAGACCCCTACAATCCTCCTATAAAATTCCACTATAGACTTACAGTTGAGCCCTCAATATGCTTGACATTCATCCTTCTTCTCTATCTTAAATATCTTACTCAAGATTTACATCTGGTTTATAAGAATCTTTAAATTTAATAGAGATTATCCTCAATGTTTGTAGAAATAGGATCTTTAGAGATAGCTATAGGATCTTTGATCTCTTTGAGGATAATGTTTCTTCATAGGCCTCATACTTGATATCTTATGAAACTTGAAAACTAGACTTGTAAGTGAGGTTTTGAAGTCTTTTCAATATTTACATGCTTGTAAGTGATTGTGGAGGAGCTTTGAATCTTGTCTCTTTATCTTGAGGCCTACACATATACTAAAAAACCCTTATCTTATTCAAAATTTTCATGTCATTCCATATTCAAGACCCATAACTTTGAGAATCTTGAAACTCTTACTCCTTAACTACTGAATTGTAGATTTATTATAGATCCTTAGAGAGTCCTATAAGGTTTTGGAACATGTTGAAAACCTTGGTCTATGAGGATCTTGAAAACTTCCTTAAAATCCTTTTTAATTCTTTTTTTTGACCTGAGAGAGATGCTTAAAAACATGCCAAAAGACCTTTAATACTACCTTTTAAAATATGGACTTGTCATATAAAACCTTTTAGGCATGTTTGTAGACCTAAAACCTTGAAGTGTCTGATCTCTTGGTCTTCTATACCTAGATACATATTTCATTATGGAAATCACGCTTGAAATACATCATTTTGGATTGATAGGCCTAGATAAATCTATGGGCCTGTAAGATTATCTTAAAATGTTTGAAACCTTTTTCAATGACCTTCTAGGCCATTAAACCTTATTATTGAACTTGTAACTTGTTCCTTCATGCCAATTTTTTTTGTTCACAGGCCTATTAATGTCCTTGAGAGCTTTGAAACCTATTAAATACCTTAAGGATATGAAAACCTATGGATATTTTCCTATAGACCTCTTAGAAGGTCTTTGAGATCTCTAAAAACCATTATAGAAACCTTAATATTCCATTATAGGTCCTGTATAAGCATCACATCATCATGAATCTTATAAACTTCTATTACACCTGTTAAGGTCCTACTTAAACTTCGATGAGGTTTTCAAGTCTCAAAATCCTTAAAATTTGTCATTAGACCTTTATATCAATCATGGAGACTTACTACAGGCCTATCAGATGCTCCTTAAGAATGCTTATTGACTATGTTTCCCACCTTTTAAGCCTTGACATCATCTTAAAATTCTCACCTAAGCTTCCTATAAGTTTTAAGGATTTATAACAATCATGGGACCCTAAAAACTAATGTGTAGACCTTGAAACCTTGTGATTCTTAGTAACATGCATGTAAGTGCTCTTTTATGTCATTTTCTCACCAATTAGGTCTAATTAGTTGTCCTAGGCCTAGAAAGAGAAATTTGGCCCAAATGACCATCCACACATTAATAAGCCTATAATCTTGTGACCTATAAATTCTACCTATAAATTTATTCAATCTTATTTAAACTTGATTTTCAAAATACCTTGGCACTTAGCCTTGAAACATAGTGTAGGCCTAGGTTTGTATGTTGAGGTCATGAGATTTCATCTCTTCACTTTTAGGTCTATCAAGACTATAAGTCCTTATTTTTTATTTTAAAATTTTAGGACTTAAATACAGTAAATCCTATATTTGTTAAAGAGATAAGTAGAATAAATGATGGGAATATCAAATAAATATATCCATCAATTTGTTATATAATTGACTAACTTTGAATTTTCTAAAAATAGTAATAAATAGTGTAAGTAAGAACTTAGCTAGAAAATAACTAAGATAGGTGATCTGGGTGTTGGAAATTGAGGTATAAGAAGGTATAAGTGTCTCAAACTAGATCCTAGTGTCAAAAACCCTCCTTTAAGGTAGTACCATAATTGAATAGTAACATCATTATTGGAAAAGTGGTGGTAGTGTCCTAATATTGGCAGTAGTGTCCTATGTGTAGGAATATCCCAAACTTATAAGTGCACTTATGTCTAGATATCTAAGGTCTATTCAGACATGCATGAGTCCTAAAACCTTATATTTTTCATGTAATTACTAATTTAGTAAGAAAACCCTAACACTCCATCTAGCTATGGAATATGATTGGCATGAGCTGAAAAGTATGTTTGTTAGTAGGGTAGGTTGGACATCCTCAACAACCCACTATGAAGAGAGTTGCCTACATACCAATACTCCAAGGAGGGATCAATCCTAATTTAGTTTTCCCCACCTAAGTTCTTATGTAAGCACAAGTGAATATAGTATGATAGTGGTCTTGAGTGCCTTGAATGTGCTTGAGACTTGAAATTTGGGCAACCTCAACTTAGGGCCACTGTAGATGGTAGAGGGGAAAATATGGATTGATAATCTTAATTTTGCAAAATTATTCTGAGTTTGAATGTGTATTTTTCATATGATTATCATATAGTGGTTAAAAGGATAAATGTCATGTATTTATACCATTATATTTCTTGTGAAGGTAATAAAAGAGGTCTAGGTTGAACCTAAGAGGTTCTAGTTTTTAAAATATATCTATTTGGGAAACAAAGAGGTAAAATAAATTAATGCCATTTTTGAGACACTAGCACCATGTAGAACTAGTGTCCTTATTATGGTACTAGTGTCCAACTAGCATAACACTAGGCACGAATGGCCATGATTAGGAAATAAGGGTCTAGGACTACTTTAGGGCTGACTAGGAATGCATGTAGACCTCAAGAAGGCTAGATAAGTGTGATAATAGGATCTAAGATAGGTCTAAGGCTAATCTAGGGATAGATAGTCTCAAGTAGCACTCTTAGTACTCAAATACCACTTTTAGGTGATTACATTTTCTCCCCCTTATTCTATAAATGTATCAAAGAAAAATGACTAGGATAAAGGAAAAATAAGCATACCTAGAATTATCTAAGAGGTGAAGCCTTTAAATTTGGGTATAAGTATGTGAAAATGGGTCAAAGTATGTGAAACATGATCTAATGTGTGTCCTACAAGTGAAATATTCATAAATTAGTACTTAATATATATCAAAAATAAAATACTAAACTAATTAAAGAAGTAAAATTGAGTAAAGAGATAAGAAAGAGTAGAGGAATGAATACACTTCACTGGGTATGCAAACTAATGCATAAACCCAGTGAAAACTTGTGTGTGTGCATGTATATAGTGATAAATTAGTGCATAGATTGGAATAAGATGATTGCTTTCCCAATCCTCATGTGTAGGTAGTTTAAGAACTCAATCTAGTTTTGAATCCATCATTGCCCATCCCTGCTTGGTAGATAATGACTTATGAATATATTGGATTGGATTGATTGTGTGTCCAACCCTCTCATGTAGGTGGGTCAAGAACTCAATTAGATTATAAATCCATCATGATATACCCATGTGTAGGATATGCAACTAAAATTGAACTATGTGAAGTAAATGTAAATTTCTAACTAGGTATCTCATCTCTATAGCCACTCTAGGACATTAGGTGGCTCTAAGCCACTCAGGAATGCCAACCATTGTAGATGGAATAAGGGATGAAATTGGTGTGAAACTTAGAATATGATGTCAGTCATATATAGTGTAGAGAATGACATAGAATTTGTCATTCCATCTGGTCAAACACTATGTAAGTGATCATATGGAAATAATGTGTCATGCACATGCCCCCGAATTTGATATTTGAGTATATGGATTTTGGACTGAGTTGTAATAAACTATATCTAGGTATCTGAACTAAATATGGTAATGGTCATGCAATGAATGATTCCCCCAATCTGATCAATCTAATATAAATATGAGCTAAAATAATATGATTATGAATAAAATTGAGTATAACTAATAAATTTGTAACTAAACCTATGCAAACTTGTATTGTGCCTTTTGTACTTTTTTGGCCAATTTGGGTTTTTCTAAAACTAAGAATTCTAGATATTAGTGTCATGTCTTGGACAATAGTTATATTTTTTTAAATTTTTTGTTAGTTTCCTAATTTATGCATTAGTGTCCTTCTAGTCTATTTTTTGTGCAATTATACTACTTTCTAGGTCATTGGTTTCCCATTATGTGAACCCGAGTCTAATTTTATATAATCTAAGTCTACGTGCAAAAAATGTACTATGAATGAAATATAAGAGCTTGATCTCTATGACAAAACCCTATGAATTCCCCCTTTTTTGATGGGATTTATTTAACCTGTGTAAGAACTATCCTCAAAATAAAAAGCTCTGCAAGATGTGTGTTAGCTGGAGCATATATGACATCTTCATAATAATCCAATATAATATGCATACATAACATTAAAATGTAAGATAATTTAAGCATAAGTATGCAATGTAAGATGTATGTCATGTATATCATTCACAAGGGTGTCAAGATAGATATAAAAATGTATGTAATAATAAATATGAGTAGATACTTAGGGGGATGGGTCATGATGTCCATCATGGCATCGAAGTAGGAAGGGTAGATGCATGAGGTCCCTCATGGAATAAAAAACTAGTACATGTAACAAGAAAATATAAGTATCATGGACATGGTGCATACAATAAATCATGCAAAACACATGAGGCACACAAAGTAGGCTAAGGGGCCATAATACAAGGGATATGTGCACATGTCACTAAATTTGAGAAAAATAATACATATAAGGACATGTTCAAATTTAAACATATGAAAGAAACAATCAAGTTGGAATAGATCCACATAGAAGGACACTTTTAAATGTCTACATGCACATTTAGGAGGACACATACAAGGATATTGACACATATAGAAAGCATACATACTATGAATAGAAGTGGCATAGAGCCAAAGAATAACAGAATATTCAAATAACCTCAAATAAAATAAGCACAAAGATAAAATCAAGTCTAAAATAGGTAATCTAGAAATTAAAGTATTCATGAATATGTAATATAAATCTATGTAAGATCAATAATGTACATATGCTAAGTCTAAAGTAGTAATAACTATTAAAAAATTAGAGTAAGAATAACATGATCAATATCAAGATATAATGATGTTAAAGCTAGGTGTAGATTATATAAAGATAGAACCTAGGAATCAAAATTGCATATAGGGTGACCCTAAGTGGGTTAATGTGTCAAGTTAATACCCATGTATCAATGTATATTCCCCTAGTGGGTAGATAATAGAAAGTCTAGATCAGTGTAATGGACCTGAGTCCTGTATCGATCTACAAGCACTCAAAAAGAACAAGTGAAGCATGTATGATAGATAAAACCAACTATATTTAGATAGACAACATATGTAGTATCTGGTAAATAAAAGAAATGTAAACATATCAATGCATACAATCTGTAATTTTATGTTTTTAAGTAATTATTTGAATTTTTTTGAGTATTTTTGAAAAAATGTATTGTTTTTGTATTTTTTGGATATAAGCTATGTATAATAAACATAAAAATTAAACTATATACAAGGATAAATAAATAAGGAAATTATGTACAAGTAGGGAGGGACAATACTAACCAATGAGTCTCATGGGAGAGTCACTATAATTATGGTCTATGTCAAAACTAGGATAGGTAATCTCTCATGCAATTTGATTTCTATGTTAGAGTTGAATGGTGTTGTAGTATGAATCTAGGTATTTCTCATCATCAAAATCATAATAATCATAATAACCTAGAATGTTAGAGGGAATTAACTCATACTATGGAGTTGATCTTTTTGGATTGTGCTTTGGAATAATGATTATGATTTTGCCATTTGAAACAATGCTTATTATGTTGAATGTGTTTACATGGGGTGCCAACCCCAAAGATTCATCTCACATAAGAAAAAAATTCCTAGAGATATAAATCTTTTTTTTATTCCCCTAGTTTTGACAGGATGTGTAGTGGTCTCAAACATCTTACCCACCTTCTCCTATTTAATGGCTATAGCCATGTAGGTGAGGTTTACCCTACATTTAATGTCCACACAAAGGAATATAAATACCATGATGAAGGTGAAAATATTACTCATGAAGGAATAATAGGGGAAATATCAATCACAATAATTATCTTTGCAAACATGTATATGGGCAATGCTATATATTAAAATCATGGAATGGCTTTGTCATAAAAAAACTATAATCTATGTTACAAATTACATGTTTTTTATAATAAAAAATGATTGTATTATATGAAATAAGATGTAATAAAATTTATTGCAAATCTAGATTATACCAACTGAACATCTACTATCATAAAAATGTGTAAAACTCAAACTCAACACAAACTGATAAATAAAACCTAGAAGTTGGTTATCGTATGTCAAAAGTGTAAACACAAACTAGGAATATAAATATGATAACATGTAAAATATGAAAAAGTTAAAGATAAGAATAAAGATATCTATTAATTGAACCAACATGCATGGTCTAAAATATTCAGTATTCACCAGTTTGAGACCTACACACTCTTCCTTGGATAGATTTCCCCTTACACATTACATGAATCCTTTATTTAGCTTTTATTAGCCTCTCTTTAAAGTCCTCCATCTTTATATATGTGATCTTCAAAATGTATTGGGCCTTCCATCATTGTGGTCATGATGTTTGACTAAAAATAATAAATCCCTTTCTTCTCCATTAACTATTAATACTGCACAAACATGCACACCATTACAATAAAGGAAAATAACCCAACACAAGAAATGTGTGTGTTATCTATCAATGTTTCTTCCCCATGAATAATCTACCAAGAAGGTCCCAAGGTTTAAAAGTATAGAAATCTAGGTCTTGGATGAGATTGAATTTGAATTATTTCCTCTCCATTTTATGTCAAAGATGAAATCCCACCAATTCCTCCTTAGAGGGGTGGAATCAAAACCATGAAAGGTAATGTAGCAGCCATATTTCTCAAAAATTACATTCATCTCTATTATTTTAGATAAATAAAGAAATTTGGTCTTGGTAAGAATTGTCAAGTAAGGATGTTCAAAATTATTCAATGGCAAGGGAAACAGAAAGTTATTTTATCATGATCTATGAAATTGCATGTGTTAATATGTCAATCAATTCACTTTACAACTATCATTTATTTACATTAACGACTATCATATTAATGAATTATATTCACCAATAAGGTTATTTTTCACATTTTTGATGTTTGAAAAGTTTAAACTATATTACAATATATTTTATATATTAAAATAGTTATATATATTATATAAGACAATATTTTTATATATTATATGGTATATATAATATATAATATATATATATATATATATATACATACATACATACATACACACACACACACACATATATATATATATATATATATATATAGTTTTTGTATTGGTAAGAATAATTTTATAAAGTGAACGAGTGTAAATCAACTGCTTACCTTGAAATATTTCACCACTTTCATGGTTTGTAAGAATGTATTTAGATGTCAAAATAAGTCAACTTATTATTGTGAGACCATTATGATTCTCACTATAAAGATGTATGATTCACCTTCCCAATATCAATGTTTGAAAATTTAAAATAATATTAAAATATATATTATATAATATAATATTTATATATTATATATGTGGAAAGAGATAACATATTTTTGAAATCTCTATGTCAAAATTGTAACTCCTTTGGTATCATGAGTGATTGGGTTTTGTCTTGGTGATTGTAATGGAGAAATTGTTTTTGTTACAATGGCACTGGAAAAATTAGAAACAACCAAGAGTACTTTCAACTTTTGAGTTTGAGTTTTGGATTAAAAAATTAAGTGGACATGGGTACATACAATTAATATCATGAATCAAGTTGTAAACACTCCAAAAATTCATGAAAAATATGTCATCCAGATTTCATGATAGATTGCATTTGTGTCTTTTAGGATTTGATCTGATGTTTATGCATTTAGAAGATTATACGTATTTAAGGCAGTTATTGGATTTACATGATTTACGTCCATCAAAAAGTGGTACACATATTACAAGCTATTGTGATGTTGATTTGATTACTATAAGGCTCCATGTTTGATGTGCAAATCAAATCATCATTGCAACGCTAATGATATGGAGACAAAACATTGGGGTTCCAAAGCCTATATTATAATTTATGTTCATCTTTTTTGTAAATATATTGACACCTAAAAAAATTACAGAAAAGACATAGGAATTGCAAGTGGAAAAATATTTCATAGTGAGCTAGGTAGTGATGATGATAAGCAATGATAGGGTATTTATGTTTTTCTCATACACTAGAGGACTCATACCATACACATGCCATGAATTTAGGTCAATTTTTGGATTTACATGCACTACACCCATTACAAATGGGTTTGTATCTTATAAGGTGGTGGCATATTTTATTGACTATTTTCTATTTAATTACATAAAGAATCAATGTCTAATTTATGAATCAAATCAACAATGCAATGACATTGATGTGGAGGAAATACATTAAGGTTATGAAGTTGATCTTGTTGCTTTCATTGTAGTTGAAGTGAGTACTAACACTTTTGTAAAGTGCATGCCACATGGATGTATAAGAGGGCATCACTTGTGATACAATTTTAATGTCATGGAAAAGGAGTCACTAGTAAGAGAAAAGGTGGTCAATTGGCACTCATTCCCATGTGGAAAGGAGAGTTGGTAGGTTTAATTATCATGCACTAGGTCATGTCTATAAGGTGGTGGTATCTTGGAATTTTTTATGGTGTGTGAACTATTAGTAT
Organism: Torreya grandis; assembly: GCA_037957365.1. Classification (NCBI taxonomy): domain Eukaryota; kingdom Viridiplantae; phylum Streptophyta; class Pinopsida; order Cupressales; family Taxaceae; genus Torreya; species Torreya grandis. The sequence continues at coordinate 4,645,289 of JARHVA010000646.1, forward strand.
CATTAGGTTCCTCCCAATAAGATTAATATTATGTCGGTATGTGACATAATAGATCAAACCATCATCAATCAAAGAAGCTCAATGTCTAAAACTAGTTTTTACTACTCAATTAGTATGATATCATGTATAATACCCTATCACTATCCCTTAACATCATCACCTTGATCACCTTGATAACACCTAAAATACCCTATCAATGGCCCTCATTGGCATCATGAATGAATACAAGCTACAATATAGACACTCACATGTCAATGTCTTATCCCAACATCAAAAACATTGCATCATTGATTCAAGTTACATATGAGATGTGGATACCTACCACAATAAAAGTAATTTCCATGACATATTCATCCACACTTGACTAAATAAAACATCCAATCCAATATGATGCCACCTTGTTTTGATATAATTGACACATATCATTATGCACCACTATTACATTGATGTGTCAATTTAAATTTTAATGTATCCATCTATGTAGGTGTAAATTATATGGGATAAGTGTTATCCATATGTCATTACAAATAAAAATGCTTGTATTTTAAATGGTAACATGTTCATTGATGTTAATATTATAAATAAAATATGTACAAAATGAAATCATTTTATCATCATAAACTAACATTTCATTTGCATATTGGGCTATTGAAATGCGTCTAGGCCCAAATGGGGTGTCAAACATGCTTGGAAGAACTAGTGGATAAGTTGGAATAATGGATGGGTGCCACACAGTGAAAACATAGAGTGAAAATGGAGCCCAAGTGGTCTGTGCCCAGGCTCATCCAAGTTTGGGTCAATTATGGCGAGTTTAAGGTGAAATCAAGGTAGTTTCAAGCCAATCAAAATGAGCCCAAAAATGAACATAGGTAAAATTCATGGGACACCCTAATAGCTCTACCATGAACAAGGATAAATCTACATTCATGTCTCATGACTCCAAGAAAAAAATTAAACCCTCTAGATTGGATGATTTTCCTCTTAGTGTAATTCCCAGTGACTAATAGTGAGACTATCAACCATAATGAATCAACATCCCATTATTCATCATCTTTTTTGAGCCACGTTTAACCCCCATCTTCATCAAATTAAACAATAATTTCCAACCTACCCCACCAAGTCTTAACATCAAACCATATGATGACACTATTCATGATAATGTTTGTGATTAATTTCAGTGTTCCTTTCACCCTCGGTGAAACTACTAGTTGTATACATATGGGGCTATGGAGACTCTTTTGATAGAAATCATTTTTTGAGAATGTTTGTTGGGTTATCATGATTTTGAATTTTTAACATTTCCTATATATCTTGAGTTTTTATCTAGATAAACTATATTTGTGAATGATTTGCCTTAAGATGTTAAATAAATCCCAAACCTTGTTGAACAACATTATCAACTATTATAATAAGAGAAGTGATTCCTTGGGATTGATTTCCCAAACCTTGATGTTGATAATCAAACTGTTGTATATATATTTGAACAAATTCATACTAATTTTAAAGTTTAGATTCATTTTGGAGAGGTAGATTTGTATCTCTTTTTTCACCTATGTTTCTTGTATTGTTTCTTGCTCTAGTTGTGCTTTGTGAACCTTGTTTGAATTTGTAGATGTTATATTTTATGTTATTTGGATGATGTATCACTATTTGAGTCATTTTTATCCATTATCTATTATTTTTTTATTTTTTATTATAAGCATGAATCAGTGTAGTGCCCATGCATTCTATGATATACACTATAATATTTGGCTCTCCTCACTAGGTGTAGAAGGGGTAGGTTGATCAACTTAGATTCAATAATTTTAATTAGTACCTCACTTGAAATCTTATTTTATCTTTTAATTCTTTTTTAATCACTAGATGTATATGTATTTTTTTGTGATTTATGATTTAGATATAAAAGAGTGTTAGGCACAACGTTGCTAGGTGTAGATTCATATACATGGTTTACGCTAGCATATTCTAAAGACTATGTACATGTAATATGGTTTGACAATAATATGACCTATTTATTTAATAATTTATTTTAAATCTATAAATATGATATCAACTTGCTCATACTGATAATTTGATCCCTTAGAGTCTCACAAGTTCAAACCCTAGTTACTTCTGATTGAACATGTAAGCACACACCCTATAGGGAAGAGGTGTGAATAAGATGAGTATGAGGATTAGTGATAATTCTATAGGATAATTCATCTCATGGAAGAGTGATAGTATGGAACTAGTTAGAAGTAAAGTATCTATCACCCTCATGGAGATGAGGAGGAGAAGGATATTTTTTCATGTGCATAAGATATGACAATGAAACTTGAAATATAGATGTTAGCTTATGTGATAAATCCTTTATGTGTGTAAGGGTTTTCTTGTTAATGGAATTAAAAATAAGATAAATATAACATGATATGAAATATGACATAAATTTAAATTGATATAAATCATCATCTCTACATGTGTTTGTCTTTTTTGAGTTCATTTCAAATTACAGGGAACAAGCATGCAAATGAAAGTATTAAAATTTGCAACAAAAAATGATACATTTATTATATAATTAATAACATGATTATATGAAATACAAATTATAAGATATATGGATCTAAAATCTAAGTTTTGGAATTGTAAACCCTAAGGTTAGGGTTTGAGCAATGTTTGAAGTAAGTCGAGTATACCAAATTTTTTAAATCTTTGAGGACTTAACTAGTGTAAATCCTATGTTAAAGAGTTGAGTAGACTAAATAATTAAAATAATATTTAATAAATACAACCATTGATTTGTTACATAATTGAATAGATTTGAATTTTCTAAAAATATCAATAAATAGTGTAAGAACTTATATAGAAAATAACTGAGATAAGTGATCTAGGTGCTGGAAACTGAGGTGGAAGTCGATCTGAGTGTCATAAATTGGATCCTAATGTTATAACCCCTTATAGATAGTATTTACACAATTTTAAAGTAGTTTAATTATTATAAAATTTTTGGTAGTGTCCTCTATTCAAGATTGCCCTTAGCTTCTGGGTGTAGCTATGTTTGGATCTCTGAGTTTTGTTCATACATGCACAAGTCCTAAAACCCTATATTTTTCATATAATGATTGATTTAGTGGGAAAATCCTTATCTACCATGTATCTAGGGCATCTAGTTGGCATGAGATTAATTGTGTGTTTGTTAGTATTGTAGGTTGGACATCCTCCACACCCCGCTGTAAATAAAGTTGCCTACATATCAATACTTCAAGGAGGGATAAAGATCGATGTAGTTCTCTAAACCTAAGTACTAGTGTAACTGTAAGTGAAGTTAGTATGATAATTGACTTGAGTGACTTGAATGTGCTTGAGACTAGAAATTTGGGTAATCTAAGCTTAGGGTTGTTGTAGATGGTAGTATGTAGAAGTAGGGCAAAATAGGGATTGGTAAACTTAATTATGCACAACTTGTTCTAAGTTTGAATGTGTATTTTGTATCTGATTTCCATCTAGTGGTTAGAGGAATAAAATTCATGTATTTATACTATTATTATGATTATTTAGGTGATAAAATAGGTCTAGGCCAACCCTAATAGGTTTTAATTTTAAAAATATATTTGTTTTGGAAATAAATAGGTAGACATTAGTGCCAATTTTGGGACACTAACATCATGTGGTGCTAGTGTCCAACTAGTAGAACACTAGGTATGAAGGGTCAGGATCAAGAAATGAGGATATGTGACTTCTTTAGGGATGACTAAGGATGTATGTGGCCTATAATAAGGCTGGATAAGTGTGATAATATGATCTAATATAGGTCTAGGGATAATATAGGGATAGGTAGTCTCAAGTATCACTCTTAGAACTCAAATGACACTTTTAGGTGATTAAATTTTCATACCTATAGGCTTGAATGAAGGGTTTGAAAACCTTTCTCAATAGTTGCATAAAGGTCTTGAGACTACCAATCATATTACAGGCTTGTTTGTTCCTAAATCATTCTTTAAAACATTGTATCAACATTGTCTAAACATGAAAACCCTATATCAATCTTGATTGTAAGGTTTTGGATCCTGAAAATACCCATTAAAATCTACCTCAAGATTAATGAAGCTCATGTCCTTTGCTGCAATCCACTTATTGTGTTTTCAAGAATGTAGGTATTTTTGGAGAGGTCTAGAAACCTTGGCACGATCTTGAGGTTTCTTATCAATCATGAAATATCTTTATCACCCTATAGGATGGTTCCACTCTTGAAAATATCAAAATTTGACCTAAAATCCCCTTGTGAATATTTGAGGGAAGGTTTAAATCTCAATTAAATAAGAGGTCCCTCTTGGAGCCCAAAATTCTTGGAGATTTCTTCAAACTTGCTTAGATCTCTTAATCCTAACCTATATGCCTTTTATAGGATTTTAGGTCATAGTTTCACCTTGATACATCAAGAAATAATTATTAACTTTTTGGGAAACTTATGAGGGGTTTATTACTTGTTTTGAGGTCCCAACATTATAATAATACCTTGGGAGTATGTTAAAAACCTTGTGAACATGACTGTAGGCATTCTTAGATTCTTGGGAACCTTGTATCTCACTTGTACCAATTTGGGTTCTTCTCAGAAAATCATATTAAGACCTTGTTAAATGTTGGAGAGGTTATGAATACATGTTTTAGGCCTATATCAATCTCTTTTAACTCTTTTTTAATCTCTTAGAGAGTCTTGAAATCACTCCTAGACTCTTAACATCATGTTTCCTGCTTGAACATACTTTAAAATGTCAAAAAACACATTCACATGTCTTATGGTGTATGCAAGGTTTTAGACCTATTTATCATATTTTTGGAAAAATTACATGATTATTTATTTCTCCGTTACTCTAAAAATCATTGGTATGACCCTTATAATCCTCTTAACACCCTCCAAATTTTACTTTGACCTATGCACTAGTAGAATGAAGGTAGGATGTTATGGAAAAACTTTCAACATCAAGCTTAGAACTTATTGTATCTTTTTTCTATGGTATAATTAAAGGTTATTTAGTGCATTTATTCAATGTATAATGTTAATATAGTTATGAGAGTGTATTAAAACCAATTTACATATTTAATGATTTGATAGTTGGATTCTACAACCTTGAAAACAACATAAATCTATCAAAACCTACAACTCTATTCTATGAGACTTCAAAGAAACATCTTCTCATTGAAAAACATCAAGATTTTTCAGTATATGCATTGGATATTTCAATAAAACCTCCATTTTCTATTCCTTTTTCTCTTAAAAATCTTATAGACTTATAGAATACATGTAATCTTTTGTATTCTTTACTTTCTTTCAAAGGATGTAGATTGGTGATTTTTCTTAAAATCTATCACTCTTCTCATGAATGGGATTATTATAAATTAGGGGACCTGAACTTGGTTCTTAGACTTTAACTCTTCATGTTTTTGAGTTCAAATCCTCAAGGGATCTTTGAGGCCATGATGGGACCTTGAATTTGTTGATTTAGTCTTGATAATTTGTCCATCAGGCCTGTAATATTAGGACCATGATGTCTTGATAAATATGACTTCAACCTCATGTTTTGGAAGCTCTAAACCTATATATCACATCCTATTTATGCTTTAAACCTAAAACATCAACCTTTAACCATATGGAAACATTACATGAAGCCTATAAACCTACAAAAATGCTTTTAAAATAATGAAGACTACCTAGAAAAGGGGCTTAAAGGTAGGTAACAACCTATTCATGGCTTGAATACACTCCTCCCATGTTGGATAATGGAAATTCCACTATGAGGTAGGATTGAGGGAAAATCACTAAGTCAAATGTATTCTTTGACAAGTTGTACAAACTTGAAAAAAGGGGTTTTCAAATTTCAAAATGACTTTAAAAGACCTTAATAATGTATCACCCTCCCAAAATGACTTTAATGAATAACTCAACATCCTTTTAACCCCTTTATAAACTCATAATTACTTGTTAATATATGTTTTCTATATTTCACAGTAAGAAGCACTTGAATAGGCATATACAAGGCTAGTAGGACATTGATGAATGAATTTTGGACCCTCTTGATGCATCTTATCCTTAAAAATCATCCTTGTGTCTCTAGCTATCAAATAAGCTTACATTAGGCCAACATGACCTTAGGACTAACCTACTATATTTATTATATTATCATGTATTAGGGAGCATCTTAGATAATTTTAGTCATTAAATGAGGCTTGACAAAGTTAGAGCCCTCATATGGGATTATTGATACACATTTACATTGAAAAACTATGAAAATAAACCTTCTACAAGGCTAATACCATGTATAACATCCAAAATTTTAATGTACCATCAATGAAGAAACAAGCTACTTAAGAAATTAAATAATTCCTTGTCATACCTATCTCTAGGCCAAAGTAGTCATTTTGAAGGTACTTCAAAGAATCTACTTAACTAGTTCTAGCAGAAAATGATTTATCCCATGCAGATCAAGTGTTAAGAGACCAAGGTCACTAGGATAGTCAATAGTGAATACTCAACTTACTATTTTAAACCCTAATGTGTCTAAAATTCAAACACTCCTTCAGGTTATAAATACATTTTTAGAAAAGGTTACAAACATTGAATAAAATGCTTTAAAGTTTCTTCATGGTATTGATTCAAAAGATGCGTTATGTAATCCACTTACACCCGATATATATTTTCACCCCTTACCAATTGGTTTTATTGACCTAAGTTCACATTTTATGATGGAAAGGGTGATCTAGAATAGCATCTTTGATCCTTTTATGTGGTATGACTTAACTATGCCTCCAATGATAAATTTTTGACCAAATTATTCCCAAGAAACCTCAAGGACTATGATTTGAGGTGGTTCTATGATTTACCTCTCCAATTTGTGAAAGCATTCAAACCTCTTGTAGATTAGTTTTTGGTACACTTTTTCATTAATATTTTTAAAAAGGTTTTGTATGCTCAAATTTCCAAAACTAAACAAGGAACAAATGAACCTATCAATAAATATGTCTTGAGGTACAAGAAAATGTTGGCTAAAGTGACTAATCTTATGGCATATAAAGAGTTTAATACATATTAAAGCAAAGTTTGTTTTTTCCTTTACACGAGTCCATTATTTTTTAGAAGTTTAAATCTTTTGATGACTTATGCCATGTTGTACAGGACCATGAAATGAAATTTATTTCATTAAATAAACTTACGTATGTAGAAAATACATTGAATACATCTACATCAAATGCCAAATTTACAATCAAATGAAGTTATAAGGTAAAACCTATTGATCCTAAAAAGGAAACAACTACCATGTTTAATGGAATTTCATAGTAGCCTAATTAGATTATCTTATCTAATGCACCAAGGAGACAATTCTCACATTTACCTAAGTATCCAGTTTCATTACTCCCATGGTTAATAGAGTGTAAGCTTATATCTCTCCCTCATCCTATAAAGGTTGATATGAGTCAACCTCTACCCAAAGGATATGATGCAAATGCTTAGTATGATTATCATCAAGTACTAGGGAATTATATGAATAAATGATTTACCTTGAAGCATAAGATCCAAGACCTCATTGATGATCAAAATATTAGATTTGATGATCCTCGAAATGAATTAGGTTCACAACCTAGTGATCAACAGAAATATAAAATATTTAACAATCTTTTATAAGATCATTCTAAGAAAGAAACAAAAGTGAAAATGGCATATAATGATCCTCCTCCATCACATTATAGGCACCCATTAGTTGGGATTATTGGTGATTATACACATCATATACCTCCTATAGTTTAAATACCTTTTATTACTTTCAATGATAGTGAGGTTAAGGATGATTACTCTGATTTTCATTGAGCATTCCTTGATTACCAATGTATACATAGTGTTATAATTGATAATGGTGAAAATGAAAATGTTTTAACCATGACATTAATTATGCATGTGTTATACTCATCATGATTTTCATCCTTCTACTAGATCAGTTAGAATATTAAATGGGACCTCCCATAATGTTCCTAGCAAGATTGACTTACTTTTACAAGTCAGTCCCACACATGTGGTTACTAATTTTTTAGTTATACCTTCCATGGTAATATTAAATATGTTATTAGGGAGACCTTAGATCCATACACTTTGATTAGTAACTTCTAAAATTCATGGTTGTGTTAAATATGTTCATGCCAATTAGGTAATTATAGTTTCCATAATTTCATATGAGCATCCTCTTGAACAAGAAAAAGTATACCCAAGTAGCTAACTATCAAACCTAATAATATTAATCCACACAAAAGGGTAAAGCAATAGGAAATCCCCTTTACTAGGTGGCTATTACTTGAGATACTATTACATCATAGACATATAATGGATTATGCTTCATATTCAGACATCTAGATCACCTATACATGTTTCTACTATTTTTATTCTAAATAATCCATAAAGAACACATATATGGATTCCATGAACCCATATTCCTTATATTACTATTTCATGACCTCATAGTCCTATTATAAATACATAAAGCATCACAAATACTACAGTGGCATATATTTCATGTATACATGCTCATTGGCAGTACCATAATTTCCTTATACCATATTTTGAGTGGGAAGATACCTATGACTATCCTTTATATGAGATCATAAAATGATCATTCCTCTTCACATATTCTAAAAATACCAAAAAAACCAAAAATATTAAAAAATCCAAAAAAACAATTGGTGCCTACATATTCTATTGGCTCCTTGGCATCTATGTGTTAGTTCCATGTTAATGGATGGAATATCAGTTCCTTCTACATATGCATGTGTTTCAAACTTCCATTTGAGTGTGATAGATGTACACACAATTACATGAACTATTCCAATTTTTGATGTTTGGATTTCCCTCTACTCATGTGATGTGGACATTGGGGGTATCCACTTCTTTGATCTTAATACTCATAGGTTATATGGTTCAATGATCACTTTTCATTATCATGTTTGAGATTATATGTAGTTAATATGCTACGCACTTGACATTTTTTTATAACACATTTAATACATGGGATACTATGATATGTTTATGCCAGTTTCTTATGCTTTCCTTTATGCACTTCTTTGAGTGTTTTAAGTTGCTATTGTCTTGTTTGTTTGAGAATTTGAATATGCTCCTTTGTTTGTAATCCCTGTGTCTTTGATAAATTATAATAAATTTGAATATGTAATTTTTTGTTTTATAGACATTTAAATATGTAATTCTTGATTTTTTGGACATTTGACTAAGTCATGTCCCTTGTATTGTGTGGTATTTAAACATGCGCCTTGTTTTTTGTCTCGTAAGACCATTGTATGTTCACTTGATTTTGAGTGCTCATGTGTGTGTGTTTATTTTATCATTAAAATTTACCTATTTATATATAAAAATTTCCATGATATTTATCATCCATATTAAGCCTTCATGAGATCACATTATTCTATGTGATTCAATGATACATTTACCTAGACATGTTATTTTATATGTTACATTGTTCCATTCACAGATTATTTAGTTGTCTTCTTCTTTTGAGGTAAGGTCACTATCAGTTCACATCTTCCCTCACCTAAATAAGGGAATATAAATGGGGTAATGTCATATAGGCATATTATCCAAAATTTTCATAGTTTTTAGATTTAGTGGGGGCATGCTTTGGAAGCATGTTCTCCAACTTATTTAGTATTCGACACACCCATATTCAGTGGGGGCATGTTTTGGAAACATGTCCTCCACAATGGTACTTATTTCAATATATATATATATATATATATATATATATATATATATATATATATAGTGGGGTAATGTTATGGTATCATGTTACCCACACTTTTGCAAAATTTCAAGTTGGACAAAACACACAGTGATATGATTCAGATACACATTTATGATAGAATTATATACATTAGTACCATTATTATACATAGTTTTAGCATGAGACATATATAAGGTGCATATGTTATGAAATATATGCCTATTATTGCAAAATATAAAGCATTTTAAAACTTTAAAACTCTTATATGGACTATCATCACCCACTAGATTGGGCTATTACAGATTATATTGAGTCAATCTACTATAGTAGTTGGTTTGCTTTTGGTATGGTTGATGTGATTAAATCATTCAATATTGATAATTTTATAGGTTGGAATTGATTACATCATCCATCATCACTAAATATATGGCATGAGTTTAATTTTTTGCCTCATGCTCACCATGTTATAAGTATAATTGAGTTACATAGTTTAAATAATCTCAATTGTTGGGTGGTAACTCACCTTTTCTCCAAGGTTAGGGGCATTGCCTTCCAATATCTCTTTATCCATATTTATATATGCACTTTCCATATATATGTGTGTGTGTTTCCTAATATCCATTTCATATATTTACAATGGTACATATTTTCAAATCAACTTACCAATAGGCAAGGTAGTTGCATCGCGATACATAGGTGTACTCCTAAACCTTACTCTACCAATTTCAATCTTTTCAATGATTTTAGTTTTATATTATATACCATTGAATACATAATCTAACATTCCCTTGGTTATATTTTAGTCTCCAATAAATCGATCAAATTGGGCTTGCACAAATTCAAGGTGTGTTATACAAACCCAGGTACACATTTCTTCTCCTTTAAACTAAAATTTACATTGATAGATTATAAGGGGAAAATATAGATGGTATTTATGAATATTAATTATATATAATCTCTTTAAATTAAACTTTTAAAACTCATAACTTGATTGTTATTCTTAGTTCTAGACCTTTCCCATTTTTAGAAGTCTCACATCTACTCTATCTTTTGCCCCTTGGCCTATCTCTTGGTTTGACCAATATTATGTTGATGACCCAAACCTTTTATCTTACCCAAAATAATTAAATTATGTTTATCTTATGCCTATGCAAGTTTTTAGCCTATACATGTTTTCTAACTATGAGGACACAAGTGTCAATCGTAGACCCTTGCATCAATGCTAGTGTCTTATGTTAACATAGGTGTCAAGTGCCCAAAATTCATCTAATTTGCAAATGAAATGTATCCTAATGGTAAAATTAAGTGTTACCATGTAATATATTTACCGATAAGAGTGGTATATATTCATAATCACTCCTCATTCATTATTGAACCTAGCATTCATACCAAATATCATTAAATTGAGTAAATCTTCCATATATATTCATATTTCCATATCAGTCATAATGATTGCACATTAAAACTCATAACTTGGTTGTTATTCTTAGTTCTAGACCTTCCCCATTTTTATAAGTCTCGCATCTACTCTATCTTTTGCCCCTTGGCCTATCTCTTGGTTTGACCAATATTATGTTGATGACCCAAACCTTTTATCTTACCCAAAATGCTTAAAATATGTTTATCTTATGCCTATGCAAGTTTTTAGCCTATACATGTTTTCTAACTATGAGGACACAATTGTCAATCCTAGACCCTTACATCAATGCTAGTGTCTTACGTTAAAATAGGTGTCAAGTGCCCAAAAGTCATCTAATTTGCAAATGAAATGTATCCTAATGGTCAACTTAAGTGTTACCATGTAAAATATTTACCGATAAGAGTGGTATACATTCATAATCACTCCTCATTCATTATTAAACCTAACATTCATACCAAATATCATTAAATTGAGTAAATCTTCCATATATATTCATATTTCCATATCAGTCATAATGATTGCACATTTAAAGGTATGGAGTACTTAAGGAGTAACCCAAGAGTCTAATTTGCCAACTTATAAGCTACGTCACTATTGTATTTAATTTCCACATATTGTACCTTTGTACACATAAGATAACACATTAAGTGAGAAATACATCAATTTGAGGCCCTCTTTTGAGTAGTGGTTATGTAGGTAGTACCCATTGATAGAGGGATCTTTGGGGTTAGCTTGACACTGTGAACCCACTAACCCTTTTTTTCCAAGGTCGCTATGAAGATGAAAAACTAGGTTTTTTCCATTTCATGAGGAATGGCAATCCATGACCCAAATCTGAATGCACTAGAGTAAAGATGAAGACAAACCTAGAAGCATCCATGTGGTCACATCAATTCCATAAATTATTCCATATGAGACACCTATGTTTGGTTTAAATAATAGTGTTAATGCTAACATCTAAGGATAACACTAACATTCATGGCTCTAGAGGAACTTAATCCAAAATTTAATGATTATTCTAGAATCTTCTTCTAGTCTGCTTTCTACTTGTTCTAGATCCAAAACTATGTTAGTATCATAACCAGCTAAGTACATTATTATTTATCATTTCCATATATATGATAGTTGTATTTTATATGTTTAAGCCTATCTCAATCTAATAAATTCAACATATGTTGAATATAATTTTATCATTTAATTGACCTATTGTAGATCTGATTATCACCCTTGTGCATTTCCATTTTTATATTGTTAACCCTATCTACCCAAGTAGGATCTATGAACAAGGAATCCATAGAGTGGAGATTAGTTTAGTGTTAGTCAATAAAACCAAATCAAAACAAGCACACTAAACACTAACACCTCTAGCCTAGACACTACAGAGAGCATAAATTACAATAATACAATGAAAACACAACTAGAAAACAAAATAAATCATCCTTTTTTCTTCTTTGTATCTCCAAAATTCCTTATTGAATTGGCTTTCTTGACTATGTACTCAAGAAACCTTTGTCAATGAAGCTCCATTAGTCTACCTTTACTTAACACCTTGGTAATATTGGTTGGCTTAGATTGGATTTTGAAATTGACATGGTAACTCTACTATGAAGATTTTTTAATGTATTTTTTTCATAATAACATTAAACTAAGAAATCTTAAAGATCAGTAAGTAAGGCCTTGTATTTATAGCCTCTAAAGTTAACTCTCACCCAAGTTGAGTTAGGTTAAGATTAAGCATATAATGAGTTCAAAAAAAACCAAGGTGAGTTAAAGTTAAATCCAATTGATTTAAGGAGTGTACATGTCATTATTATTTTCATTTAATATGCATGGCTCATAAATTAGATATTTGTGAGAGCTTGACAACTCATAAAGGCAATAATGAAGAGGCTTGATATTTTGAATTTCTATTTTTAGATATTCATTAATTTCAAATGGATAATTTAGCTAAGAATTTAATATGGTTTAATTATTTGATTCATTTTGATTAGCATTTTATCTCTTTTAAGAATTTTTCAAGTGACCCACTTAATGGGTCCATAGGCCAAACTATTGGTTATTAGGTCACAAGGTGATTGGGGATGAATCTGTGAAATGTTATTATTGCATATAGTATAATACCCCAAATAGGGATGCCTCAAAATTATTATAAATATTAATTAATGGTGTGTAGATGAAATTGGGGATTTCAGTGATTTTTAGGCTTAATTTGTAATTTTTGGTAAAAATCAGTCTGAAGTTTAGTTGGAAGCTAGTTGTGGCCAAAATGGGGTGTCAATAGATTGCCCCTATTTGGTAAGCCATTGCAATATATATTCATAGTAATGTATTATTAAGGAATGAAAATTCCATTTATGTCTAATTCCCTAGATGATGATGGATGAACCTTGGATGCCCCTTCAAGGGAGCGATTGTCAAAGAAGGTTGGTGATCGGTCTTTTGAAAGAAGGAAATGATGGGACCAAAAGGTAAAAAAAGGGGGTGGAAAATATGGATTTGTCCAAAGGTGGTTATGATTAGTGGCATAGTGAGATGCCCTATTTAGGTAGATAAAAAGTATGATTTGCCCAAAAGTGCTTATAATCACTGGTGTAGTAGGGTAAAAATATAATGATTTGCCCAAAGGTAGTTATAATCATTAGCACAATGAAAACATGCCCCAAGTGGTCAGATATAGATAATGATTTATCCAAAGGTGGTTATAATCATTATCATAAGTAAAACATGCCCCAATTGGGATGATATAAATATTGATTTTCCCAAAGGTGGTTATAATCATTAGCACAACATTTTGGGACAATATGGCAAATTGGAAAAGGGGGCTTATGTATTAAATCTGCACTCATAGAGTAAGAGTAAGCTAGTATAGAGGATAAAGATGAATTCGGGAAACCTAATAGTATAGAGATGCATGTCCTAACTAGCAAGGATTAAAATTATTTTGATTTAATTATTCTGTATTTAGGGAATGATTGGATAAATTGGGTATTTATTAGGTGACCAAAGAGAAGTAACATGACATCATTGATTGTAATATTTTCTAAGCTAATTTTTGTTGTAGCATGTGATGGTATGTATCATTATATAAAATACCATGATAACGTATCTATAATATACATAAGGACTTAGTCATAATCTAATAAATAATAAAAAATAATTCACTAATGATAAAAACAATGATGATAATGTTGACATATGAATATGTATGGATTTAAGTATAATGCACAAGGAATCACCCAATGAATACATTTAGACTAAGTCAAGGTACAATAATGAAATAAAATAAATAGGAAACAAAAAAACACTAATAAACTAAAATAACAACAAAACACTAATAAATAAAAAGTAAAACAAAACACCAAGAAATAAAAAGTGAACAAAATAATCAAATTGAAATAAAATGAACACAAATAATGGTTAATCACAATGTTAGTACAAATAGAAAACAAATTATTTGTACATGTGAAATAAAGCTGTTAATCTTAGTAACAAGGTGACCCCTAAGCTAGATAGTAAAAATATAGGTATAATAAAACAAGAACAATGGCACAAGGTTTCCCCTAGTTTATAGGGAAGCAATGACACAAACAAGATGACAAACATTACCCCTAGGCTATAGGAGACAATGACACAAATAGACAAAATGGGAGGAATAGAAGAAAAGGAAGGGGTAGATGAGATGACTCCAAGATGAACTAGGAAAGTGGACATTGCTTACATAATTCCATGGAAACAAGATCGAATGTAAAATTTAGGCCAAATATAGTTCTCCTAGGATATGGGATATTAGAAAATTATGAGAAGGAAACTTGAACGTGTTGTAGAGAAAAATATGGGAATGGTCTCAAAAGATGGTAACTGCATGAGAAATGGTTGATTTAAAAATAGAGAGCATAAAATGAATCCAAGTGGTCATTAGTGTATCAAAGTCAAGTACATAATGATCACAATATAAAATTTCAAAACAAAAAGAGCATAAGGCTTAAGGCCAATAAGGATGGGTAAACTAAAAGATAATGCTTACTCATGAAATAGTTAAGGGTCCTAAGATCCATAAGGAAAAGATGTGGTCAAAAAATAAATGAAGGTATGACTGAGATAACATGAGATACCCCATATTTCCAAGTTATACCTACATATTCCATGCAAACCTCAAGCTGATGTAGTTTTCCCAGAAATGGGAGGAAAAAGGTGGTACAGAAATAAATTGAAAAAAGAAGATGGCCCATCCCAAAAAAATTGATGGATTTATATCTCGCATGGATATTCTAAGCCAATTTTCATGATTTTGTGATTTTTAGGATTTGTTAAATCTTTTACAAATGTTTTTGAAAATTTATATGCATCTCAACTCGATCAAGACTAATGAGATACTAAATAGTTCTACTCACAAAATGGTGAGAGCATTCAAACTAAAATTGCTTGAAAACTATCAAGAGCATGGGAAAGGGGTGATTGAGCTGACCTTAATGCAAATAGATCATTACCTACATAGTCCCATTAGGACCTCAAGCCACTATAGTTATACCTTACAATGGAGGAATCTGACTAGGTAGCATCAAGTTTATGAATTAGGCAAATGACATAGTATAGCATAGGAATAGTAAGGTGATATGATAAGGCATAGTAAAGGTATTGTTCCTAATTTTACCATAGGTGGTTATAATTAGGAAATAATGATAGATGTTAATGATACTAATTTTACCAAAGGTGGTTATAATTAATAGCACATAGTGGGAAACTAATTTGTTCAAAGGCAGTTATAATTAGTAACACTCAGAATGAAATGAAATAAAAAATGAAGGATGCAACACCAAACCATTGTCATAGTGGTCCAAGATACTAACTCTATCTAGAATACTAAATCAACTACTAAAAAATTGGTCAGAATCCCCTCACTGAAGGTCCCCAAAGAAATAATAAAGTGGAACCAAGGTTAAAAGGGTGGGTAGGGAGGGTAAAAAAAACTTTGGTCTTTAGTGAAGGTATGGTATAATAATATGTGGTGTGGTATAAAGAAGATGAAGATATGATAGAATGTAAACATGCCTCAGAGACAATACTTCATATCTCTCAAGTAAAATAATGCTTGAGGTGTATGATGTTCATGGGCTCATCAAGTTCATCTTCATCTGGTGTAGTGAGCCTATATGCTTCAGAGCCATAATTTATAACAATGACATATGAGCCTATCTAATTGGGTTTGAACTTTCCTTTTTTATTCTTCTCAATCATGGTGTTATTTTATTTTTCTTTGAGAATAAGATCCCTAAGATCAAACTCTCTATGTTTGACCCATCGGTTAAATTAGACACAGAGTTTGTTTTGGTATGTTTTAATATTTTTGGCAATGGACATGAATTTTTCATCAAGTAACTCTAGCTCTTGCAGGCAAAATACTCTATAATATTCATATTCTAGGATGTGTTTCAATGAGATACACAAAGAAGGTAACTCAACCTTGATGAGAAAAATGGACTTAGTGCCATAGACTAGGTAATAGGGAGTGACTCTTGTTGGAGTATGGTAATTGGTGTGGTATGACTAGAGGGTGAAAAATATTTGGAGGTGTCAATCATAGCCAACATTATTGACAATTTTTTAAGGATGTTGATAATGTTTTAATGGATGCCTTTGCTTAGCCATTACCTTATGGGTAATATGTGGTATAAAAATGTTGGGTGATATTGTACTCAGCACAAAGTGTTTTGACATTCTTAATCTTACATGATACACCATTATCAAATATAATGTTGGATGGGACAAAATAGTGGCATATGAGATCGTTGGAGATGAATTTAGAAACCTATTTTCTAATCATGTAAATGAGGGTTATAGCTTCAATCCACTTAGTGAAATATTTAGTAGTGGTAAGGATTTATTTATGTCCATCAGATGAGGTAGGGTTAATCTTACCAATGTGATCAATCCCCCACATTGTAAATGGTCATGGTGTAAGCATCAATTTTATTATTTTAGCTAGGGAATGAATCAAATTAGCATGCCTTTGACATTTATCACACTTTTTGACATAAATAGTTGTATATGCTTCCATAGTTGGCAAATAGTAACTGGTATGTAGGAGCTTTTTAGCTAGGAAATTCCCACTAGTGTGGGCTCTACATACTCCTTCATGAACTTCCCTCAACACTAATTTGGCTTCTACCAAATTTAAACAATGAAAAAGAGTTCGATCAAAGATTTAGTGATAAAGGGTTGGGCCAAGTAAGGTATAATGAGAGGCTTAATGTGTAAATTCATTTTGTTGTTTGTGTGATAGGTCTAGTGGCATGATATGGTCATATAGGTAGTTAAAGAGGTCTGAGTACCAAATAGATGTGGGACCAACAATATCATAGATTATTGTGATAGTCAAAGGTTCATGAGTAGGTACTAAAAGATTCTTAATGAGGAATTGATATTCTTTTACTTTATCTATGTGGTAGATCAAAGAGATAATGGTGGCCATGGAATCCACTATCATGTTATTATCCTAAGGTATGTGTTCAAATTGTATGTCAATAATCTATTGTTTGAATGTCCACTATGGCTTTGTATGGAACTGGCTTGTCATCTTTGGTTTGAAAGTGGTCTGTAACCTGATTAATGATTAATAGAGAATCACCATAAATTGTGAGATGTTGAATATTCTATTGTACTTCTTAATGAATCCTTGCAATGAGTGATTTGTATTTAGACATGTTGTTAGTACAAGGAAAGTTGATATGGAATGATTTAGGGATAAGATCCCCCTATGGTATAATAAATAATAGGCCTACCCATGATCTATGTAATGTAAATGATCCATCAAAATATAGCTTCTAGTGTTTCTCCTTAGGAGGTATTTTGATGATGGTCACGATAGATTGATCTGGGAATTGAAAAGTGAGAGATTTGGTATCATCAAGGCAAACTTCAACAAGCTGATATATAAGTACTTGTCCTTTTATAATTTTTTGGTTGACATACTTGATCTTGAACTCGCTCAAAATCATGATCCATTTATCCATGTAGCATTATAAAGTTATCTTAGATAGTAAATACTTGAGATTATATAATTTAGAAATAAATATGCTTTTTTTATTAAGCATGTAATGCCACAACTTTTAGGCTGTAAAGACCATAGCTAAATAAGTTTTTTATATGGGTGTATAGTTGTGTTCATATGAAACCAATGTATGGCTTAGATAGTACATGACATGATCTTTTCCATTATCATCATATTGAGCTATAAGTTCCCCCATGGCTTTGTCTATGGTAGATAGGTACATTAGGAATGGCTTTCTTGGCATTTGTGGTAATAAAATAGGTGGATTAGAAAGATAATCCTTTAAGTGTTTAAAGGCATTATGGAAGTCTTTATCCCAATGAAATGTGACACCTTTCTTCAATAAGTGAGTGAAATGATGGAATTTTTCATCCAACTATGAAATGAAGCATCTGGTAGATTGCATTTTTTCCTAAAAACTACACAATTGATTCAAATTAGAAGGTGGCGACATCTCAGTAATGGCTTGTACTTTAGCAGGATCAAATTTAATGACTTAGTGAGAGATGATGAAGCATAATAATTTACCTAAAGTGATACCAAAGATGCACTTCGTGGAATTAAGTATGACCTTATATTCATAAATCCTCTCAAATATTCTTTATAGTATGGTTGGATGATCAACATGGATCTTTGATGTACCCAATATGTCATCGATATAGTTTTTAATAATGTCATGCATCATATCATAAAATATGATAGTCATGGATCTTTGGTATGTGGCCCCAACATCCTTGAGGCCAAATGGCATAACCTGATAATAAAATGTTCCCTAAAGAGTGGTGAACATTATCTTGTGTTAGTCTTCTACTACGATTTTGGTCTGATTATACCCTAAAAATCCATCTATAAGTGAAAGCATTTTATACCTCATTGTGGAGTCAACTATCATGTCGATATTTGATAAAGGAAAGTCATCCTAAGGGTAGGCCTTTTTGATGTCTCTAAAATCAATGTAAATTTTGATTCCTTCTAGCTTCTCTCTAACTAGAACAACATTCAAGATACACTCTAAATAGTCGATTAGTCGAATACATCTCACTTCCAAGATTTTTTCCAACTCTTTCTTTACTAATATATTAATGTGAGGATGAATCTTATGTAATTTTTTATTCATAGGTTTGGCATCGATATGTATAACAAGATGGTGTACAACCAAGGTAGGGTCTAAACTAAGCATGTCTGAATAGGCCCATACAAATATGTCAACAAATTCCTTCAAAAGGGATGCAAATATTTCACATTCCTCATTAATGAGGGATGCACCTAATTTGATCCATTATGAGTCATCTAGAGTCTTGATGTTTCTTTCATAGTATCTTTTGAGAGTTAAGCCATCTTCTAGTTTGGTTGATAATTATGTGAATTGGTCTACAATTATAAAGTCCTCCAATTGGAGTAGTTATTCAAGATTTACTAAATAAGATGAATCTTAATCTCCTAATTGTAATGATTTCTATGTCATAAATATTATAGGAAAGTCTTGGGCAATTTGATCAAAGGCATGTTGTTATGTTGAACTAAACTCAGACCCAAAAGTAAGTTCATTATTGGTGGTCTCTTGAGCTTTATTTGAGGAAAGGTGAACACCCCCCATCTAATGGTACATGAAATAGGTTTTCACCAAAATACTATCCTTTCTCTTTAATTTTACCCTGGTCTAAAAGGGCCTCAAAGAGGTTTTCACTTTGGGACCTCAATGTTTTAATCTTTTATTTTTGGCTAAGGGTGTTCACTCATTCTCCAAAATAGGTTGTAGGATCCAGTTTGATAGAGAACCCTTGTTTGTGATCTTCCAACAAAACATTGTCTCTTAGGCATAAAAAATCACAGAAGGCCTCATCATTTTTAAACTCATTTACAGGCATTGTGTATTTTTGTTGATCATAGGCTATAAGTTGAGGGTGATAAAGAGGAAGTTGATTATGTTGGATTAATGGGGTAATGATAGAAATGGTTTGCAGGTCAAATAGGTTAATTTTTGAAAGGTATTCATAAATGATGTGATTAAAATCTACTTTGTTTTTAGCATTGTCATCATTATACATTGGCATTATAATATGAATAAGATACATGGGGTCATCCCTAGGTGGTTTCAATATGAGACCATAAGTTATTTTGTATCAAGTTATAAAAATTGGTTCAAGAGTACCCTATTGATTTGGCCCAAGGCCTCCACCTTCATAGTTTTGTTTCTCCTTGATCCTTTTAGGGATGGGATATTTTTGTAGCAATCAACCAACTTGTAGTTGTACAACCAAGATTCATCACTAGCATGTGGGTCCTCTTCTTGGCCAGTGGCTAGTGTAAAAATGATAGGAGCTAGACTATGAAGTTTGCCTTTTCCTTTTCATTACCATTCCATGTAAGGTGGCCTAGCTTTAGGTATTCCATAAGACTTGGGGTTCCATGGAAGTTTGGCAATGTGGAATATGTCATGGGTTAAATAATCTCTTGGACCATTAGCCAAGATAGTAAAATTATTAGACATTTAAAGAGGAGGCATTTGTAAAGATGAGTCAAGGCTATTTGGGTTTATACAATTGGCCTCTAGTAAGTTGACAAGTATTTATTTATCTTTGTCCTTTTTGGCAACCAGATATAGGCCAAAGTAGTAGTTGTAACTTTTGTACTCAACCTCTAAATGTTTGTAATGTTCATAGGGCTGATAATATCCTTTAATAGTGACCTCCATACCTGAGTGTGATAACTTGAGACACTAGTGTAATGTTGAAGGGATTGAATGAATTTCATGTATCCAAGGTCTACCCAAAAGCAAATTATATGATAAATCTATGTCGAACATATGGAAAAGTGTAATGTGGGTCAAGGGCCCAATTATAACTAGAAAGCTTATGGTGCCTTGTGATTCCCATTCTTCATTATCATAGGATTTGATAGTAATTATTTTTAGTTGTAGATCAATTATTATATAGTTGAGATGCTTGCTGATCTTCAAAGACATAATATTTAGGCTTGATCCATATTTATGAGGAAATATTTGACTTTGTGTCGCATGATGACAACTTCAATGTATAGGGGATTATTATGGTGAGGACCAAGGGATGACATATCACTTTAGTTGAAGGTCAACTATTGGCCTAGGGCTAGATGTCCAACCAAATCTTGGAATTTGTTTGGGGTTATGTCATTGGGAACTTAGGATTGGCCTAGGATTTCTATTAAGATGTTCTTATGGATAGTAGATGTACGCAACAAATCCAAAATAGAGATTTATGTGGGTGTATTTGGAGTTGTTCTATAATGTCATATGGATTTTATTTAATAGTACTAAATGGCTTGTTCCTAGATGGTATAGTGGGTTGGATTGGTTTATTGGCAGGAGGTTGTGGGCCTAAAATGGTAATCTTAGACCACTGAGTTGTGATTACATAATTGGGATTGGAAACAAAACCATTGTAAATTGATGGTGATAGATATGGGCCAAATAAGATAAATCTCAATTGATGGCACACTTGGTTGTGGTCATGAGGTAATGATGTGTTATCAGTATAATGTCCTAAAATAGTAATCCCTAGTTGTTATTGCCCTTGGTTATGGTCCTAGGTCAATGAAGGATTATTAGAATAGGTGGGTTGATTGAAATTATTTGGAAATGGCCCTAGTTTGTTAGTAATTGGTCTACGATTAATGGTGATGGTTGAAATGTGACATCCCATAATATGACCTATAACTTTGTTGTAGTACTATGAAATTATGTGGTAAGTATTTTAATTATCAAATCATTTTGACCTTGGTTCCTCCCATTTGGTTGAAATTATTATTGTTGTTCATAATTTGGTTATTTTCATGGTAGTTTTTGATACTATTATTATTATGGCCTTAGTTCTTGTTGTTGTTGATTATTATTGGTATGTTGTGGAAAAGGGGTTTGATACATACTCATGTTTTGATTGTATATAGAGGCTCTATTATCTAATGTAATCTCCTCATTTTATAACATATTTTCAATGAGGTAATTTAAATACACATAATGGCATATATTATGTCCATGAACATGATGGTCATCATATAACTCATGCTCTCTATACACATCAAGATACAAAATACCTTCAAGATAGTGCTTTGAAATTGGCCAAATAATCACATTATTTGTGTCTAGCTTACAAAACATTGCTTCGATAGGTTCACCAAGGTCACCAAAGACTCAAAGAGTGGGTATTCTTCTTGGAGGAGGGGTTTTTAAAGGTGGTGGTTTCTACATTTATGGAGATGGTCTAGGTTATTGCATAGGCTATACTTGCTGAATAGGTTGTTGATGAGGAGTAAGTTGCATTTATAGCATAGGTTGAATAGATAGTGTTTACACCATTTGGATATGGTGTGACTCAGTTAGTCCATTTCTAAAAACATTCTTATTACATCTTTATTTCTTATATTTCTCATAGTTATTAGCCTGGGATGGTTCTGATACTTGTAATTAGACTTGGTTAGGGATCTGACTTGGGCCTGTGCCTTGGTTTTGATTCTAACTTTTGTTTGATGAGATTAACTTGATAATCCCATTATTATTAAGGGGTATTTCAATTTGTAAATTTTTTTGGTGATATTTTTTAAGGTATGAACACATTGAAGCTCTAGATGATAGGATATTTCATTGTGCAAATTTTTAGTAAACACAATGGACAATTGTTTGTCTAGTAAGTTGTGGGTGAAGTGACTAGAAATCACTCTCCATATCTATAGATATATTTACAAGATTTAAATGAACCTTTGATTAGTGATTCAAATCTAATATGAAATATCATTCTTGAGATTATAGGATAAATTTTTCTGAGGGTCATCAAAATCAGATACAAAATTCTTTGGGAATTTGAGGAACCACTCTAAAGCCTATCATACTAGACTTCAAGGAAATAAAAGGAGTAGGTAAATATCACTATAAGCCATTAGTTAGGAAATGACAAAGAACTCTATTAAATGTGATTTAGGTTCTCATTTACCCTTGTATTTATCAACTTTTAGTGGTTCATAACCTAGAGGAAATGGTATCTAAAGATACTCCATATTGAATGGATATGAACACATGTCATCTAACTTGAATTTATTGGTATGCTTTCCCTATTTAAATGGATGAAAATTGGATGGTATATTTCACTGAGGTGGTGGTAGAGTGGTCAAAGGTGGGTTACATTGATTGGGATATAATAGAGGCATAATTTATTGTAGAATATTGGTTTGATGGGTGAACTGACTAGGAATATGCATCTACATATTTGGATGTGGTTGTTGAAATTACATGCATTATTGTGTTATATTCTAGTTCAAATTTGGTATATAGCCTTGGCTTTGAGGGAATTGAGATTGAGATGGAAGGATATGGCTTTGGGTAAAATACTATGCCTACTCAGGTTGAGTAGAGACTTGTTGTCGACTATTCGAACCTGATTAAATAAATGGAACTTATTGTGGACCAAGGCCCTATCTTTGGATCTATGTCATGCTTTGAGAAAAAGGTAATTGCTACTTATTGGATGTTAGCACCTCATTATTACACAAACACCTATTTTAAACTAGACATTGGTTAGGTGTTTGGAATTTATCTTTGACCAATAAACACATGTTTATTAGATAACATTTGTGATTATAAATGTATATTGGTATGAAATTATAGAGGTGCATTTGTCATTACCTATAAAAGTGGAACATTTATTTCCCCCTATTGAGGTGGCATAGTTTTATTCCTCTACTGTGGTGGTAGATTAGACTATGCCTGATGTTGAGGAATGTTAGTCATTGTAGACACCTAAAATTGGCCACTAATGGATATATACCAGACTTCAAACTGATTCTTACCAACCATTACAAATTAAGACTAAGAATCACTCAACATCCCAAATTTAGTTGTGCATCATTCATAAAAGATTAGAATCCCATTGAGACATCCATAATTTGGGTATCCTACCATAAGTAAAAAAAACCTCTCACAAATTCATCTCTATTCATCAGGTGGCATCATAACATGCAATTTGGCGTATAGACTTATTAAATGGGGTAAGTGCACACATGCAATTAAATAAAATCTTGGAAATGCTAAAAGCCTAATTAGAATTAATTAAAATTATAAATCAAATTAAGAGCATATTTGAATTATCCATGAGTAATTAATGAAATTCTAAAAAAGGAAATTTAAAAATCAAGAATATCCTAGGTTTTCATAATTACCTTTTATGATTTATCAAGTCTTTGCAAATATCTAAAAATATCTCACCCATGCCTATTCATTACAAATCATGAGTTTTTGACACCTTATAATTTTACTAGGATTAATTAACTCACCTAGGTTAAGTTTGAACTCATTCCATGTCTAAATTACACTCTGACTCACCTTGAGTTGGGGTTAGTTTCTAAGCCAATAAATACAAGCATTTGACTCTTCATTTGGAGAGCTTGAACATAGTAAAGTTATAATGCAAGTTTTGGTACACGATTCAAATCTATAGTGTTATAATTTCAAAATCATAAGACAAAGCCAACATCAAGCCATAAGCCATGGTGTCAAGGAGAGGAGATAGCCAAGCTCCATTGCCAAAGACTCTTTAAGCACAAGCTAAGCAAGCCACACAACAAATATTTTGGAGCATTCAAGGAAGGTAATGAATTTGTCATTATTTGAATTTTAGTTGTGTTTTTTAATTAATTTTGTTCATTATTCTCCCCCTATGATCTAAGCAAGTAAGTGTTAGCATGTTAGTGTGTTTTTATTCAAGTTTTGTTACTTGTTCTAACCACCCTTCTTAGATTCTTTGATCATAAATGGCATGCCCAGTGGGACCCTAAGTACCACACGTACCAAGGAGACCAAGATTCAACTCCTAAATTTACAAATGAATGCTTGAATATATTCAAATTTTTATTTTTAGCTTTATTTTTACCATATTTTTAATTTTTTTGCAAACTCAATTTTACACAGAGATCGACACTAATCAGGGATAACCAGTAGCAATTCTATCTAACCATCATCAAATCTTTGTAATCAAGCTTGGTACTGTGTAACTACCATTGGTTAGTATTTAAGGGAAAACATGGTTTAAAAAAAATGATTTTGAATCTTCTTAGCATTTCTAATCATTATTTCTTGGTTTTATTGACATTTACATTCCCTATCTAATCATTTCATTGTAGGTTTTGAGGAATTTTTATCTAACTTTCAACTAACTAACATTTTTTTTTATCTCATATTAGTTTTTCCTTCGAGTTCACAGGTAACTAATCTTGGTCCTTATTGATTGGTATCAATTTTTACCAACCAACATCTATTCCTTAGTAACCAACAGCAATCATAGGTGATTGATATTTATCTCTATGTTTTTGAAATAATAAACCCAAGAGCTATGCTTTGAAAGTTTATTTTCTCATCATTGAAAGTGCTTCAAATTAGAGGGAAACTCTATAAACCTTGTAGGTCCAAGGTGGGAATAGAGTATGAATTTGTAAGTTTAGACTCATGAACATTTCATTTTGGGTGTTTAAAAATAATTTAGTTAACTCTTGAGGACTTAATTTTGGTGATAAAAAGAGTGGCTAAGTCTTGAATATTTGATTTTAGTGCTTAAAAGGAATTAGAATGGCTAAGTCTTAAACACTTCATTTTGGTGCCTAAAATGAATTTGTCAAGTCTTGAATATTTGGTTTTAGTGATTAAAAAAAACATAGTTATTTTTGCTTAATTTTTTTTGTGTAATTTATTTCAAGCTTTTGAAAATAATCCAAGGGGCCAAATAACTTAATCAAACATTTCATTTGGTGTAATAAATCAACACTTCACTTAGATTGACAATTATTGAAGGTGTTTGATACTTGTGTATTTTTTGTGCAAAACAAAGAGTGTGCATATGCTCTCCCCCCATCCTCTATAGGGAACTTGGGTGATCAAAAAAACATTTTCACTTGAAATTTATACGTATTCCAAGGCATGGAAATAATTTTATCTAGGCTCTCCTCAAAACTTGCATGGTTTGGGTGATCTAAAAATAACCACTTAAATCTTTCCACTTAGTTTTATTTTCATGCAATTTTTCTTATGAAGGGGAGTTCATATATTTTTCATGAGTTTTTTAGGGAAGCATTGACTTGGAGTTTCATCTCTTGATAGTGTTTTAACCCCACTCCATGGTGGTATATACAAATCAGGGTATGCATATTGAGAGATCTATTGGGTTGAGTGGCTAACCTCTCCTTTCATAATGAAGGCCTGAATCAGGTTTGGTTTAAGAAGTTCATGGATGGAATAAATATGTAAAGTAATAGACCCTTGCATAGTAAGTTAATTGGTATAAAATCAATTGATGTGATGCTTTTCTAGTATTAATCACACTTGGGATCAATCTAGATATTCTAAAACTATAGTTTTAGTTAACCCCATTTGACCAACCTTATAATTTTAGGGCTTAGGATGATTTACTTAGTTATATTTGGTATTTTTCCTTTATTGATTGGTCTTTGAGTCTAAAATTTTGTTTGTTTATAATACATATAAACAAGTTGTTTATCTACACTACTCCATTATTTTTGGAGGCATTATGCTGTCCATTTGACATTGTGATTTTTTCTTTAAAACTTTGTGTCAAAAACATTGTATATGTCACTTGATTGAAATGGGTAAATTTATGCTACCTAAATCAATTCAAGTTTGTGCCTTGGAGTCTTTAAAACATACCATTGTTTATATCCTTTGAGAGTGATAACGTTGTTATGCCACTCAAATTATTTCATAGACTCATCTTGTCTTGTGTCTAAGTTGTCATTTTTGAACCAATCCATTTATGCCTTTATGGTCTCTATCTAGTATTGTTATGTTATTCAATTATGTCTAGCTTGTTTTTTCAAAAATCATAGTTTTTCCTAAGTTGAGTTTTTAATAAAAATTTGACAAGTTTGAATTCAAACATTGATTGATTTCTATTTAGGCCTTATATAATTGGGGATTAGAGATAGACATTTATATTTTGGGTTGCCTAAATTAGGTTAATTCATTACCCAAATTTAAAAACTATTTGTTTGTACCTTATAGTCTATCCTTAAGTGCGTTTTATTTTGTGCCTCATACCAATTTGACCAAGTTTATGTCTACAAATCAAGTGCCTAGAATATTCCAAAGTGTTCCAAGTTTGTTAGATTAAATAACCCTTTGTTTTAAGTATAGCTTTTGATGCCACATTTTTCCAAGAGTCCTAGCACATGTCTTGTTTGAGCCTAGCTTTTGAAGCCGCATTTGGCCAAAAGTCCTAGCAACCTTTGTCTTTCCTAGATTCGACCTATTTGGAACATTTCAGACCTAGAGTTTGGCATATTTAATTTTTAGTTAATTCAATTGACCTTGTGTGTGTGTGAGACATTTAATGTTAGACATTAGACATTAGACTAATTTATACTAAGTTTTGTCACAAACCATTTTGGAGATACAACTCCATCCCTTTGACCAAGTTATATAAAGTTTGAACCTTTTATCTTTTTAGACATTATTTTTCAGAGTTTATATAACTATAATCCTCATTTTGTAATGAAACGTTCACCATTTATTTTACCATGTCTCACTATACATGTAGTTGTGTCATGTACAATCCAGGATATGGAAATGTGGTCACACAAGAGGATGTTATTCAAGACCCCTATGGAGATGATGTTTTTTGTGAGATAGATCCTTATCCACCTTAAAAATCTCAATCATGGGAACATAGTCAAGACCCTTTGGTCCATTTTTTGGTCAACACACCTTTGTACTCAAAGCAGGACTAATAATATATGGCCCAATACCTTGCTAATGTACCTATGATTGTTGAACAAGTCCAATAGAAAACTATGTAACAATTCCATTAGCTTATGACCCATATTTTTTTGATAATCACTTACTTGTGAACAATGATGAAGTCTTAATTAGATATTCATAGGTAGGGGTTAAGTTTTTGAAAATTTTCCTCATGAAAACTTGCCAAGTCTAGTAAGAGGGCCTTATAATATGCCTTAAAATTAGAAAAATGAATAAGCCTCTTCTATAAATCCTCATTCCATTATGTAAATTACATACCAAGACCATCATATGCTTGTCATAATAAAGGGCCTCATAAAGTATCATTTCATACATATGCAAACAACATACCAGACATATTTGAACCTAGCACACAACTTTAACAATATGACCATGTCAAGTGTTCCTGTTATTGAGCTAGCTCCTTCAATAAGAGTCTTAATGGAGTTAATATACAAATAAAATTAGGGTATATACCCATTTTTACAAATTAATTTAGTATAAAACATGTTCAATACCCCAACTATCAAAGAAGTATCTTTTATTTCTATGTAAAATAGTGAGCCAAACCTAGTGGATAATGCGTAAAAAACATCCAATCTAGACCAAAGTGGTGTGCATAAACACACATTCAATAAGAAAATGTGCCTTAGTTAACACCATGAGCGGTCCAAAAATATATAGATCAGGAACTTCTACCTCCCAACCTCAAATAACTACCTCTAACCCTCAACCAACTACTTCTTTTAGCATGCAACAACAAGGATTAAGTAGTCAAGCAATGACCAATGTCGTGTCCCAAAAAAATGTGATGAATGTTACTCCACCATAATAGGATATGATAACATTCCAAAACAACATGAACCTTCCATCTTACCCATGAAACAAAGGCAAAACATCTTGCCACCTTAACAAGGGGCAATAAATGTCCCACCTCACCAGGTAGTGATGAACATACCTCTTCAATCATATAACAACATGCCAATAAAATCAAAAATGATCTATAACCAATAGTGTACAAGTATTAGTCAGGGATAAAAACCAAATATCCAATGTACATCTACTTCCTAATAGGGATTGACACAACCAAGAGGTTCCCATGTTCCATAAGTCCCAATTAGGCAATAATTGCCTTTCATACCAAACATGCCATAAGTTCAATGATAGGGACTTGGTTCACAAGTTCCTCTCAATCATCAAGGTTAGACTAGTCAGCAACATATCCCTATTCAACCTCAATATACATAGTATAACCATATCCCTCCATCTCAGCCTCAATTTCCCCAAATCTAGGCCCATATACCCAATCCTAAATAGAATATCTCATAACATGTGTAATTTCAAAAATTGCACCCTAATCTACATATGAATATTAATTTTTCATTACCCAACCAAACCAACACTCCTCAATAAATGCCTCCATTATACCCTAGTCAAAATGATCCAATTTTGACCACCCATCCTATACCTCAACCCAAAACTCCCACTAGTTTCCTAAAGAAAGAACTATAGTAAATGAAGGAAGTAATTATTGCCATCCAAGCTAGGAAATAGAGAAAAAAATTCAAGTTAGATGACATGTGTTCCTACACCTTAAACATGGATTACTTGCATATACCATTTCCTCTAGGGTATGAACCACCCAAATTCAATAAATACAAGGGGAAAGGTGACCCCAAGGCCCATTTGATAGAGTTATTTGTTATATGCTAGCTAGTGGCCTATAACGATATATAATTTTTATTTTTATTTCCAAGGATCCTAAAAGGGAAAGATTTGGAGTGGTTCTTGAAATTACTAAAGAATTTAGTTTCTGATTTTGATGATCTTTTGGAATTTTTTTTGCAATAGTTCTCCTATAATCTCAAACATGATATTTCACTGGTAGATTTAACTCAAGCCAAACATAAGGTTGGATAAATATTTATAAGTTTCTTATAGTGATGGAGAGCCCTTACAAGTAGATTTACCCACAGTCTACTGGATAAGTAACTAGCCACTATGTTTACCAAAAATTTACATAGTGAGATATCTTATCATTTAGAGGTGTTGTGTGTACATACCTTTAAATAAATCATTAAAAAAGTTTTTTTGATTGAAATATCCCTTATTAACAAAGGTATCATTATAATTACCTTATCCAATAAGATCTATAACCAAAACCAAACCAATGGCCAAAATCAAAATGAAGTCTAAGCATAAGCATCGTAACAAACCCAAGTTAGTAATTATTATAAACCCAAATAGTTTAATTTCAATAAGAATGTTGTGGGAAATGGAGTAACTGAGTCATGTCATGTCCAAATGGTACAAACATTATCTACTTATCCAACATTGTATATACAAATTACTCCTCACTAATAACCCATTAATCAAATGCATCAAGTAAAGTAGCCTATACCAATGCAACAAATGTAACAACCGATGCCTTTGTAAAACCCTCCTCTAAGGAGAACTATTCCTTCTTGTTTCATATTTAGTGACCTTAGATAACCCATTGAATCCATGTTTCACAAGCTCATTGTAGCTAATTTTATTAACTATCCTATTCCATAGCACTATCTTGAGGGTGTTGACTATCCAGACTAGTACAAACAAATTGAATTTAATGAGAATAATAGGGTTAATGGACATAATTTACACCATTATGTGTAAATTAAAAATTTAATCAATAATATCTTGGAAAATGGGGAGATAACATTATATCATGGAGCTTCCACATCCAATCAGAACTTGGGAATTTATCATAACCCCTTTCCCTAAAATAACAACCAACCACAATAGAAATAACAACAAAGGATAACACAACAAAAACAATAGTATCAATAGCCAAGGAAGAACCAATATAACTAAAAAAATTAGTAACATAACCAAAAACATCAAATAAATAGATGAAACTAAGGCCATAATGATGTTAATAACCAATAAACCTACCATGCAATTTCACATGACTACAACAAGATTGTAGGCCATATTGTAGGAAGTCACATTAACACCATTTCCATGAATTGAAGACTGAGTACCAACCAAAAAAGACCATTGTTAATCATTCCCAATCAAGCAACCCATGTTGGTGATCCTTCCTTGACCTGAGACCGCATATAGACGTACCAATAATTAAGGATTCCCACTTTTGGACCTTATACCGATAATTCATCATTGACTTGTGACCATACACAAGTAAAATGGCAACTGATACTTATCCTATCTATCCCCCCTCCACTATCATTTTTAAAAAATAATGATCTTGTATCTAATCCTGATTCTAAAATCATAACTTGGTAATAAAATATTACCATCCTAGGACCACAACCATATTACACTTCACCCATCAACCAAATGTTCTAGATTAGAATAAACCATTTACCACTACCCAAGAAAATATGTTTGATATCATGGAACAATTACAAAAGATGCTCACACAAATATCCATTTTAGATTTGTTGCGTACATCTACAATCTAAAATAATGTCTTGACTAAGTTCCTTAGCCAATCCCAAGTTCTAAATGACCTATCTCTAGATAAATTCTGAGATTTGGCTAGACATACTACTCAAGGCTACTAATTAAACTTTGACCAAAATGATATGTCATCCCTTGTCCCTATACATAATAATCCATTATACATCAAAGTTGTCATATTATGTCACAAAGTGAAACATATCCTCATAGACAATGGATCAGGCTTAAACATAGTGTATATACATAATATTTTCAAACTTTTATCACTTAATAACACTTTGTATCTTGAAGGAACCTGTCAAGTCTCAATCTCTCTGAGTGCATGCCTTAAGGAGTGCACTGGGAAAGGGGTGGGTAGATCATTGGTGCTTTGTAAGATTGTTTTTTTTTTCACTTACTACACACTTGTATCCTAAAACCATATACCCTAAGATTATTTTTCTCAATTTTACCCATTCCAATCATTTGTCACATCATTATCCTATTTTTTCTTGCATTGACCCCCTTTCACTGTTGACTATACTAGGTTGATTAGATCAACCCTATATATTTTTTAGCCTTTAATTATTGTACATGGTTGACTGGGTTGACCCTATACTATTTAGGGATATTTTTCACTTGGAGTTTTGTTAGCCCTTTGGTTGACCTAGCTCAGGACCTAGTGATTTATCTCCCAAAAACATACAAAGTCGATTGGGTCAACCCTATACAACTGACATATTTGAAAGGATTTAGGTCAAGATCCACCTATATATACAAGTTCATTTCCAACCATTTGAATATATAGAAGCAAATAATAATAAGTGTGAACAAACATCTACTTATTGACCATTCTTCTTGAGGAATAAAGCTTAGGGTTCCATACTTTATTTGGAGATACAGATCTTATCTTGTGGAGAAGTCTTTTAGATGTATAGATAGGTTGTGTAGCCTAGAGTTGATTTGTCTTTGTTATCCTTACATATGATAACAATCTCTTGTAAATCACCTTGGCCAAGGGATAGATTGAGGCTCGATGGGTTCATCTTCAAAGGTAAGTATTCATAACTTTATTTCTCATTTATAAGAGTAGATAGATAATGTAGTTGTTCTTCTCTCCCATGCATTAATATTCTATATAAATTGATGTGAGTATATGTATTCTATGCATGTTTAGTTTAGTTTTTTTTGTTTTTAACCCCCACTTTGTGCCACAAGCTTTGGTGTGCACTAGATTATATTTACTTTATTGCTTATTAAAATAGAGTGAACATTAAACCTAAGACTCTTTTAGGGTTGTTACATGATTATGTTAGACTGTAGGCTTTAGAACCCTTCCTAGCATGGTGTATTTCCAAAAGTGATCCCCTAATTAGATCTAGAGGATCCTCATATTGGTCATGCTCCCTCTTAACAAATGTATTGCCAATTAAAAGTGTAGGTATTCTCTATCTTTTTCGAGTCAAGATTAATTTATAGACATGATACCTTTTTTAATGCATACATTCTAGTGAACCCAACGTGAACTAACCCTTTCAATATTCATTCAACTTAATTCATTTTTTCATTCTTTTTCATCATTATTTTTATCATATATTTACCATACTGGGTTGACTGCATTGACCTAGCTCTAAATTCTATGCACAAGTTTTTAGGTACAGGGTACTAGATCAACTCAGATGACCTAATATAGGTTTTTATATTTTTAGAATTTTAGTCCAGACTACTAGGTTAACCTAGTGGACCTTGTAATTTTTCAAACATCAATTTTAGCATACTAGGTCGACCCTATATATTCTAGGCACTTTGCCATAGCTTTCTACAAAGATTGATTGACCCAGTCAACCTAGTTAGTAGAATTTGTAAGCATATATCAAGGTTATTGAATATAAATATTCATTCTCTACATCTCTGATCCACCAAGGTTCCTTTCTATCTCTTTGTATATTTCTTTACAATATTTCCTTTTATAGTTTGTAGTCTTAAAAACTGCTCCTACACAAACAATTGAATCGACCCTGTCGACCCAATTCTGTGTTCTATGTGCTTTATGGATAATTAGGCTAACTCTGTTGACCCTATTAATTTTTAGACCTTGCTTCCAAAGTATAGTATTGACCTTGTCAACCTTGTTCTGTATTCCATGCATACACTATTTACTATATCAACATTGTACCTTGTTTCAAAGTTGGAATTAACCTTATATGCTAGTAATTATCCCACACTTTCATTTCTTATTGCTTGCATTCTTAGAATAGATCACATAGTTTAATTAGGTGGTTTTCAATTAATCATTTAGTTTTAC
This sequence comes from Torreya grandis, assembly GCA_037957365.1. Taxonomy (NCBI): domain Eukaryota; kingdom Viridiplantae; phylum Streptophyta; class Pinopsida; order Cupressales; family Taxaceae; genus Torreya; species Torreya grandis. The sequence continues at coordinate 4,679,021 of JARHVA010000646.1, forward strand.
TATTTTATATTTTATGCACACATGACCAAATCACAAAATCTAAACAAATATTTTAACATTTGACTACCAAAGTCCAACCTACTTGGATTTCATCACCAAGGGGAAAGTTGACTTGATGTTTTGGTCAAGTATGAAGTGTGGTTAATGGTATATTCTAGATAAGCACCTGACACCCTTATCATTGTGGTGTGTGAAGTGAGGGGGTAGTCCCCAATACCAATCCTGTATCAATACCACTACAGATCCCTTTCAGCCCAAACTACCTAAAACCATCCTTAGATTACCTTTTAGTTCCTTGTTTATAGCCAACTTCCCATCACATTTAAAATCATATTCTAATAATATAATAAATACTTAGGTTTACCAATTAGTTATCTATTTAATTTCCAAGTCGATTGATTACTTTTTACTCAATTGTATTTTGTATTGCAAAAAAATGCATTAGCTAGCATTGGTACAAGGTTTTATGTTGTCTGCTTCAATTGGATTGGCCAACATTGATCTAATTGATTATTTTTAATTATTTATTTTCAAATTACTTGCAAAATTTATCTTTTTTTAGTTCATAATCTATTATAGGTTTATTAATTTTCCCTATCTATTGTACTAGATCAACCTAGTCAACCTTATACCTTTTTCTAGCCTATGTTCCGTATACTAGATCAACCCAATCAACCCTGTACTATTTATAGACCCTATTTTCTCTTTTTCTAGCCTCTATTTACTATGTTGGATTGACCTAGTTGGCCTTGTACTATTTGTAGACCCTATTTTTGTGCTAGGTTGACCCAATCAACCTTGTATTATTTCTATCATTTCTTGTTCCCTTAATTTCTTATCTTTATTTCCCTTCATAATGGACTTTTTGCTTGATGACAATACTAAGTTGTAGTCAATAGACATGATGAATTTTACCAACCCTCATAGGGTCTCCCATAGATAGAATAGGGATCCTCTCTTGGATTATATTAATGTTCAGATTACTACTTGCACAATGAACTATAGGACCCCTCCTAATACCTCTTCATAGTGTAATCCTCTCTTCTCATTAGAAAACCAACTTGAATTAGAGTATACCCCCAAAATGCTCTTCTTTATCTTTGAATTTCCTCAACATTGAGGAAAATATCCTTATACCATTTACAATATTATGATTAGTGGTCAATCCAAAGAGTCTCATTCACCTTCTCCTACATTATCAACTAGATTTAGGGGTACCACTTTCTTTGATTCTTAGCCTCTTCCTTCGATTATGAACCCTTCTGAAACTAGACCTCTTCTTCTCTAACTTCTTCCACCTCCATGCCTAGTATATCCACTAACATGGTAGGTTCTACATCTAGTGGGCCTTTCATAAGATCCACTATCCTTAATACTTCCATTAGTGCATCATTTTGTACCCAAGGTAATCATGCTACTAGTTCTTCTTCTTGTCAACCACTCACTAGTCCATCTTTTTCTACACAAGCAAATTTTGCCACTAGTGCCTCACATTCTCATAATTCCTCTTAAGCTCCTATCGACATTGAATAGTGGTACCCAAACCACTAATACCACCTCTAATGATTCTAATAATTCTAATCAAACACATCAACTATTATTATAAACACTCAATCAAATGAATACCTTTCAATCTCATAACACAAATCAAATGATGAGAATGCAGAACCGCCTTCTTCATCTTCAATGTCATCCTCAACCAATGGCTTGGGGCATACATAACTATAATTTCCCCATCCTCCTCTTTGATATTCTTAAGGCAATCTCATTCCTCAACCTCCTTTTGTCAACAAAACCATTAACCATCTCCAAAATGAACCTCTCACTATTCAAATTGCTAACATTTATATAGGAGGTATCACACCTACAATTTATTATAATGGATCAATTGATCCCACCCTTCATCTTTGGAAATATTTATAAGGATGGGTCAAATTTAACACATTTGCTGCTACCAAACTCTTATCTAAAACTCTCACAAGTGATGCCTTGGATTAGTAGAACCGACTTAGAACTCATTCCATTACTAGTTTGGAGGATTTAGTGAATGCTTTAGTTCAAGAATTCCAAACTGGTGATCTTCCTAAAAATGATTTGGCCCACTTCATAAATTACAAACAACATGAAAACAAAAATACTCAAGCCTTTGTTAAAAGGTGTAAAACTTTGTCAAGCAAATGTGAACATAACATGACTGATGATAATCTTTTCCATCTATTTACTAATGCCCTTTTCCCTAAACTTCAATATCAGGTCCACACTCTCTCTCCATGTGCATTGGAGGAGGCTATTGACCAAGCTAAGTGATAATATTTCTTTATGCATCAATTCAAGCCACCCCAAACTTATGTGGGTCCTCATCTCTTACTTAAGAATAAAAATTACAATGTTACCAATGATGGTGTTATAGATTCTTATGACACCATTCACAATGTTCAAGCTGTCAATCCTACCCCTTCATTAGAACCAACTCCTCCTTCTCAACAATATGCCAATCCTCACTTATCTTCAACAAACAACATTAATTTTCATAAACCTCTATCCTCAAATAAATTGATTAAGCATATACTTAAGCATCTTCCATGAGAACTTGACCCTACCCATCCTATGAAATCATGGTATGATCCTAACAAGTTTTGTTGGTTTCACACTAGTTGGGGTCATTCTCATGAGACCTATAGACAAATTCATAATTTAGCTATGGAATTTATTCTAGGTCCTAATTTTGATCATAATTATATCATTATAAAGTGTCAACAAGCTTATGAAATTTCTTTTAAGGACTATAAATCACATGATAAAACTTAAGCCTTGAACCAAGCCAATGCTCATTTGGCTATCCACAAAGACCCTCTTCTTAATAATCAACTTATCCAAGGTAATCAAGACAAAGCCACCCCTTCCACCAATGATGTATAAAGTCTTGTTGAACCCACTTCTGAAGAGAATGTGGTTAACATGACTAATATGTGAAGGGTGGTTTCTTTTATCAATTCCCAACCTATCTACACTCCTCCTTCATCTAAAACATATTATGGTATCTAGGATTCTTCTCCAACTCATTTAAATGAGTTGAGGCAAGAAGACCTTATTAATTTTGATGATACAATTTTTGATCCTCCCTTGGATAACACTTCTATTTCTATATCCACCACTCTTCCATCATCTTCTAATAGGAATGATACTCAAATTTCTACTAACACTTCTTTTATCAATTCTCACAATCAACTTCAATCAACTACGTCATCATCACAACATGATTTAAAAACTTATTTTAAGACTTCTACTTCTTATCAACACAAAATCTAATGTACTTTGGGTCCTCATTTTGAGGACCTTCTTAACCACTATGCACCTATTTATAACAAACTTCTTATGGGTTATGATGAATGGGATCCCATTGTCGAACTGACTAATCTCTCATCCCAAATGTCATTCCTTGAACTTATGAATACTTATCCACATCATATAAACTATCTTATGAAAATATTATTTGAGATGAATATCCCTCATCCTCCCCTAGCAAGATGGGAGGTAGCCTTATCTGGATCTGAGGATAGTATATTATAACAATGTGAAGAAATGTCTATCAACATTGATGAAACTATGGACACTTATCTTTACTTAAAATTTCTTATAGTTTCTATGATTCCCAATGAGATTCTACTTCATGCAAATGATCCTCCCTTATTAGAGTCCAAATAGGTGATATCCAAGTTAATCATGCATTTATTAATAAGGGTTTTGGCACTTGTGTTGACTATCTCAACTTTATGAAGACCCTTGGATATTTAAAATGTAACCTCCAGTCCACATGTAGTACATGCCAAGGATATTATAAAAAGTAAATTCCTCCTCTAGGTTGTGTGTGGCTTCCCATTACCATCCCACCTATCACCATTTGTAGGAAGGTGATGATATTTAACTTTCCCCTTTCTTATAAAATCTTACTTGGTAGGCCATGAACTCACTGCATGAGAGTTGTTGTTTATTTCACCTGACAATGCCTTAAATTCTCTCATAATGGATCCATTTATAGGATTTAGGGTGATACTAACCCTTTTAATTTTTAACAATTCTAAGACCATGATGTCTTCAATATTCCTACTCTTGAACCTTTGCCCAGAGTTCCATTCTATGAGTCTCAGCATCTGAATTTTCCCATTAATTGAATGCGAGGTTAAAATGGACATCCTAAAATAATTAAGAAAATTCCCCCTAACCTCTTAGATTCAAATGATGATGAGTCCAATGAGATTAACCTAAATATTAAAACTTATTATCTCACCTCATCTTGTAGCTTTATTGTTCCTTGTAACCTCATTCTCGTAAGCCTCCTTACGATGATATTCATGTAGTCTTAACCAAGACTCAACATTCTATTCACCACACTTCCTTAGATGATAAGGTCAGCCCTACTTATGTCATTGATCTTCACATCCTAGATTATCATGATGGTTATTCCCTAGATGATCTATTTTTAAGTAGTCTTGTACAGGCCCGTGATGTTGAGATTATCCATTATCATTCTTATTTACTTGAGTCTTTTTGCATATCTTTTAGTCTTATTTCATTTATAGTTCCTAATTTTAATTTTTTTCCTCTTTATCATAGGGTAGAGATGGCACCAACACCTCCAATTTTTGAAGAGCCTCATAGAAGTATGCTCATGGATCATGCTATGATTGGGCCTTACCATTTTACTAAGTACCATGATCATTGTAGTTGGTTTACTCCTAAGATTAGTGCGACACTTTTTAGACCATATGTATATCCTACTCCTCCTTCAGTAGATCCCTTATCAGAGCCCACCCCACTCACACTATAGTTGAGCCCATTCTTTCTTTTGTTATAGTTGAGCCTATTCCCACTCCTGCTCTTGTTGATCCTACCCCTGCTTCTCATCCCATTACTCCTTCTATTGAGCCTAGTTCCCTTCCTCCTCCATCACCACCTTCCCTTGGTGATGGTTTACTTCCCTTTCCTCTAATGGCTCCATTTCCTACCAAATGGGTTAATGAGTCTTTTCTAGCTTCTTCCGCTCTTGTTACACCTCCTTCTATGAGTGCTTCTCCTAAGACCATTCATAAGCATATTTATTGCTTACATGGGATAGATAATCATTCTTCTATCCATTGTCATAAGTTTTGATAGTCTATTAATACTTTTCATCCTTCTTCTCATTCCTTAGACAAAACCATGCCTCACCTAAAGGTTCTACCTTAATATATACCTAGGTATGATGAGGTGTATTATCTGTGGCACCAATGTGGCACATATCACACTGATCATTACCACATCATTCAACAACACTTTAATGATCACCTTATAGATATTACCAAACCTTCTTCCATTCCTACCATAGGTCATCCCAATAATAAGGCTTCTCCTTCTTCTCCCATGGCTCCACCTCCAATGGTTCCATCCCTCCTATGGTCCCTTCATCACCTTCTATGCCTTCATCTGTGATTCCTTCACCTATGGACATTACCTCACCTATGGATCCTTCTCCATATGTGATTATTGCATATCCCATAGAGCCCACTCCCATGCATTATCTCAAACATCCCTTGTCTGATTTCCCTCCTCAACATGATCCATAAAATATTCCTAATTTTTTAGTTGAGGATATTAGAAGATAAGTCTTTTCCCAATCTTCATTGAAGATTGACAAGACATTAGAAGCAGTTCGTATCTATCTTCATAGAGATTTATCTAATGTATTTTATAATGTGTGTGGGAATATTTATCAGTACTTATGAGCACATGCATCATGATTTTACATTTACATTTTTATTGGATGTGTGTTCTAATTTTATTATTATCTATTTGTTATATCATTTAATGCTATGTTAAATCCATTTTTTTCTTATATAGTGATTTTACCTTTTGTACTATGTCTTGATTATATTGTCATTTATATTTGCATATGATTATCTTTATTTATCATTGTTTTATCTTTATTTATTGAGTTTTTCTCAAACATCTCTTCTAATGTCTTTATGATTGTTTGATTTCTTATCTCTATTTTTCATAGTTAATTGTCATTGTGACTTTATTATATAAACGTTATTCCCTTTGGTCCTTATTTTCTATTACCATGTGATCAATTAACAAACAATTCATCTCATTATAATTTCCTTTCACCAATCCACCATTGGATCTCATTTTTACCTTCTTCTTTTTTTCAAAACTAAGAATATACATAGTTGAGACTTGAGATCACATGCTAGTTCATTGTTAATCCTAAGTGTCCTAGTCACTCTTTTTCTTTGGTTACTTAGCTTCCTTTAACCTTAGCCTAAATATCATTCATGTTTAATACTAAATCTCTCATGATTGGTCATTACAAATCCGTATGGATGAGGAATCTTAAAAATCCATACAAAGTTAAAAGCCAAATTATTTTACAAAAAGCAATGATATAAAATGCAAAAATATTAATAAAAGTTAAATCACACTAAAAGACTTGATTCAAAGAACATTTATTTCTTATAGTCAAAGATAAAACTCCAAAGTTGGTGTCATGATAGAGTTGAGGTCCTTTGGGGTGTGGTAGGCCAATATATTAGAAGAGGAGAATTAAAAAACTTTTAGTGCTACCTGCTTTCTCATGCAAGTACCCAATCTTTGTAGTAGATCGATGGATCTGTAAGGGGTCCTGAGGAATGGGGAACATATTGTGGGAAGGTAGGTAAATTTTACATTTTATTGTACCAATATACCTTCATGAGATAATCATAGTAGCATGATTATATGCCTACAAATCTTTGTGTCTATAGAAAACAAGTTTCCTTTGAACATTGATGGTCACTAGTCACTTAGTGTCTTCTCATGTCCTTAGTATGCCTCTTGTCTCATAAGGTATTCTCATAAGAAACATTATGGTTTTTACACTCCCTTTTTCATTTCCTATGTCCCTCATATTTCCTCTTGAGAGAAATATTATTTTGTCTACTAATTACTGTCCTTAGGATCTCATTTATGAATTGCTTTGTAAGACCATAGATAAGACCCAACATTCCTCATAAATTACCACCTTTTTCCTTCATATTAACCACATTATTTGTTACCCATTTGTCCTAATTTTTCCACCCCAGTGATTTTATCTTTGTGAGTTGGAGTATAAGACTGAAAATAGGACCCAACATTCCTCACAAAATTTTCCAATAATACAAATCACAAATAAAATTACATGTGTCAAATATGAGATATGATATGATTGATTATGTAGTTACACATCATTGACATGCTTCCCAACTTGATTTAGTATATTTTTATTCTTACTTCATTTCTCTTTCTCTTTTATCTTCTTATTTTCTGAGTACATGGAAGAATACAACCATTTTTTGAATTTTTTTCATACTTCTTAGCTTGAATTAGTGTGATAAATTTAAGACCAATTTTTACCATTTTTTTCTCTTATACTTACCAATGTGATTTATTATAATTCATTGAATTAATTAATTTTTTTAATACCATTTATGCCCTTTACATACCTTCCATTTTATTACATTGTTTTCATACTTCCCAACATGATTTAGTATGATTTTACTTGTTTTAATTTGGTGAAAAAATATCGCTTTGGTTTAAAAACAAATTCCTTTCTTTTACCATCCCTTGATTATTTATACTTAGTCATTTTCTTGTTGTTACAACTTTCCCAACTTGAAATAGTGTGTATTACATTTTTGATTGATAATATTTTTACCAAGTCTTTTTTACCTATTTATTTTTACCCATGCATGTGTTCTACATAATGATAGAACTCATATATTTCCTATAGCATATACAACAATAGATAAATACATGTGGTAAAAATAAATATATCCAAAGTATCCACAACTACAACCATGATAATAACAACATACATAATCAACATCGATATGACAAAATGATACATTATATATATAAAATGATTTTTTGATATAATAAGTACAACCATATACAATGCTCCAACTCTATGACTGGGCTCCATCCTATCTATCTCATGGCCTAGCCATGCTATTTATGAGGCCTCAATCTAAATCCTTAGAATAATACATTTTAAAGAGGCCATATGAGATCTTATTCCCTCTACCTATCCTTGTAGGTGCCCTACTTACACTTATGCCTGATCCAACTGGGTTAGGACCATTTTATGTGCCTATGTCATTTACATCAATGTATCCAGATGTACATCTCTCTCCTCTATCAAGGCCTACCATGCCCATATCTCACTTGCACCCATCTCTATTAGTGGTTGCATCCTCTCTCTCTATGCTCGTATCTACCTTACTACCTCCCCTGCTAATCTGAATCAACTCACTTGAACTAGGGTAGATGGTATACTGGGGTTCTCTAATGTAGTAGGGTCATACAACTATAGATTCTCTTCTAGGACATCATAGAGTGATTCCCTCATAAGGGAACCTGATCTCTCCTCCTCCTTATCATCCATGCCTAAAAAATCACACCCAAATAGATATTAGATCACTATTATATCTCACAATATCTATCTATCTCTAGTATTTATTTCAAAATAAAAACTTAAGTAATAATTTAATCATCTTTATTACCTATCTATGTCTTGGACACTATGGTCTCACCATTCACATGACCACCTAGCATAGTCTCTTTATCTACACAGCCTCCTATCACCTCCTTTATAGGTCACCTCCTCAATACAAATATCATTGTCATAGCTCATGTCTACCTCAGCCTATGCCTGAGTGGCCTCTCTATCATTTAGCTCACCTGTTAGGTCATCATGGATGGTGATAGTATCTAATCTCTTTTGTTCCTCCTATCTCTATCAATGTTGTATCCTCAATGGTCATTGCTCATCTCACTAAGAAGATGGTGGTGGTATCATTGGTACCACTACATTTGAACCCCTCTTCTCCTACTCTATTCCCTATCATGCCCACCTAGTCTATGATTTCTCATGATGTGGTCTAAGCATTGGCCTCATCACTAGTGGCCCTAATCCCTTCCTCCCTAATGGCTCTCTCACATGTCAAGCCCACTATTCAAGCATTAATATCAATGTTACTAGATGAGGGAATCCCATTTATCTTGGTACTTATACCATCAAATGTGTCTCTTTCTACCAAGTGTAGTGTTTGACCACCTCTATCCTTGGTATAGTTGGTGCAACTATGTCCTAGCTCAACCATGTAATCACTATGTGGTCATATATCTACCACACTATGTCTACATGTCTCATCATATGCAGCATTGACATGTGAGGAACCTGGTCCTCTCTCCATCTCTGCACTTGAAGTAACCTATCATCGACCACATGGGGCAACCTAGCTGACCGATACATGGGAAACATCTCACATATCTAAGACATCAGTAATATGATTAGTCCTATCAAATTCTACCCTCTGAATAACATCTCATACATATCATGTATGAGCTAGAACTAGATGATAGATTCGAGATCATATAGTACTCCCTCTTATAGGATCATCTTACTCAAGGATATCATGAACAGTGGTACCTTGTCATCTGACTTATGACATAACACTCGATGTGTCACAAGCCCTATCACAAATTTTGAGATATCTAAAATCTATGATGTATATATGTCTAACATGTTAACTCTCTTTCTTGCCAATATTATCTTTGATCTTGTAGCCCATATGGTTAAGGCTCTCCTCTCCTCCATGTTGTCTGATATACCTATAGTCATTAGTAATCTTGTTATCAATAGACCTAGGATGGAATGTACATCCTCCAAAGTGATAGCCACCTCTACCACATCCCCATCTACCTCCCATCTAAAGGTGTTAGTTATTCATTCTTAGCATCCAAGGAACATGACTAAGAGATCATCACTCAGGGTAATCCTACACATATTAGCTATCCCTCCTAGGCCTACAAATACTAGTCTAGCTTTATCTCCAATTGTTAGATTCTCCAATTTATCCATTAGTCATGATGCATCTACCAATCACCAAAATTTGGGTCATCCTTGCAATTAAGAAATAACAAATGATGTATTAGATCCTCCATGTCATGTATAATCATAATACATTATTTTTATAATTTTAATAAAAATTAAGGCTAAATTGATTTAATTTATTCATTTTAACCTATTTTTAGCCTACTTGGTCCTTTTTTCCCTTACTTGGTCATTTTATGCCATTCTAGCCTTTTTTTGGCCTTTTTCATGCATTTTCATATCATTTTGGTTATTTGGTCAACATTTTGACCAAAATTTCCCTATTTTGACCTAGTTGACTTAAAAATCTAAGTCAACCCTCTTCTTTTCCCCTCCCTAGTACTACATTATCATTCTAGACTTTTCATATCAATTGGCAAAATTATACTAGGTCAGCAGTTTGTAAAACATATAGGCTCAAGACATACCTACTGGGTTAGTAGTGTGGATTTTGCTCATTTTTAGCTTACTGGGTTGACTAGGTCAACCCAATTGTTTTTCCCTATTGACCCCTTACATTTTCCTAAAAAAGTGCATTCTTATAGTTTTCTCCCTAATTCCTTCAAACCCATTTCCCATCTTGGTATTTCCTACATATAGAATCTAATTTGGCTTCATTATGACAGCTAGAAATGCTAATTTTTTTTTTTTACAAAAATACACTTAATTCATTAAATTAATCCAAAATTGGCTTAAGATTCATAGTTGCATACATATAGTGCACCCATTATTGCTCTTGGAGATCCCCCTCATTTGGATTTTTGTCTCCTCACCATCCTAGCTCATTTGGTCTATAGATCTCTTTTTCTCTCCGTCATAGGTCAAAATATCCAAATGACTTTTTTCCCCCCCTATTTTAAAACACTTATTAGAAATTCAAATCTTTCAATTATTTTCTAACCAATTCTTTAATTTATTTATATATTTGTTTCTATTCATCTATTTTTTGAACCATAAAATTCATTGGAATCATGATGACATAGATAATCTTTTCCACTATCATATGTCTATATTCCAAATTTATTGATTTTTGGCTATTTTTACACTAACTTCTACAGGTTCACCTAGTGTTATTCACATTGTATGCCTTCACTTTATCTTGTAGTCTACTTCTTTATCTATAGCACTAAGGTAAGTAAAGGTATGTGTTTTTCAATTATATCCTTTCATTTATCTTATTTTCTACTTACTGCACTTTACTTAGCATCAACATTATATATTACCATGTTCTATTCTTGAAGCACCATCTCGTGTTGCACTTACATGACACGTGATGGGATTTGAGTGGGGAATACATATACACAATATTTTTAAATGTTTATCACTTACTAACACTTTGTATCTTACAGTAACCCGTCGAGTCTCAATCTCTATGAGTGTATGTGTTAAGGGATGCACCATGAAAGGGGTAGGTAAACCATTGGTACTTTGTAAGATTGTTGTCCCTTTTTCCACTTCCCATATACATACTTATCTCCTAAAACCATTTACCCTAATCTTATTATTCTCATTTGTACCCATTTCAATCATTTATCACATCATTATCCTCCTTTTTCTTACCTTAACTCCCTTTTTCCAATTGACTATACTAGGTTGACTGGGTTGACCCTACATATTTTTAAGCTTTTAATTACTATACAGGGTCAACCCTGTACCATTTAGGGATATTTTTCTATTGGAGTTTTATTATCCCTTCAACTGACCTAGCTCAGGACCTAGTGATTTATCTTCTAAAAACATACAGGGTCAACTCAGTCTCCCCTGTACAGTCGACATATTCGAAAGGATTTAGGGAAAGATCCACCTATATATACAAGTTCATTTCCAACCATTTGAATATAGAGAAGTGAAGAATAATAAGTGCAAATTAACATCTTCTTATTGACCATTCTACTTGAGGAATAAATCTTAAGGTTCTATACTTTCTTTGAAGATATGGATCTTGTCTTATAGATACGTCTTTTGGATGTGTAGATAGGTTTTGTAGACTAGAGATGATTTTTCTTTGTTGTCCTTACATACCACAACAATCTCTTGTAAATCACCTTAGCCAAGGGAGATATTGAGGCTTGGTGGGTTTGTCTTCCAAGGTAAGTATTCCTAACTTTATTTCTCCTTTGTAAGAGTAGATATATAATGCATTTGTGCTTCTCTCCCATGCATTAGGATTATATATACATTTATGTGAGTATATGTCTTCTATGAATGTTTAGTTTAGTTTTTTAATTTATAAACCCCACTTTGTATCACAAGCTTTGGTGTTCACTAGATTAGATTTACTTTCTTATTTATTAGAATAAAGTGAACATTAAACCTAGGACTCTTGTAGGGATATTACATGATTATGTTAGATTGTAGGCTTTGAAACCCTTTTTAGCATGGTGTATTATGACAAGTGATCCCCTAATCAAGCCTAATGGATCCCCACAATTTTCATGTTCCCACTTAACAAATGTATTCCCAATCGTAAGTGTAGGTATGCTCTATCTTCTCCAAGCCAAGATTGATTTATAGACATGATGGAATTTTGATTGTATACACATAGTGTCTCTAAAGCTCATTAAGATTCCAAGGTACATGAAAATAAATTTCAACTAGAAATGATCACCATTAAGGCATATGATAATGAAGAATGAGAATCACAAGGCACCATTAGCTTGCTATTTATCATTGGGACTTTGACCCATTATACACTATGCCATGTGCTAGACCTCAATTTATCATATAATATGCTTTTGGGTAGACCTTAAATACATGAGATTCATGCAATCCTATTGACATTGCACCTGTGTATTAAGTTCCCCCATTTAGGTATGGAGGTTACTGTCCATATATATTTATAGCCATATGAGCATTATAAGTATTTAAAGGCTAAGTACCAAAGTTACAATTACCATTTTGGCTCAAATCTAGTTGACAAGAAGGACAAGGGAAAGAAATACTTGTTGATTCACTAGAGGCCACTTGGATTGACCTTGATACCCTTGATTCACTTTCCCACATGCCACCTCCTGAAATGTTTAATCATTATACTATATTGGCTAATTTCCCAGGAGATTAATTGATCCAAGATACCTTTCATATTTCTAAGCTTCCACAGAAACCCAAGTCCTATGTAAGACCTAAAGTCAAACCACCTTGCATGAAATGGTAATGAGAGGGCAAAGGCCATCTACATAGTCCATCACCTATAACTTTCATACAAACCACTGGCCAAGAAAAGGACCCACTTGAAGGTGATGAATCATGGTTGTATAATGACAAATTAGCTGACTATTATAGCAGTGCCAAGTATCTTATTTCAAACAAAATCATGAAAAGGCACACCTATGAAGGAAGAGGCCGTGGGCTAAATTAACAAGGACTACTTGAGCCAATTTCTACCACTCAGTACAAAAGAACCTATGGACTTGGATTTAAATTGCTAGGGGGTGACTCCATGTACCTTATTCTAGTTCCATCACTAATGAATAGTGATGATGATGATGTCAATAATGAAGTAAATTCTGATCATAGCCTTTTTGATGACCTAGATAATACTAATTTGTTTGACACTAATGTCATTTGTACCCTTTGACTAATTATTTGCCATAATTCCCTTCCATTATACTATCCTCAATTGATAGACTGGGACTAACAAGAATTAACAGTGTTTATTGATGAGTTTTAGAATGATGAGGCCTTATGTGATTTTCTAACTCTTAAGGACAATTTTATATTAGGAGACCACAAATAAGGGTTCTCAATCAAACTAGATATTAAAGCCTATTTTACAGAATGGGTGAACACCCTTAGCCATAGACAATTAAATAAAACATTGAGGTCCCAAGTGAAAACCTTTTTAAGACACTTTTGGACCAATGAAATAGTAAATAAAAAGTCCATTCTAGTGGAGACAACCTATTTCAGGCACCATTAGATGAGGATGTTTAACATTCCTCAAACGTAGCTCAGGAGACCACCAACGATGAACTTATATATGGGTCTAAGTTTAGTCTTGAGGAATAACAGGATTTTGATTAAATCATCTAAGAATTTCCAACTATATTTATCACATGACCATCCCTACCATTGGGAGATTTTGATTCATCATGCTTAAGAGAGCTTGAAGAGCAAGTCCTAATAGAGAACTCTATCATTATAGGTCAGTTTAAATCTTTATTGGCCATTTTAGAAGATGGTTCAACCCTTTTAGTAGAGGACACAATATAAGTCACTATTGGGACTCTAGATGACCTACAATGGATCAAATTAGGTACATCCCTCATTGAGGAGGAGTATGAAGTATTTATAACCCTTTTTATGGAATTTGTTGATATATTTGCCTGTGCCTACTCTGATATGCCTGGTTTGGATCTTGCCTAGGTTATACACCACCTTATAGTACATCTTAATGCCAAACGAGTGAAATAAAAATTAAATAAGATGCATCTTCACATTACTATATTAGTGAAGAAAGCATTATAAAAACTCTTAGAATTGAGATGTATTTGACCGATCGACTACTGAAAGTAGATCTCCAATGTTTTGCCAATCAGCAAGAAACTTGAAGGAATCAGAATTTCCATTAATTTTAGAGACATTCACTAGGCCTTCCATAAGTATTAATTTACTTTACCAAATATTGATATTATTTTTGAATTCATAGTGGGTTATGAAATGCTTTCACTAATTGATGAATTCTCAGGATACAATTAGATCCAAATAACACTAAAAGACCAACATACGATAACATTCACCACTATGTGGAGAACATTTTGTTATCAAGTTATGCCATTTGGTCTCAAAAACATAGGGACCACTTATCAAAGAGCCATGAGTATCATATTTCATGATATGATGCATGACATTATTGAATACTACGTCGATGACATACTAGGTAAATCAAAGACTAGGGTTGATCATTGAGCAACACTATGGAGGATATTTGAGAGAATACATGAATACAAAGTCATGATCAATCCTAAGAAGTGTGTGTTTGGATTTGCTTTATTCAAATTGATAGGCTTCATTATGTCTCACCAAGGCATTGAAGTTGATCTAACCAAAGTATGAGCTATAATAGAGATGCCATCACCAACCAATTTGAAATAACTCCACATCTTGTAGGTTAAGATACAATCTATTAGATGCTTCATATCTCAATTGGATGATAAGTGCCATCCCTTCACACACTTTATGAAGAAAATGGTCACATTTCATTGGGATGATGGATGTTAGAAAGCTTTGAAACAATTAAAGGACTATTTAACAAATCCTACTATTATGTTTCCACCAATGCTAGGAAAACTATTCTTATTGTATCTATCAGATGTTGATAAAGCCCTGGGGGAACTTCTAGCTCAACATGATGATAATGTAAAGGATCATGACATGTACTATTTAAGATGTACACTTGTCATGTATGAGCATAATTATACACCCATTAAAAAAGTTTGTTTAGCTATGGTCTTCACAACTCATAAATTGTGACATTACATGTTAAATAATAAGGACATGGTCTTTTCAAAAGTAGATCTGCTCAAGTATCTACTATCTAAAAGAGCTTTACAAGGTTGTATGGCCAAATAGATCATACTTCTCATTAATTTTGGGATAGAGTATGTCAATTAGAAAGCCATTAAGGGATAGGTTCTTGCAAATCAACTTGTTAAAATACCCATTATAGATACAAATCCATTAACATTCCACTTCCTATATGAATCCATTATGACCATCATTGAAACACCTCTTGAGGAGTAGCACTATAAACTATATTTTGATGGATTATTCACTACATATGGATTGGGGGCAGACCTTTTATTTATTGCACCATAGGGGGATCTAATCCCTAAATCATTCAAGATCAACTATCCTTGTACCAAAAACTTGGCCAAATATGAAGCACTCATTGTAGGACTTTGATAGGCCATAAAATGGATCATACAACATCTAAAGTTTTATGGTGATTCTTAGTTAATCATCAATAAGGATATAGACCATTTTTAGACCAAGGATGATAAGTTGGTCCCATATAAGGCTATGGTTGATAGTCTCAAAAAATAGATTG